>KV751352.1:2539189-2564332 GCA_001698575.1 Mola mola
AAGTTGTGATGCATTTATGGGGAATAAGGTACAAGTCATGGTTAAGAATAATACTCATATATTGTATGATTCAGATATTATAACCAGTACACCTCTGAAATAACCACAACTCTGCATGTAGGACAGCACATCACATCTACCTTTTCTGGCCATTCATAGATTGTCATGTTCAATATATGTATATCAACCATGGGCACTGAAGAGGGCAATATTGTGCATATTCAAACATGGGGCAGGGCCGTCTCCCTTGGAGGCCACTGATGGCTGCGGGTGAGTGACTTATATAGTAATGCAATTTAAATAGGGAATGACACAGATCTTAACAAACTAAAACAGGAAATATCAAGAGAATATACACACTGACTACCGGGACCTGACAATATCAGTTTTTACAACAATATGCACCACAGCTCTGGTTATAACAGGAATTTGATTGTGGATCATAACATATTGCTCTCCTGTCTTATCACCTGGTAGCCTCGTGTTGTTACAGCTGTTGGTACTTTCTTACTTTCTCCTTCTTATCAGTCAGCTCTTAGAACTACTCTGCAGCATGTGTGTGTGTATGTGTGTGTGTCTGCTTTTTTCAACCAAAATGATTAACTTGTAGCATCAGGATACTTGACCTGGTCACTTTGTACAGTTGCTGCTCTCCCTTTACCCCCATTTTCCGGTTGCTTTTCCTTTCTCTTGCCCCCTCGCCGTTTCTCACTGTTCCCAGTCCTGTCCCTACAGTGCACGGATCAGTGAGCAGCCCATCTTGGTAGAAAATTGGATTTAGTCTTTATCAGAGGGACCGGCGGTCAGCCTAAGCCCCGCCCCCTACGCCGTGACGTCGCGCGCGGCGTGCCCTGCGCCGGTTCGTCAGTCGCATTAGAATTTCCATCAGCCACTACTCTGCCTAGCATACATCACGAGAAGTCAGCTGTCCAAAACGCCCCCAAACAGCGTGCCGACAGTAGATCGTCTCCGCTCATCCCCGGACATGGCTCAGCGCAGGTAAGAGCGATAAGGCTGGATGCTGGTGTCCAGGAGGGAAATGAGCTGGGCTGCACTATAACATAATTACATTCAGAAATATCCGGTGATTTTCAGAGCGTAGTGTTCAGCGACCTTTGCATGACACATGTCG
The DNA here is from genome assembly GCA_001698575.1 of Mola mola. Taxonomy (NCBI): domain Eukaryota; kingdom Metazoa; phylum Chordata; class Actinopteri; order Tetraodontiformes; family Molidae; genus Mola; species Mola mola. The sequence continues at coordinate 2,540,322 of KV751352.1, forward strand.
TTTTGTGTTGTTTATCGAAACCAAGGCAACGTGAACGTTTTTTTTCCCCCCTAAGGATTAGCCTATGGGCTCCTTCTTCCGAGGACGAGACCAATGACCTAATCGATTATGTTACAGGAACTGTTGTAGGCTTTATCCATAAAGTCTGACATAAACACACCCGACACAACTTGATGCATTCCCCTGCTCACAGGCTCGTGTGTCTGGTTTGCTGAGCTCCTCGCATTCCAGACTGGTCGGACCTGCTTGTATTTCAGACATGTGCTATGTGGCGTCCGCCTAAGGGGCTTCCGCTGCCGTTTGAATGCAGAATTGTGGCAGCACCACGGACAGCTCCGTGCTCCTGCTGGCCCGTCCGTGAGAGCCAGAGAGAGGGGAATAACTTAGCTCACTTCCTGATCCGAGTTAAAGCCCCTGTTATGTAACACGCTGTCCTGTTGTTCTCTAAGGCGCGCGTGACATGCATGATCACCGAGCTACTTTCTGAGGTTCTCATTCTTTGCAGGTAGAGATGAGCCAGAAAAATCGTATTTCCTGGCGAAAATGCCAGTGAATCAGAATCAGAATCAGATTTTATTGCCAGGTATGTGTAAACATACAAGGGATTTGACTCCAGTGTTTCTGTCTTGGACACGTGAATGAAAGGCAAGGGAAATATATATATATATAAGGATATATATAAGCAGGCCTGTAACCCCAGCTTTGACTCAGCAGTCCATCTCTTCACTACAGGCTTTGCAGATTTCAACTTCTGCCTGTAGGTTGGGATGAGATGGACCATGCAGTGATCCGAGAGAGGAGTCCTTCAGAGCAGTGTAGCAGTGGTCCAAGGTGTTAGCGTCCCTGGTGGGACACTTAATGTGCTGTCTGTACTTGGGAAGTTCTTGGCTGAGGGTCCCTCTGTTAAAATCCCCCAGTATGATGAGCAGGGAGTCTTGATGTTTTTTCTCCACGTCTGTTACCTGGTCAGCCAGGTGTTGTAACGCCTCCATTACATAGGCCTGAGGTGGAATGTAAACACTGACCAGGATAAACGAGGAGAACTCCCGCAGAGAATAAAACAGTTTACAGTTTATGAACAGGGACTCCAGGTGGATAATGACTGCTGAAATAAAACAGCTAAAATGTATTTGCTGACAGACGTGAACAACTACAGTGTGAGGTGACCTGTAACAGTGGCAGAACACTCAGTCGAAATACACTGAACACGCTAAAAGGTGCAATACATTGTTCAGAAACTAGAACCTGAATTTCAATATTGTCAGAGATGATATATTTAAATGATTGACTGAAAACTGAAAGAAATGCAGACAGACTGTCGACAGAGAGACCATCAGGAGGAAAGGAGACAAAGACAAATAAGTGGTAGACAGAGTGCACAAATCACGTCTTAATTAATGTGTTTTAAGTTGCAGAAAAGGCTTAACTCATCATCTAAGAAATGAACAGGTCAAAGCAGCACCATAGAAGAAGATATCTTCTATGGTAAATGAAATAAATGAAAGAATACAATGTAAAATAGGTCCCAGAAAGTGTTGAAGTGCTGAAGTGTTACAGTGTTAAAGGTAGAAATGAGAAAAATACAACGCCACACTTAATTTAAAATAGTGACCACGACAACATGTCAAATGTTGTCACTGAGAAATTTCATTGTGTTTTGATATTAATTAATGGCAGAAACATGTTTTTAAAAAGGTGGACAAGGTCATGTTTACCCCATGTTGCGTCACCTCTTCTTTTAATAACACTCTGTAAGCGTTGGAGACCAACTGTTGTAATTAAAAAGTTTTCCCATTCTTGCTTGATATAGAATTTCAACTGCTCAACAGTTCAGGTCGCCTTTGTCATATGTTTTCAGTGGCTGACATGTTGGGGCTGCAGGCCACCCAGTTTAGCACACGGCAAAGTCATTGCTCATGTTCAACATATGATATGCTACCTTTGTGCTATTTTCCATTAAATATGGGGTTTTAATTGTTTTGCAAATCATTGCGCCCTGTTTTTATTTACGTCTTAGAAAGTGTCCCGACATTTTTGGAAACATGGTGGTAATACTGCTGAAACAGGGTTACAATACTTAATGAGGCAGTATTAGACCTGAACAACTGTGCGTAAAGCTAAATACTCAATTAAACATTGTATACATTGAATGTTTTGAGAGCATAGACATTTAGGGATTATGTCAGTGAGTTTCTTGTTGCTCAACACTATTGGGTTTCCATTTTGGGGTTGTTTTGTAATCGTGACAAGATGGAAATGCAGGCTGTCCAGTTTAGCGCCTGAGGATATAATATTCAAACACAATGACATTTTTCATTTTCAACATTTGATATGTTGTCTTTGTGCTATTTCCAATTAGATACGTTGTTTCAATTTGTTTCTTTTTTTAACAAATCATGACATTCTATTTCTATTTACATTTTACACAGCGTAGAGAAAATACCATCACAAAGTACAGTTAGAAGTTCAGACATTCATATTTTTAATCAGGGCTATAATTATGGATTTTTTCTGATAATGAAATTAAGTGATGGCATGATGAAATAAGGCTTTGAAATTAATAAATTCACTACATTTCTCACATTGGTGCAAATAAAGAAACCTATGAACTCTTGGCAAAAGATGATGAATTGCTAAAATTGTCTTTACTGTCAGAGACAGAATGGGGGTCAGAAAGAAAATAGAATGTGGTCACTGTTTGACAGGTTAGGCTGACACATATCTTCTACAGTTTAAACCACTGGCTGATAGATAATATATTATATTTTTTTCTGATTCATTTTGACATTGACTTTGTCTGTGTCTGTACCAGTCTGACAAAGCCACATTAAACTGAACTGAACTGTCTGTTAGATTTGTAGACCAGATTTTGAAATGTCACACATTTTTTCTTTCAGGAAAGCGAGCAAAAGTTATGTTGGAGGTTCATCCATACATAGAATATTAGTTTGAAATGTTTTCTTGCGTGTTAGGCGTTAGTTAGTCTTGCTGGCTGTTGGTAAATTCAGCAATGGGACACACTGAGACCAACATTTTTTTTTTGCTTCTTTAAACAAGGCAAGGTAGGTTTATTTAAATAACACATTTCATTAAAGAAATTCAAAGTGAAACAGAAAAGGAACAATATAGAACACACAATGTAAAAGTGTTCCTGTTAAATTATGTTTGGTATACAGTGTCTCTGTATTTCAGTTTCTTCTATTTATGAATCACTGATTAAAAGAAACAGATGTCCCTCAGTTGGCAGGTTAAACTACCTGAATTGCTGTCATTCATTCACCGGTTTCTACTGGCACCAATCCAAATGATTTCCTTCTGTTTTCACTCTGTTTGTTGGTTGGGAGTTTAACAACATAACTCAAAAACTACTAAATGGATTTCAACAAACTTGGTAATAGGATGGAGAATGGGCCATGGAGGAACACCACCAAATTTTAATGCATATCCAGATAAAGGGAAGTCAAAATCATCTGCATGTCTGTATAACTGAAAGCCACTTGTGTGTGTCACAGCACTGTAGGATAAATGGAGCACTTATCTTGTGAAAACTGTAATGACAGTCACCTTTCAGACAGTTGATTGGAACATTTACATACATAATGTATATGAGTTAATCACTGAGAGTACTCAGTCCCAGGCACCAAAAATGGAATGACAGATTTCCCACTAACTTTTGGAGCCTAAATTAAATAAAGAATCGAGGAGCTGAACATCCTAAGTAGCTTATGTATGTCAGCTCTCCTTTTTCTGGTTAAGAAGGCTACAGCCTGAAATTGGATTAATGACAAAGGTTGAGGCATAGGAGCACTAAAACTTATTCTATTTAAAAATGTATTCTTATTTTTATGCAGTGTTGTTTTACATTCTGCATTTGACTTCCGCTCCAGCTGATTGAACTGATGATTACACGGCTGTAGCTTACTGAATAATATTGTCCTAACATTGAGCATCCATTTTTTGGGATATTTAGCAAGTTGATTTTTCAGCATGACCATAGCAAGACCATACTTTAGTTACACCTGATGTAGACTTATCTCATTATCTACACATTAGACAAGAAAAAAAATCTCCACTTGTGTTCTAGTGTAGCCTAAAGTTTTGAAAAGATAAACAAAAATAATCGTTGAGCTGGCAATCCTGAACCTTTGCTCTCACAGTTGTGAAATTATAAACAACTAACAACTTAAGTTAGATTTGGTACATGACAACTATGAAAACCAATCACTTTCTAACTTGCAAATTCTGCTACTGCCAATGGAACAGCTCTTGGCAAACTTGGTGACCACACCAAACGCAAGTTGCGTTTTGGTTATGGACCCAAAACCATAGGGCTAGAGGAGACAAGCCTGGGAAGCAATGAGAGGTGAAATGTGGGTTGTACCTTTAACCGGATATGCAGACTGATTTCTTGAGAAGATGTTGTGGTTTGTCTGGGCGTTCCAGACTGTGAATTGCTTAACAGGTTCAAACAAGAGTAAAGAAAGTTACCACAATAACAATAATAAATGCAAAGACAGGCATCTCTAAACCCAACTGCGTTGATGCCACTGACCCTGCCCTATGGTAGGTAGGGAGGAGCTGTTTAGTGGTTCCCTTCTCTTGCACAGGATGACCATCAACATTTCTTTCTATCAAAGTTCTTGCCCGCTGTTACACCCATCAGGATATTATGCTAATGATAAAAACTATACAGGACTTATCTGTGTCATATTGAGTGTCTACAAATGAAACACACAAGAAAGAATGGGAGGAGGAAACAGCTACACATTTCTAAGTCCCTTGAATAACATTCAGGAGTAGGTAAGAAAGATTTCCAGGCAGAAAGAATTAACAAAGTATAGTTTGATGGAGACCGGAGGGACCTGCCAGGTGGTGAGACGCATATCAAGACAAGTTTGCCAAGAGAATGGAGCATAACCAAACCCTGACCCTCCACCTTGGTGGGACACACTGAGGATGAGGACTCGTAAGGTTGTCCTGTTGTCCAGCTGAGTAGCAAGAGCTTAGAGGAGTGAGACTGTATTTATGGGATCCATGTTGGAAAGATTGGTCTATACTGTTTTTGCTTTTAGTCTTGGACTCAAGATAGCAGTGTAGTTGAGTCCTGCTGGATCCGGTGATCTACGAACAAGAGAACACACACAAACAAACCCAGATTGCAGACCAAATATTAATCAACAGTAAATCACTGGAGGATACAACACAATAATACAACACAAGAAATGTGCTAATATAAATAGTACTGAGAAGTAGGACAGTCAATTCCACTATAGATAGTGGAGGAATATGGCAACAATTGCAGGAATTCCAGCATTTCTTTACTGAGCCTGATGAACTGAATGACTACATAGGTGGTCTACCAGGTTCCAGGAGGCAGGAAACCATGCCTGTGTGGAAAATACAAGTATTTGCAGAGCATTTTGCGGCGTTTAAGACGTGGAGAGGAGAGGAGAAATTGAAAAGAGACAGTGCTGTATGTTTTCATCACTATACCTGCAATTTAGTTAATAGTCATTATTGCTTTCCTCAGTCACTGTAACAAGGTAAATATTCTGGAAATGAGGTGTGATAATGGTTATCATGATTGTGACACTGCCACTCATAGAGATATGCAACATACGTGTCATTATCTGAGCTATAGTTTAGTAACATTTGACAGTCCATTCTTGAATTGAATTTTACATTACTTTCAGATACAGTTTTGAAGAGTATAAGGAGACAGCAGACTGGCTGCTTGCCCGAACAGAGCAGCGTCCAAAAGTGGCCATCATCTGTGGTTCAGGCCTTGGCGGGTTGGCTGAACTGCTAAGTGACAAGTCTGCATTCAATTATAAGGATATCCCACATTTTCCCTCCAGCACCGGTAAGCTCTGAAAATAGCTTTCATGTAATTTAGTGTGGAGAATGCACATAAAATTGTTTTTTGTGCTATGCAGTGCAGGGCCATGTTGGTCAACTGGTGTTCGGGAAGCTGCAAGGCCATGAGTGTGTCTGCATGCGGGGAAGATTCCACTTCTATGAGGGCTACGACATGTATACTGTAAGCTACAATAATTACAAATACTGCTGTTGATATTTTATTTGTAAGTCAAGGCAGTGTTATGGCCAAAAGTGGGTCATAAAAAATAACTTATTTTGTGATAATGTTTTTGGGCAAAAAAGGCATGACTGAAATGTTTACGTGTACAACATAACTGATAATTTCCTGTTTCAAGCATTTTTGCAAAATCCCTCTGTGCTAGTGAGAAAACAGAAACAATTTCAAACACTGAAACAAGCAAGCTTGGCCAGAGGGTGATGACAAAGTCTGCTTCAAAATTAGGTTATACTAGACAGCAAACAAATTTGAGAATGCTTCGTGAGATCATTGTCCCAAAGTTGTAATAACCTAAACATATTAGTCTATTTCTTTGTTCATAATCATTCAAAATATACTATAAATATACTTTATATATACTTTATATACATATAAATGCTTGCCTGTGTATGGCATAACCGTGTCAAACAAAGATAAGCAAACATTGTTGTTGTCATTTCAGAAGCATGCTATTTACACAAAGTAGGATGCATGTGAGAACAAAGTGTATGTGTCTTCCGTTATGAACTAGATGCTAAGCTAAAAATGCTAATGTTCTCCCAGTGAAAATGCTAAAATGCTAATGTTTCAGGTTCACTATTTCAGCATCTTTGCCGATAAGGCCTCTAATGTTAATATTGGCTAATTGGCACTAAATATAAACAGCTGAGGCTGATGGTAAGTTATTAGTTGGTGTCAGGGGTGACAAATTCAATTCAATTAACTTGATTAAACCTATGCGACACATCTGGCTGTGAGTTATTTCACAAACATGGCGTAACCTCCTCCTCCTCTTTTCTGCTATAGCTACTCCATTGCTAATGTTACCTCCTCCATCAGCTCTTGGAAATCATTCTTTGCTGGTTAACTTAAAACACATCTCTAAAGTGCACCAGCATGGCCACTTTAAACTTTGGTATACTGTATAATACAAAGACATTTTTCGGGCTGTAATAGACTTAGTCAACATGTAAACTTGTTTCGCAATGGTTTGTTCCAATTTTCATGGCAGTCACTCCAATTCTGGAACAAGAAGTCTTGAAGCGGCAGAATGGCCAATATCCATAAAGCATCATTGCTACTATTTATGCAATTGAAAATTTAGAACTAATTTTAATTAACAAATCAATTAATAAACTCAAATAAAATTTGAATATTATCCATATGAACACTGGAAGGTGGAGAGATGCAGACATATCTATTTGTCATTACTTTAAGCTGCCTTGTGAGCAGCTCTCTGTCTCATTTTCTGTTACATGCCTACTTGCCACTGCATTTTGAAAACTTGCAGACGCAAATGATATACTATACTGGATAAGTGAAATAAAAATCTTTGACTTAGTCAATGACTTTGACAAAAACGCTGACAGCTTCCTTAGGTGAATGCTTAACCTTTAACACTTCTTTTGTTATTCCTGTCACGGAAGGACAGGAGATTAATGTTTTGCTGCATATCTTCATTTTTCCAACAATAGCATTTCAGTGACTGAGACAGTACCTCAAACCTCTTGAAAAATTTAATAGACTACTTTTCAACTTGATGGCCCACACTTGTCATTTTATCATGATGCGAACAGAGAAGCACACTGATCCTTTTGTAATTTTATAACATCAATTTACATATAGCTACTGTCCTTCAGAGTCGCAACAATATAAATCTCACAGCTTTTACTAAGATTTATATATTGAAAGATCAGCTGCATAATCATGATGACACTACTGAAACTGGCCTTTGGCCTGTGAAGACTTGTTTCACGTAACTCCAATGAATCATAAAATATAGTTTTACACATATTGTAATGGTGAGCCACAGGCATTATGACTGTCCTATATCCAGGTGGGATGTTAGACAGTGATGTAATCTATGAAATGCCTATAGTTAAATTACTGTGACATAAACTGAACACAAACACACTGTATGCCTCTCAAGGGAGTTGTCCTAGACTTTGTCTTGATTGGTGAAATTCCTATACTGATGATGTCAGATGAGATGAGAATTAATGCATGGCTTATGTTAATGCACTACATTTAATAAAGTCTTTAATAAAGTCTCCATAATGGAGCTTGGTTCTGTGAATAGTAATAGTCAGTGGTTAATTGCGACTAACTTTCATTTGGTTAGTAACAACAAACATTCATTTTTACATGTCTCATATTTGGAGTCCCTGAGCAGCTTCTTTTTAATGTTTTTAATATTTATATTTTATTTATTATTCTATACTTTGTTTTTAGTGATAATTATCAAAACTTAGCATGCTAACGCTGATGCTTAAGCAGTCCACAACTCACAAAAAAAAAAAAATACTGAATGTAAGAAAGTTAAACCATAACATGGTGTTATTGTCATTTTAATAGCGTTTAGCTCAAAGTATTAAAACAACAACCTCCTTCTGTCACTAGTGTGGCTTAAAATCTTATGTGTTATTACTTCTCCCTCTTCTTGGGTTTCATGAACAATCATTAACCGCCTAACACTAGCTTAAGAGGGGCAAAACCGTATCACCAACCAGGGTGTTTTTGGCAAATAATTCAGTGGCTAAATGAGTCAGCTCCCCACAAACAGCCTTTCTAGTGTGTCCTGCTCTGCTCTATATTTAATACCTAACAAGGCCACAAGACAACTTACAACACAGTCTACCATTGCATGCACAACTCATGTTAAACAGGCCAATGTTCCAGAATGAAACTACTGAGCTTAAAAAGAAAAAAGGTACTTCAAAATTTTTCTGCACTTAATTAAAAAAAGTCTTTCATAGGCAATTCCAGCTATAGATCAATGCCACAAAGAAAATGCAATTTCCACCAGCTGCCCTATGAAGGTTAAAACTACAGCTCAGAGACGGTTGAATTAGGACCTACAATTAAAAAGATCATCAAGTATATCAGCATCAGCTCAGGTGTCATCTCCCCATTGTTTCCAAGTGACCCCATCTTGTCCCATCTGTAAAAATGTGTCAAAGATGACAGCAATAAAGTAACAGTATCTTTCTAACACCATGTTTGTCACAGGTGACCTTCCCAGTGCGAGTCTTTTTTCTGCTAGGCGTAGAAACACTGATTGTGACAAACGCAGCAGGGGGCCTCAATGACAGCTATGATGTGGGAGACGTCATGCTCATTAAGGACCACCTCAACATGCCAGGTTTTGCTGGGCAGAACCCGTTGTGTGGGCAGAACGATGACAGGTACAGCACGAAATCCGCAGAAGGACCACAAAAGTGAAACTTTTAATGTGGGTGTCTTGTGAATAATTATATGTTCCATTAATTCATTCATTCTTTATGTATCTACAGGTTTGGAGTTCGTTTCCCGTGCATGTCGGATGCATATGATTGTGACCTGAGGGCTTTGGCCAGGCAAACAGCAGAGGAGCAGGGCTGCGAGAGCTTCCTGCGGGAGGGTGTTTACTGCATGTTGGCTGGGCCGTCATATGAAACCATTGCAGAGTGCAGATTCCTGCAGACGGTGGGAGCTGACGCTGTGGGTTAGTACAGCTCACTCATGCTTTAAGGGATACTGATGTGGAAAATCCTGACAACTTCAACAGGAGATGCTTAATAGGGATGTTTAAGTGAAAACATGAACATTTAGATTGAAGTCCACAATTTCAGAACAGATAGAAAAAACATTTGAATTTTGCAGTTGTGTTCATTCAGAATTGGAAATATTACTGACTGACAGAATGATTCAGGTTTGCCAAAATTACCAAACTGGACATCAGTGTGTATAGTTGAAGGGTCAGGATTCAGTCATTCAGGAATAATGATCTTCTGTAACAGTTCATTGGTTTTAAAACTTGAATGATGTTGCATAATCATTTCTGAACTTTTTATAAACATGGCATCTTCTATGACAGTCAGTGCCTGGAAAACACATGACCTAAGTTATCTTCAACATTACAACAATTAATTTCATATGGACTTTTTCATTCCACTGCATGTGCAAAGAATTTGCCATGTGACCTCCTCCGATTTAAATGGTGGAGTTTGATTACACATAGTGTGATTTATTATTATAGCCCTGAAATTCTAGAATATTATGTAATATTATGGAATTCAATCTAGAATCCAATCTACAGGAAACAAAACAAATTGAAATTGATCAGAAGATCATGTACTTTGGTGTTTAGGTTGAAGTCAACTGGACTTCTTGTAGTTTCTTGAGGACATTTCGCCTCTCATCCAAGAGGCTTCTTCAGTTCCGAGTTTCTGGTAGGGAGTCCCCAGTATATAAACTTGAGGAGGATCATTCACACCTGAGGGAGTGAACAACGGGTACAATGCCCCACCCCCAATGTGTGTGCCACAGATCCGCCCACCCATCAGTTGGGTTGTCACTCCCCCCCAGTCATCATGTGAGTCGCTGGTTTCACATGAGCCAAGGTGTGAACTGTGGCTAAGTTTTCTGGGGAGGGATTTCAAAACTGGATTGTATGAGGCAGAAAAATTGATGTCTGAGGCCTCCTCCTCTGTTAAGTGGTGGCTGTTCCAGCTTGACATAGATGGTTTCCTTCACTCCTCTCTCAAACCATCTATCCTCCCTGTCCAACACATGCACATTCTCATCCTCAAAGGGAGTGTCCTTTTTCCTTTAAATGTAAGGGGATTGCTGAGTCCTGGCCGGAGGAGCTGGCTCTCCGGTGTTGAGCCATGTGTTTGTGGAGAGGTTGTTTGGTCTCCCCAATATAAAAGTCTGTGCACTCCTCACTGCACTGGACTGCATAAACAACATTGTTAAGTTTGTGTCTGGGACTTTTGTCTTTAGGATTAACTGGTTTCTGTCTCAGGGTGTTGCAGGGTCTGAAGTAAACTGGGATGTTATGTTTAGAGAAAATTCTTCTAAATCTCTCTGAAACCCCTGCCACTTAAAGAGGGGGGCCCGGGAGATACTCTGCTCACCCCCCCATTGTCCACCTCTGCCCAGGTATAGAGCAGTTTGGGTATGGCTGGGTCTGAGGCCTGTTCATTCCTCTCCTGCCTGTGACCCCTCGGGCAGGGCCTCCCCACCCCTCTTTGCTGCTTCATCCAGGGCCCATGGTTTGGTGCCATCAGGGTGGGGGGCTCGCCCCATTGGGGGTTGGTGTCCAGGGAGTGCTCAAGCCCCCCTGGCAGGTGTTTGGGCAGGTTTGGAGATCGTTGGGCTTGGGGTCTAGGCTTGGATTGAATGCCTCTGGCTGGACGGGGTGGCGGGTGCCTCTAGCCCTCCAGTGTCCTCATCTCTCCCGCTAGGGGGCCATCCTTCTTTGGGTGGGGACATGATCACTCTGGGAGCTTGTGGGACTCGGGCCATCTTTGCTCTGGACAGGCTGCAGGTTAGATAGAGATAGAGATAACTTTATTAATCCCCGAAGGGAAATTAATTTGTCACAGCAGCAATATTGTTCTGGTACAGGACCAGTGGACATATAACACTATATTTAAAAAGTATAAAATAAAATAAAATGAAAATAAAAGTACAAAATATACACAGTAATGGCAGTTGTAGGATTCTAAAAGTATGTACAGATGTTGTGCAGAGTGCAGAGTTTAGTGCTAGTAGGAAGGGGTGGATGATTTCAACAAGTAAAGTGTCTAGTGTCTAATAACAGAGGTGTTGAAAAGTCTAATTGCACTGGGGAGGAACGACATCCTGTATCGTTCCTTGTAGCAGCAGGGTTGGATCATTCTGTTGCTAAGCTGCTCTTCAGAATGTTCACAGTTTCATGGAGGGGGGTGGGAGGTGTTGTCCATGATGGCCAGCAGTTTGGTTGGCATCCTCTGCTCCACCACCTCCTCCAAGGTGGCCAACCGAGAGCCAACAACAGAACCTGCTTTCCTGATCAGTTTATTCAGTCTGTTGGCATCCTTTGCCTTGATGCCTGTGCCCCAACACACCACAGCAAAGAAGATGGCGCGCTCCACAACAGACTGATAAAACATCAGGAGCATCCGGTTGCATACATTGAAGGACCTGAGCCTCCTGAGGAAGTAGATCACTCCAGCTTGTTGTCCAGGTGGACTCCCAGGTACTTGTAGGTCTGGACAATTTCCATATCCATCCCATTAATTAATAAGGTTGGGACTGGCAGCTTGGTTCCTGCCTGGCTCTCGCTGAGGTCGATGTGTTGCCATCGCGTTTTTACACTCCCACTTTCAACTACAATCCTTGACAGGCTTATGCACACATACACAAACATTTGCACATACGAATATGAACACATACATCACTTGTTGTCACCTTGTACAAAGGCTGCAGTTTTTGTTTTTGTGTATCTGTTTGTTTTTTGCTGTTGTGTTTTTTTGTTTTTTTTTTGTTATTTTCAGGATATTTGTCTGTTTACACCCTTGCTGCCCCCACCCCCCTAACTATTCCAGTTATTTCATGTAAAAATAAATAAAATCAATTTAAAGTAAACAACAAGAGGAGTCTCTCTGAACTCTTCTTCTGTACAACAAAATCTGTACAACAAAGCACAACAAGGCATTCAGGTCCCCATTCTGGCATGCCAAGAAGCTGGGCAGGACAGGTTTAATTAAAAAGTAAATAAGTGTAGGCTGTAGTGTGTCCATTCCTGCAATAAATCTGAAAGCATAAGTATTATTTCAGTGACATACTGTGAATAGATAAGGATATACAAGATGGCACATAGCAGCATCGCATTAAAACTTTACTACGCACTGATAATGTTTGCTTGCATTTCAGATTTATTTAGGTGTGATGTTTAAAGGAAACTGAATTTACATAAATAAATCAGAACTTATTGTTCCTGTCCTACTTTGCTGCTAAAATACAGAACACATCCAACCCTGCATGCCGCTGCCAACTATCAGTCTCATTGTTGCAGTCGATGGCAGCCATGCTCTGTATAATGTAGAGAACATTGATGCTTATGAAGGAATAATCATTCTAGTGTTTCCAAAGGTAATCTATTCAGAAATCAAATATTAAAGAGGTAATAGACAAAGTTTACACATCAATATTAATTATCAATTTGTCAGTGCTGCAGCGCCCGTGAAAACAGTTGAAGAATGTCATGCTGTGGCTCTGAAGGAGCTCTGTAATGGCAATTTCATAACCCCTGATTATGTAAGGGTATTGCAATCAGCCCTCGCTCTCTGTTTGTACTCAACATATCTATATGTCTGGACTGATAACTCAAAAACTACAGCATTTGTAGTTTACTTAAACATTTTAGACAAGCTAGGTCTCCATAACATCTCAATCCTCCTCGAAGATTATCTGTATCTTAGCTGTAGAATTTATAGGATTTTTCACCATTGGGAGTTAGGGATTAAACAATGTCATTATTTACTCATACAGTATTTCAATTTTTTCCATGTCAAATGAAAGGGGATTGCATCATTTTTTTGGGCTAAAGAGTACAAATTTATGAAAGTTAGCAGTTTGACTTAAAAGTTTTAATGACAGTCACAATTAAATTGCATTATTAGGCCTCGGTATTTTTACAGCATGAACAATACTTGAGAATTAAAAACTTAACATCATGGCCTCTGCTTTACCAAATTAAACCACTCTTCAGGTTGTAATTAGAGACATTGTTTTTTCTGGTTGTCCATCAGTCTGCCCATCTGTCCGATTTTTATTATTGCACTATCTAATGAAGCTTTAAGAAAATATGTTCAAATTTAGCACAAACATCTTCCAATGTAAAGAATAGAGTATCAGAATGCATATGGTCAGAGACTCTCCCCACTTTGGGGTTGTTTGTAACCACTTTGGGGTTGTTTGATACCACTTTGGGGTTATTTGCCTTCAGTCATTTATCCCTATGTGTTTTGAATATTTGTAAAGATAAAAACCTTGGGTTTCCACCTTAACATGGTTGCGACTGAATTCGGTGCTGCCAGAATGATGTGTTCAGTTTCTACAGTTTTAATTTGCAGCTTCTTTGAATAAGCTCCCAGGACATATGATATCAGGAACCATGAAAGGTTCATGTCACTTAGACATCAACAGTGAACATTTAGACATAGAAAGATATACACAACAAAATGCCCCAAAAAGTTTAACTCTAGTGCTCACTGGATATCCTTTAAATGAGCAACAAAGATGTCAACTTGGTTTCTTTTTGGCATGTATTTGTTGACTGGTTCCATATTTCAAACACTGTCTGCTGCGATGTCAATATGTTGCGCTTTATCAGAATCCGCATTATTGACCATGTATGTGAAAACAAGCAATGAAAATTACTCTTTTTTTATGTTTCTCTCAATGAACTCCTACACTAATAGACATACAGGACTAGTCCAACACAGGCTCATTGGTTCTGTGAATATTGAGTTTCAGGTGATTGTCCTACAGGTGTTCCAGTCATCATGTGACCAAGCTCTCTATATACCCACTGTACTCCATTGTAAAATAGTCTTTGAGTAAAAATAAAACTTTTCTCTCTGGAGATTTTTCTCTGGAATCCCACGTCAGTATAGTGAACTTCCATTTTACCAAAAAGTAAAGTAGTATTAAATTCTTTCCAACCCTTCACTAGACATCTTAGTAGACATGGATGTAAACTTAGTGGAGGAGGCTTACAATCACAAGGTGATAATTGTTGTTTTATTCCATCTTTTGTCTCTTGTCCCCTAATTTTGAGAATGTGTAATACAACACTAAATCCAAAAAATCGTCCCTTTAATGTCTTGCAGTATATACCTACAGTGTACAATATGTCTGTACTCTTTATTAAGCCACATCAGTGCACCTAAAACAGACTTCTTCCCTTTCCTTAGGTATGAGTACAGTGCCAGAGGTGGTGGTGGCTCGGCACTGTGGCTTGCGTGTTTTGGGTCTGTCCCTCATCACCAACAAAGTTGTGACAGATTATGACAGCAATGATAAGGCCAACCATGAGGAGGTGCTGAGGACCACCCAAAAGCGAACCCAGGATCTCCAGAAGCTCATCAGCCACCTCATCACCAAGATCTAGTACCTTCATCTGATATCTGATGACGTTCTAACAATCTAGTGGCTTATAAATCGTAAGGGTATTGTTCAGTATAATTGGAAGGTTTTGAGGTAGAAAGCAAGGAAACAAACAAAAAAAATGATTAGAACGTCAAGCTTCTACTTAGAGTAGACGCACTCCACTGCACCTGATAAATGTATGTGTCTAGTTTGCTATTACAACAAGCCTTTCAACAGGAAATATGAGCCTGGATCCTTAACACACATATTCATATAGGACAGTTTACTGATTTTATACTTCAGAGCTCTAAGATCTGTAAAATAAAAGAGCAACAACTAGCCAGTATGGAAGGTTGTATTTGCTGTACTCATTTTGATTTGATTTTGCTAAGTCATCTTTGGCATGCAGCGATAATCATTAGGGGATCACCAGAGCCCTTAACAATAGTCACGACTGTCCACAACAAGCATCACTGTTGACTGGTGGGTGCAGTCAGAAGTATTTTCTTAAAGAATAAAAAGATGGATGACGCATCTCCATGTCGTTCCAGTGTAAAAACACAAAGGGAGCTCAGGTATATCCAGGTGCCATCTTGCAATATTGATTGGTTTTTGAGCCAGAGTTAGCACAGTAGTATTGAGCTCCCACTCAATACTACAAACTCACTGACTCAGATACAAGCAGGACATTTTTTTTCACACCATTTTGCTCAGCATCAAATACTGCAACTAATAGAAACCAAACTTATCAAAAAAAATTAACACTTTAACACATATCAGTGTGATAACAACTGTCTTAAATGACAACTCATCTAAAAATGTGTTTTGACATGTACCTTGACTTTTTAGTTTTGCTCATATCCCATCTCATGTCATGGCATAACAAGAATTTATTACCTGTACTGCAGCCAACCACCAGGGGGGGATCGAGACATTTTGGCTTCACTATTGGGTATCTATAATGTTTCTTTTTCTTTTTATACAGGCAGTGTCAGCAATGTTGAAGTGTACTGATAGCATACTTTGTAAACTTGGTGTTTTTCCTGGACTGGTGGTTTTTGCAGGAAGTCGCAGTGGGCGATTCGGCAAGCTATGTGTAAGTTTCAGCCTATTAATAGAAGTGTATTGGCTGAATGTTTTTGTAAAGGACCTTAATGTTTGGGTTTGTTTCCTGTGCGTGACTGGGTATGTGGGTTTAAGCAATGTGGATATTCATGGTTATTTTTAAGAAAAAGTCATTTTGTGGGTCAAACTAATACATCAGCAGTGACTTTTAAGTGATGCTCTGAAAGTCTCATTAAAGCTTAGGGCTCTTTTTTTTAATGAAAATAAATGGGTATTTCTACAGTATGTCTTTAGGTGAAATACTGACTTTGCTCTGTGTTTGGATCTAATCCAGCTCCCAAAGGATCATCAAGGCTAAGATAATGACTTATTAATACATAGACGTTTGTTTGTTCACTGGTTTTGTATTCCTATCTTGCATGAATGCTGCTGACTTCTCAGTTTTCCCAAAAAATGCTTTTCTGACCTCTTTTGAAGCATTGTCCATCATTAAGATTTACATGCAGTCACTGAAAACATGTCAGAATTCCATTTCTACTATCTGTACTTACCTTGGTTACATGAATACATTGTGTTTGTCCTCTTTACTGTTGCGAAGTAAAGTATACAAATATCTGAATGAATGCATCATCTAATAGCCAAAGATATATTCAAAGGACACTGTTTGCTTATGCACTGGCCTTGATGTGTTAGTTCAGGACTGGAAGAAACAGCTCAGTGCTTCACCAGATGGGAAAATTGGTCCACACAATAATAGTTCCTAATTAGATAGATTATAGAAAAAATATTTTAAAAAACTGGCACTTTCTTTATTTTAAGATTGTCTGTTATAAACATTATGTAATAAATGTTGTGTTATCTAGCTATAAATCAAAGAAATTATATAAATGTTCCACTGTGATCAATGCGGAATTGTTTATTTTTGAAGTAGACAAATCACATCTTATTGTAATCACATCTTATGTAATGATGAAAACATTTGACCTAAAGGACATTAAATCTATATCGGAAAGTTACCAGTTTTAGAGATATGTTTCTGCTTCTGTTTTAAAATTATAGAAAGCTAATGATTCACTATATAAAAGCACAATATAACATTAAACAAAAATGCTACCAAAAACAAAATGAAAAAAGAAATACCAAATGCTTATCTTGTCAAGCACTAGTGATATATGACATTTTTTCAGTGGTGGATTGCCTTTGGATTACTTTAATTTGGGACCACAATACTGTAATATGAGGGAGGGCTGCGATAATGAAAACTGGGCCTGCAGTTTTCAATCTTCCCTGGGCTCATCTGAAACCTCCTGCCAAGTTCCCTTGACTATCTCTTTCATTAAAGCCTGAAATCCTAGATCAGCAGTCCACGACTTAGACCATCATGCTCAACACCACGATTCTAATGGAAGTCTTAAAGAGGAATCCAACTGCACAATAAACAGGAGATCAGGATAACTTACATGTTTGTATTTATTTGATTGAAAACAATTAATAGTTTGTTTTCACTCTGTAATATCAAAACTTAACAAGATAAACCTTCTAACTGTGCCACTTCTGACTTAAAAAAGTTTATTTTTAGGCAAATGTTGCTGCTTTCAAAAAAAAAAAAAAAAAAAAAAAAACCCTTTTGACCATGTGTGTTTCTTCTATTGCATTACGTGTGTGTGACCCCAAAGATGTGTTCAGAGAGAAAGATTTTTCTCAAATTTCAGCAATAATGATGATGATCAGTGAACAGGGAGATGATTGTGAAAAGCATTAAGATAAGACCCCTCCCCCACCACAACCAGCACCAACACACATGCGCACACCTCATTAATACCTCCACACTCTTTTCAGCTTCACTCTTCAGTCCTTCACTTTAAACACAATTCAAACTGATGAGAGTGCCTGTTAGATTGAGATGAAGGGGAGATGGCTGTTCCATGCCAGGCTACTTCCGTTGCATAATTCATCCACATACAGCATGCAGCGGTGCACTGTAAATCTGAAATATTAATACAAATGAAGTAGACAATCCGACAACACCTATACTGGGTTAGATGGTATGTACACACAGATGAGGTTCAGCTTCACACGTATGAAGGTTGCCATATGGGCAGCAGATAGCAGACTTTGAATGGAAGGGCATGGTTGACAGGACACTCGCAATGTGACATGAGAGGACTAAGCAAGAATAAGAAAGCAAAGTGAAGTGTGTTTGAGTATTGCCGTCTAGCAACAGGCCTAATCTGTAACTTAATGTTGATCTATCTATTGCCGTCATGTCAACTGAACCCAGGGGACAGTATTGATAATTGTGGGGTGAAAAGAGAAGCGGGAATAGAGTGGCACAGCAATGCTGACTCTACACTCTTAAACACCATCAATCATGCAGTCTTTTTTCTCTGTCACACACAAAAACCTTATCCGCTGTCAGGTAGCTGAGCTCACACTGTGAGACAGCAAGCCTCCTGTTAGTGAATGTGACTTTTATAAGCATATGAAATGGCATCAGTTTGTGTGTGTGTGAGGTGGGGGGGTCTCTGTTGACTTTCACAGACTGCCTCCAAAAGGAGTTGGCTGTCAGCTGCGTGTCAGCACTGTACCAGTGAGGTGACTGGATCTGGAAAATAACAGATCCACCCTCTGAGGAAGTCAGGTCAAGTTCAACAATGCATCTGAAGTAAAGGCATGATGTATCATCTTAATTATGTTTTCCACACTTCCACTTCCACTTCAGTTGGAGTAACACTGATTTGTGACACTGAAAAATACAAAACTTTGACACCTTGGATAGGATGGCAACCTTTCACATTGGTAATATGGTTAAGAAACATCACTGAGTACCTCAGTTTCAACAACATACAACACAATGAGAGCGCTACAAGAACTAATCCAGCCTTTTGGAAAATAAGTGTATTCACTTTCTTGGGGCTGTATAATGGATGACCTTGATGACTTGACCTTGTACAACTCGCTCATCCTCTTCCTCCTGGGAATCTGTGTCAGGTTCACACATTGTCATAATCCACTCCTGGTTTTGCCCTCTACCAACCCACTCTACTTGCCTGCCCTAATCAACATCATTAGACTCACCTGTCACCCCCAGCCAGCTCTTAACCAGATAGTCGTCGCGTCAGGCGCTACCTTCCAGCACTCTTTTCCGGACGGATCTCCTGTTACCTGACCTGCCTTCTGTCCCTGACCACGTCTCCTCGTCTCTGCCCCGGTAACCTGACCGGCCTTCTGTCTTTGAACTTTGTATCTGCCCGCTCCCTGTCTGCCCGGACTCCCTCTCCAGAGACTCCGTCCCCATTCCGAACGTAGACTGTGCTCGCTGACCAGGCTTCCTGATTGTCGTCTATTTGGACTCGTGAACATTTTTAATAAAGTTCTGAACTGCGCCGGTCTGGATCTGTACTTTTCTTGGGTCCACTCTCACACCCGTTACACACATAAATAGCTGAATTACTCGAGTGTTGCCACTGTGCATCATACAGTCGGCTAGTTTACCAGTCAGAAGATAACAGTGCAGCTAAGCTACAGCATGCTCTGGCTGCAGGTGAGGTAGAAAGTGATGATTGGAGATGGGGCAGGGCTAAAGTAGCACATTAAAAGATCCCTACAACCTAGAAGAGGCAATTGTGTAGAATTCTATCCATCAATTATCCATAGCTTATCCTATACAGGGTCAAGGGGGGGCTGAAGCCTATCCCATTATCATTGCGTGAAGTCAGGGTACACCTTGGGCAATTCACCAGTTCATCACAGGGCTGAAATTGAGAGACAACCAACCAACCATGCAATTTGGAGTAACTAAGTAACCTAATAGACGTGTTTTTAGACGGCTGGAGGAGGCTGAAGCTAAGAACCCACAGTGTGAAAGGAGAACATGCAAACTCCTCACAAAATGAGGAGTTATATCCCCATGGAAAATCAAAACCAGGACCTTCTTGCTGAGAGGTGACATTGCTAACCACCATGTTTTTAGTAAGGAAAAAAGCCAAAAAATCAAAAGTTTAGTCAAAAGCTGGAGCAGGATGTTAAGTATGGCTTACAGCCCTCAAACAATAATCTATTATTCCAAAAACCAAACAGAAGAATAGGCAACCACGTAATGGCGTGTTGCATTCTAGATTCTGGATTAAAATGATCAGATTAAGTTATTTGGTATGCTTGTAATGCATGTGAGTTAAAGATAAGATAAACTGAGATAATAGTGTATTTCAGGAACAATGAGCCTTCAAATAAATTATTTTCAAAGCAGCATATTGGATAAATGAGGTCAGTGTAATGAAACTTTTACACACTGGGGTTTCAGATAAATGAGCTGTCAGAACAACAGTGTAAAATATGTAAGCTTATGTTTGACTTTTGATTCAAGACATGAGATACAGGGTTGGCTTGAATTTTTGCCGGAGCAAAGTCTAGTCTTTATTCTATATTCAATATTAAATACACATATATGAAAATGGTAGATCTGATCTCTTTCTTGAAAAACAAACATACCCACCAAAATGTTCTATGCTTGGGAACATTCAGTTGCCTATGAGCCATCTTTATCTATTAAGTGAAAACGAAAAATGCAGTAAAAGGAGGAGGGTTATAGTCACAAACACAACTTTATGTTAAAACTTTTGCCCTGTGTTTGCTGGTAAATGATAACTCAGTAGTGTCTCTTTAGTACCAGGTAGCAGTGAAAGCTTGAATCTGTGCCTACAGCAGTATGAGCTGTGCACATGGCCTCAAATGGCCTTAGTGCAAATACCTTCTATGGAAAATCTTCTCTGCAAAGCCATGGATGATGAGATCCATGTAGTGACATGAGCATTGATGTGCTCCAGCAATGCATCCCAGAAGAGAGATACACCTGTGATTGTTTTCTGTAATGCACAATCACTGTGCAGTGCAGGGCAGATGTATATAAAACATAGAAAGACAGACCAGGCAAAGGAGATAAGATATGGCTTCCTCCTTAGACTTGTGAGAAGGATAAAAATAACTCTTCCATGGTTATAATTCAAAATCTGAAGGAGCTACTGATGTAAATTTGTTTGGTAATAAAAGCCAGGTTAGGGGAGACAAAATGGCAGACCTGCCATCTATTTGAATCCCAAAAGATGATAGAGCCACAGAAAAAGTAGGTGACTCTTTAAATCTTCTTACAGAGGGTCAGGGGGAAAAAGCCATTTATAGTGCAGAAACTCCATGCACAGTGTGTTCTCATATTAGAATCCTCTAAAATGTTTGACTTGGATTATAGTGATTTGTATATGTCTGTAGTTTGGGACTACAAAGCATTTTCACTCCTCTAGTCAAGGGGGAGATGTTCACTTAAGATAAACTTCATTGTGAATTTGGTACATCAGAAATACAAAAGCCAATTGCTGTCTAATTTCCACATAGTACTTACCAGTGAGCCAGTTCTCAAGTAAACTATGTTGTCTGTGAGCATTGTAACATTGTAGCAGATATTACTGTATGACAGGGTCCGGTAGTATAAATTGTCTGTCTGTTAGGGTCATTCGGTGTTTCCTGTTTTACTTTGAAGTTCTGTCTGTGTCTTACTTACCATGTCCTGTCAAGCGTTTTCCCTCAGGTGTGTCTGATTATTCCCTCTCCCTAATGCGTCCCACCTATGTCCAATTGTCTACCTCGTGTATTTAAACCCCATGTTCCCTTCCTCCTTTACCAGATTGTCTTATTTTCCCCGTGAGCAGTCCAGCGGTTTATCCCTGGTGAGTTCTTTGTGTTTTGATCCCGTTTGATCCCTTCGCTTAAATTGAGGTCCTGGTTTTGACCTTTAGAAATAAAACAACTATTGATTTTGAACGCTCCCTATTGTCTCTGCATTTTTGGATCCTCCAGACCTGGTTCGTGACACTGTATCTTTCACATCCTGTCATCTACTGACTCCAACAAACTAATAAAGAACACACTAAAGATGCTAGCCCCACTTAGCATTTTGATTCATCTGCTAATCACTGATTTTAGTGCACTACAGACTCCAAAATTGAGTCCTGGTCAAAATGATGGTTAAAAAATGTTATGACTGAATATTTCCTTGTTTCCTCTAATCTTTCACAAGTCAGCCCAGTGCAAACAGCAGTGGCAGGTGTGAGGCAAGACCTGTGACTCATAGATCCAGAATCTCTCAATGAGAGAGAAAGACTGGTTGTGCTTCCAGCCACATTTCAGGGTTTTTTTAAAATTCTTTTACTGTGGAAGAATCATGTTAAATAAAATATTAGTTATAGCAGAGTATATAAATGTATATCTCTGGAGGGAACTTAAGGGAATCAAGCAGCATTTGATCAAGAACTAGGAAGGGGGGCTTTAAACAGCATTTGTGAAACCAGCACCAAATCTTGAGCAGTGAGAAAGCGTAACAAGCATTACATCAGAGGATGGTCGCTAAAGGCCTTGAGACAGGACGAAAAGCAGCAGCAGTGGTTTGAAGTGTGCTGAAAGCCGAATTCCTGTCCGCTAACAGCACACGGAATGGAGGCACTAGAGCGAACACACAATAGAGTTTGTCTAAACCCCAGTGCTGCAAAGCTGTCCATTTTACTGTCAAAGTTGTTCTCACACCCTGGATAATACTACTAGAGACATAAAAACTGGAGACCCACACACTAGAATCATTCCCTTCGAAGTCCAATTGGGTCAACACTGGGTCTCTTCACTCATGCTGCCTAAGAGAGGGATGCCCAACCAGGTTAAGGCCACAGGTTCAGGTCACATGCCAGCTGCTGAAATGCTTTAAGATAATCAATGTGCAGCTAAGGAAGCCGGAGCTGGAGGAGTGCTGAAGGCATATAAACCTTTTTCAGAGCAGCCATAGTAACATGAAATGACAGGTACACATAGGTGTAATTAACACACTCAAATAAGGTCATGCTATTTAGTGTGGCAAACATGCACAGCAGCACCATGGCTGGAACAGAATCTTCAATGATAACATCTTGCCAAAAAGGCTGCTGTGAAAAAAGTCTACATACTGATCCCAGGGGATGTGTTTTCTAGGGCTTTGTCAATCGAACACAGGTCCTGGCCACACAGGCAAGGTAGCGAAAACATATTATCCACCACAGCCACATGAACAAAAATATTAACAGGTGCTGGAGGAATGATTAACTGAAATCGAGTATCTAGAATTTGTCCGAGCTGAATGAAACAGTTAAATGCTGAAATTCCTCAAACAATTCCTTGAACTTTTGTTTCACCTCAATGGGCCCTATTTGTGGGAGCCTATTGAGCAGGTGTAGATAATAATTTTGACTTCACTGTACAGAGACACTCTTCCACCTGTGCTCCTCCTGCTAGGATAACAAAATGACGTCACTGCACAGGGCTTATTAAACACAGACACTTCTTAACTATTAATATTGTTCATGTGTGAAAAGCTGCAGCAGGGACCTGCTTCCAGAGCTACTTACCTTCTTGCTCATTACAGTATTACTTCAACCTAAGTATTACGTCTTTGTAGTAAATGATTTGAAAACAATTTTTTTTCAACTACATTCTCCTAATAGGATCTATGGCTTTGCCTGCCCCTCTGCAAGGATTGGTCATTAATTTAAAGTCCCCTCTTTTTATCCAGAATTTACATTTATTATGTGGGCTAATCACTGCTGCCTGCAGGCAGTGTGGGGAATATGATTAGTGTGTGAGTTCTAATTAAGTCTGTGAAGCCTCACACACTGGCAGACAGGAGCTGCACGCGAAGATACATACTGAGATGTGAGAAGGGACACGCTCCGTCAGCTCACACACACACACAGGCACGCACTGGTGCGCGTGCACAGAGTTGTGTACACATGCACATACGGGGTGTGCTGTAACAATTAAAGTGCGTCAATAAAACAATCTACACTCCCTGTTTTTCCTCTCTCTCCCTCTTGCTGTCTCCCATACACGTACCCGTAAGGATGCTAACTCAGACGGATATTGTCGGTGGCACTGCGCCCCCAGCGGCGGTGCGGCG
>KV751352.1:2564516-2610254 GCA_001698575.1 Mola mola
AACAAGACACACAGAAAAGTTAGGAGCGGATTGATTTGTCCGGAGTCTGACGTGCAGCAGCATCCCTCCAGAGCATCATGGCAAATAAAGGACAGCAGCCTCCTTACCTGCACCTGGCAGAGGTCACCGCGTCCCAGTTCCTCGACATCTGGAAACACTTTGACACTGATGGTAGGTCTGTTTCTTTCCCCCCCTACCCCCGAGAAGTTACCCCGAATTAGATAAATGCACGGGGGATATTAAAATGCATCCTAACTATGAAACACTGAAAACGAGATGACTATGATATCACAGCAAATGTATTGTCATATAAGGGTATTCAATTAAAATTAGGAGATTTTATTCTTTAGTTTTTTGCTTGTCGGATGAATAAAGTATTGCCTGAAGGGTTATTCACGTCTTTAATTTCGTTGAAGAGCCGATATTTGACATAATATGACCTGAATAACTTAACATGAAGTGTTTCTTTAATTAATGCAGATGCGGACCACTCCCGACAACACTTGGTGTGGTTTTTGTATTATTTTAAGTGGAGATCTTTTTAACGCGTTATTATATTCAGCTATTCTATTAAAAGGCACATGAAATTTATCCCTAAGGGAAAAAAGCTCAACAACCTGCATATAAAATGGCTTTTTATATGGCTTTGAAGTTTTGACGGATGCAGCCTTTATCACTCTGTGAGTGAAGCTTTGTTAGTGCTCTGTGTGCTCTCAGAAAAATCCTTTCACGGTCTGTGAAGTGCACCCTGATGTCGTGATTTTCCAAAAATGAAGAATCTGATTCAAACACACAATTAAAATATTATTTTGCAATCAATTCCCCATTTAATTAGAAGCCAGAGTAACATATTATCATTGACTGCTTGGATGTTATTAATTAATTGCCTTTTAGTGATATTCCATGTATTGATTATTTGTCAGAAATTAGTTTATTTTTCATCAATAAGTGTCAGTTTCAGGTGGTGGAGCTTTTTATTGCCAGTTTGATGTAATTTATGTGATATTAGTATGATCTCTGTCATTGTTTGTTTTTCACTCTGCACACACACGCGCACACACAGAGTTTCTTCTTCTTCACTCTGCAAATATCTCAGTATGCATGTGTTGGTGGGACAGTGTGACGTGGAACTTTTTTCCTTTTTTTTTGTCACTGCTGTCACACAAGAATCCTCAGTCTAGTTATAAAAACGTTCATACCTGCATTTCATTTGAAGGTCTGCATGCTGTGAACAGATGAAAGTGCTGATGTAGGCTTGTCAAAAAATACTGGACCGACAGACCAAGCGTCAGAGTGAGGAAAAATACATACCTGCACTTGAATGCTTGCGGTGCAGTTAGTGAATATTTCCTTTCTCCATGAATCTGCAGATAATCGTTCATTGAATAAAATGCAGCCTTTATAGTTTCTCTTCAATAGCCTAAAACCCCCAAAGTTATCATTTACAGCCATAAATGAAAAAAAAAGAAGCAAATCCTGAACATTAAATAGCATGTTTTGCTTGACAATGAAATGATTAATTAATTGTCAAATTAGTTGGTGACAAATTTTCATTCAAGTGTTTAATCGAATTACAGCAGCAGTTAATCTTGCTTGTTCAACTTCTTTCAAATGCCCAAAAATACGCCTGCAAACAAGACAAGTGTGATGGGCCTGTTTGTTTCACATGCGTACACTCCAGGGGATTCATCGTTAATGAGAGTTGTTGTGATGCGTGCACACATGCTGAAACGTGCACCGCAGGGAAATCAGGATAGAATGAGGAGTTGGCTGGGCCGGGCTCACCCAGCTGAGCTTCTCCATGTGGGCCGGTGTGAGGGCAAAGTGGTCATATCGACGTTGCTCATTACGACATTACTCGACAGGCCCGCTGTGGACGTAGTTTACATATTTGTGCTTTGCAATGAAGAGCCACTTTGCAAATCAAATACAACCATCAACAGATTTGGCTACATGTTTGATTTCTGCTCTCATTACTGGGAGTGTCTTCTGGCTCAGCAGAACCAAGGAGAGCTCATTTGTCTGCTCAGACCGAGGAAACATCTCAGAGTTGCAGTTAAATATACATAAGGGGCTATGCACCCAGAGCTGATGAAGCTACATATTCCCCTGCTGGTCGCAGATCCAGTCTCATCTGGATGGCATTTCTCACAGCTTCTCCCGCTCTGTGTCCCTCTCATTTGCCTCTGCTGTCTCCATCAGGCCATTCTTTCTTTTCTTCAGTCTCTTCAAAGCCGAAAATGGAAACAAGTCCGCTCTCCTTCGCTAATTATAGCATATTTGCTGTCAATTATTCTTATTAATCTGGATATGGACATTCAGAGTATGGAGCAAAATGCACCTCCTGAGCTGTGGCAGCTGTGATCTCCACACAACATATTTGAATAGACAGGGCGCCACTCTCCTTTGAAAGGCAAATGCACTACAGGCTTTAAATATGCACTTAGGTGGCACAGCTGCCCACTCTGAGAGTTTCCCTGTGTTGGGGTTGAATTTTAGACCAGTTGAAGAGTGAAATTTCTTTAGTAGCATCTTCTGAGACTCTAATAGTGCAATGCAAAGTATGTGTATTTGGGTCAAGAGTGGTCTTTCTGACCCTTTTATCTGACTGGAAGGGGCAGAGGGGGTAATCGTGCCCTCTTGGATGTCTTTTTTGTTGAGCTAGAACATGCTGAGGCATCCTTTTGGATGTCCTTTCAGGAGACAAATTGAAACAAATTTCCCTCTGATTATTTTCAGCCCTGCCCCTCAAACATACTGAATCTACCACTGATTAAAGGTTCGACTTGAGCTAATTGGCAGTACAGATTTTTGGGGAATTGGCACACATAAACAGTGTTGTAAAAAACATGTTCAAAACTGTTTTGGTAAAAGTGAAAGTCACCCATATGAATACTGTATGAGTAAAGGTCAAAGTGTCTGATATTAATATAGTACTGCTATTAAAAGTTGAAGTGAATATATTTATAGATTTATATATTTCTATGGATTTATATGTGTGCACTATACCGTATAATATAAGAATACCTGACGTCATCCTGATTATCAGAATATATATACAGTGTGTATATACATGTATATGTGAATTAAATGAGCTACTTTGACTCTGCA
This sequence comes from Mola mola, assembly GCA_001698575.1. Lineage (NCBI taxonomy): Eukaryota > Metazoa > Chordata > Actinopteri > Tetraodontiformes > Molidae > Mola > Mola mola. Next base: position 2,567,628 of record KV751352.1, read on the forward strand.
AAGTAACAAGTAACCTAAGTTCTTAAATAAATGGAGTGTAGTGAAAGTATTATATTATTATATGAACTAAATCATTGATATAACAGATGTGTGTGTGTGTGTGTGTGTGTGTGTGTGTGTGTGTTCATTTGATACTGCCTTTCACATAGTTTGATACAGGTTTTCTCAGGCTTTTGCAGGTCCATTTCAAACAGACATCCTGTGATGAAAATCACATTTTGACCTCGTTAATTTGTGTTTTTTTGTACTGAGACACACATCAAAACGGAAACAAGCAGTCAATTTCATGGCTGAGGATTTCTGCTTTTGTTCTGTCATCAACCAGTTACATTATTCCAAAAAATAAAATCTGTCTGCCTAAGTCTTCTATGTAGAAAATCTAAAGAACCAGTCCTGATGGGATTTAACAATGTAGAGCCAAACGTACCATTCTGCATCAACCTGTAGCAACCTTGAACAAGTAGCTCTTCCTCCTCTTCCTGGGAATCTGAGTGTAGTTCGAACGTGTATGGCTGAATTACTCCAATGTTAGAACTTCTTACTGTGCAGCGTTTAATAGACTGGTAGGAAGATGGCTAGCAGGTAAGCTCCGGCTGCAGGCGAGGCGAACATGTGAACGGACAGAGGGCGGGGCTAAATGAGCACATTCATAGATCCTAGGATCATATTTTAACCCGTGAAGCATTCTCTGTTAGCTTGGTTAGCTGAGGGACACTGGAGCAACACATTTTTGCAACATGCATTTAAAAGGTTAGGTTTAGGGTTCTTAAAGTAACTCTGTAAACTACAAAACAAAGAAATGTAACCATTGGGACGTTCCGCTTCTTCTGCAGCCCATTATATCGTGCTCTGAAGTCCATCAGAGAATTTAATTTAATAGAAGGACACACTGTAATCCGGCCGTAGCATTTATAGGAGTTCACAGAGAGAAAAAACATGGGGTCAAGCATATTGATGTAGCTTAAAGGCTGCTGGGAATTGACAGTGCATCTGAATATGCACTATGCAACCAGATGCTCCCTTCTGCACAAATGTAATGGGGGGTGCATGGTTTTATTGACACAATTATTGAATGTATGACAGTACTCTGACATATACTTTTCTTAAATCTATTTTCATTGTTACTTTTGCCATTTGCCTTGTAGTTAATTATATCTTACTCTATTTACTTATCGGGCAGGCCATTTCTGTGCAGAGTGCTAAATGTCAATAAGACCCACAGGAGGGAAGCTTGTTAGCAATGATGCATCTTACTGTCCCACTTATTGAAAAGGCGGAGCTGGTATTCATGAGTTGTGATAGCATCAGTCAGCAATGCATGCCTGCCCCCCCACACATACTTATGTAAAATTTCCACAGATAGAACAAAGACACTAAGATGCTGGTTGAATAAGGAGAGGGCATCAGAAGAAGATGCCAGAAAGTGACAATGACTTAGAGCGAGAGGAGAGGAAGTGGATGGCATAATAATCTTTGTTAGAGTTTAATGAGGCAGCTTTGCCTCCCAGGGTTTTATTGAAGCAGCTAGTCACATCGTTTGGAGCCATCTGTCTGGCCATTCATGCTTGTTGATGGAATATTGGCACTGCTTCACAGACTACCTGGGTGAAGCAGGCATATTCATTTGTCCTCTGAATAGGAACTGTCAGGGCAGCAGAACACCAGGACTGAAGAAAAAATAACAAGATAAACAACTTCATTTTCTCGGAGCTAAATTAAACATGACAATCAAAAAAGTACAGCATCTCAGGATAAACACCATTTGACAGAAATGACACTGTTAAAATGATTCATAACATAAAGCAGAAACAACGTTTGGACATTCTCACTTTCTAGGAAATCTTAAAAAAAACTTCAGGTAAAAGATGTCGCAGTGCACTGTTACCCATATTGATTCTTCCCATTAGGCCAGCTCCTCTGCTGAAGACAGTATTGATCTCTGTGAAATAAAGAATACAGCTGTCTTTGGATAATCATCACCTTCAAAATCCTGGAAAACCAGATTTCCATCTATAGCCTCTCCTTTCGTATAACCCCATGAACAAACAGTCATTGAGGAGTGATCAGTTTGCATCGTGTCAGTAAATAGCTTAATCCATTGAGCCAGAGGGGAAGGAAGAGACTTACAGTTAAAAGGCTCATGTTTGAATCAATATGCTGGCTAAAACTGAGTCATGCTGGCATCTGTTTGACACTGCGACCACATCTGCGCTGACAGGGTTTCTGCATGTCAGCAATACTGATAAAAGGCCCTTTCTGGTATGTTGTAATAACATTCCCTTTGGGTCTGTCTAACCGTCAGGTAACGGCTACATCGAGGGGAAGGAGCTGGAGAACTTCTTCAGGGAGTTGGAGATGGCCCGGAGAGGAGCAGGCGTGGTGAGTTCATGGTTTGAACACAGTTACACATGCTAACCACTCTAAATTCACCTCTGTTGAGTTTAAATGTTTTGTTTTGTTTGTTTGTTTGTTTGTTTTTCAGGACCCTTCAAACCCCACATTCAGAGAAAAGATGAAGGAGTTCATGCAGAAGTTTGACAAGAACAAAGATGGACGAATTGAGATGTCAGAGGTAAGCTTTTCAAGGTGCTTCTTGTCTCATGATCTGAAAGATTTCATTAACAGAGAAGTTTCACATTTTGGGACATAACAAGCCGCCAGGACAACTTGTGGTTTTGAACATATCTGCAAACTGTGGATACAGCATGTTTAAATTTTACATTTGATGCCTGGCTTTGTCACAAGGATTGAAAGTGTCTATGTCTCAATAGAAATATCAAATTTTAAGGGGAAAAATGTCCTGGCTTGTTAAAAGTATATAGATACCATCACTGTCTGCTATATCTTAGCTTAGCATAAAGAATCGAAACAGAGCAAAACTATTCACCATATTCACTATGTAAGAACCAAAAGAACAAAAATGTGAGCAGTGTTATCAATCATGATATTCTATCTCGCCCGTTTACAGCATCAAATAACTAAAGTGAAAATAACGAAACTGAATAGAAAAAAAACAACAACACATGAACATACATTAGTGTGATAAGAACTTCTTAAAGCAAATCAGTCAGAGACTACAGAAGTTTAATGCATTCGCTTTATCCTTCACATTACCCTTGTTGGATGTTTGTGCTTTTCATGTGCTCTGTAGTACATTTTTTGGTGCAATTAAATAGATGAAGATGTAACAGACGATTACATTTTTGGTACAATAAGGTATCACAACAGAGCTGTTACTATTTTAGCCAAAGTCATTTTTCGTGTACGTTCACTATTCATGTTAATTTCAATAAAATGTGGCTGAGAGCCAAAAATCACTGGAGAAAAGTTTTCTGCTTTCTATGGAGGGTGAGAAAAGGTTAACAGAAAAAGATCAGATGGACCAAAAAGCCAGAGGAATACATTTCTAGTTTGAGGTTCAGAGGATGTTCAATACTTCAATCAATGTGAAAATACAGCCTTTATGATACTCTCTATGGGAATTCACAGAAAGTCAATAATACAAGAGAGCAATATTCTGCTGCCTGCATGGGAAATCTGCAAATGATGTTTCTGCCGTAGAGAGAAAGTCAGGTTTGTCCAAAGCTTTGTCCAAACATCCAAAAACATGATTTTTAAAATTAATCCTAAATTAGGCAGACCCCGGCTTCTCAGGTTATGGCTCTCTATTATTTATGTCTGAGTTGTCCATTTGAGACACAGCAGACTAAAAACTCTCCCGTCTCCATTCCTCCTCTTCACAGCATATCAACCCCATCATCATGTGTTCTCACTGCTTCCATTTTCCTGTCATTTCTCTTTCAAGCTGGCCCAGATTCTCCCAACTGAAGAGAACTTCTTGCTCTGCTTCAGACAATTCGTTAGCTCCAGTGCTGAGTTCATGGCGGTAAGAGTGTATTTCTCAGTGCATGTGTGTGGATGGGCAGGTATAAAAAACCTGCTGCCTTCTTTTGATGAAATCTGTCATTTGATCATTTCTTTGTAATTTGTACAAAAGAGAGTTGATCGCTAGGATTTGAACAAGCATACTTACTTAACCAGCCATACACTATAGAGGTCAGTCTGTCATGGAGGAAAGACAGCCTTATTAAGCCTACTTTTATATTCATAATTTTATGGATTAGTCCGCCGTTTATAATTTAAGGTGTTCTAACTAGTGAAATAAACAGAAGAAAAGAATGACAGACTCCATTAGACCATGTTGCCCTTTTCTGATTTTGGGTTTTGGCAGTTGGATTATAGATCAAGCAACCACACATTTTCTATCACGGACAAAGCTGGCAGTAGTTAGATACTGTCCGTGAAAAACACAGCTGCATTATAAATCTGTTTATTAAATTTGAAAAGTTGTGTGAAAAGTTAGCTTTGTATGAAACATTAAACCCTCCTGATCTTTGTTTGTCTCGAGACAGCTGAGCTAATTTAGTGTGACTCATTAGTTTTGATTTTATATGCTCAGCAACTGGACAGTGTTAATGGCTCTCCAAATGTAGAAGCAGGATGTAGCCAGTACTTGAAAATTGAATTGTAAATTTGACATTCACATTCTAAATCAGTATTTGAATTCTACACAGCTTTGTGTATCGCACGTCCACTCATCCTCTTTAATATTTCTGCACAGTTGCAGATAAATATTAGGCTGTGCTAATATTCTAGTATTAAAGACCACCTAGGATGAAAATCATGTTTTTGACCTTGTTAACATGATCACATGGTGTTTATGGATTTGAATATTAATGTCTGGCACACATCACAACCAAAGTAAGCACTCAGGATCATGGCTGAGGATTTCTGGTTTTGGTCTGACATCCACTAGTGACAGTTTCCAAAAATCAAATTTTGACAGACAAGATCTTCTTTGCAGAAAACCCAAGGAACCCATTCTGATGATCCCACCCCCACCCTTTGGAACTCTCTTCCTGTAGAAATCTGCAACACCTGGACACCTTCAAAATCCCCTTAAAAAACACACACTTGTTAAAACTGGATTTCAATCTTTAACTTGTCTGTAAAGGGCCCTTGGGTTCCTTGAAAGGCATTATATAAATTGAAGGTATTATTATTACTATTATTATCTGTGAGGGTGTGGCTTAATGTTATACAAACTAAACATACTATCCTGATTCATCAACTTGCAAGCAACCATGTACAAGTAGCTGTTTCTCTACTGCCTGGGAATGTGGTGTATGGAAGACTAGTTTAAAAGTAAAAAAGTGACAGAACAGGTAAACTCACTTCAGCTGCAGGTGAAGGCAGTGCAGTGAGCGGACACTAGCTAAAGTATCCCATTTATAGATCCTCACAACCTACACGAGGCTGGAGACTTGAAACTGGAGACAAGGAAAACCTAAACATTCCCATTTGATAGAATTTGGTGTCTTTTAATTGCATTACCGGACATTTTCATTTACAGTACATGATATTAGTGGCAGATACTGAACACTGAAAATCTTCTCAGAAAATGTTAGGTTCTTCAGCTTTAAGAACAACTGTTACCATACCATTACCGCACCTAACCTTTTGTTTCTATAGAAATAGAAAACAAAAGGTCTTCCTTCAGTGGTGTTCTGAAAGGTTCTAGGAAATAGAAATCATTTATCGAACAAAATGTCTCTAGAAGATAAGAAAATGGCAGATTCCATGTTAGATCTGCTGCCATGGAAGAATGGAGCCAATTAGAAACCAAGTACATGTTAGGAAGGGGCTGTCCTTGTTGGCTGTGTCATATCAGAAAGGATAATGAAAAGTGAGGAAGAGGATGACTGAAAGAGAAGGTGTACAGAGATGGATACAAAGGGCAAACGGGAGTGAGCGGGAACAGAGAGGTCTCAAATGAGATGTTGATGGGAAATTGAGATTTGGAGAACCTAAAACAAGGAGGATTAATCAGTATTCGCTGATGGGTGCAGGGAGGAGGAAGTGGGCCCAAAGGTTTTTAAAGGTTTAGAATGAGGAAGCAGATTCTTCTATTTTCAGAGTAATTTATAATGGATAACACCACTGAAGCTCCTCTCTACAGAGCCCAGAGGAGGAGCAGAGGGGAGGAGGAGGAGAAGGGGGGAGGCCATCCATCTTTGATAAGGAGCCTGTCTTTGGACAGGGACAGCACCTAGATTAAAACATTCATTACGTTGCTTTTCTCCCCTTTCTCATTTCTTTCAATGTCTGTCATTGCCCTCCTTTCTGTATGCCAGCGAATGGGATTGTACTGAAAACTGTGTGGTTACTGTGATGATTTTTGTGGTTGTCCCACTCCCCCCTCCTCGAACCCCAGAACGATTTCTGTGTGTTTTGTGAATGACAAGCTTCTTTCAATCCAATATTTTCGTTTGTTTGGCTGATTTCTTTCAGGCATGGCGGCGATATGATACAGATCGCAGTGGCTACATCGAAGCAAATGAATTGAAGGTATGATGTAGAAATATAGAATTCTCAGTGATAAATTATATTTAATCAGCTTTTATGTGATTTTTCTGATGACATATTTATTTTTCTGTCACACAATCTACCATAAATTGTTTTAAATCCACCTGATAACTTTGACTTATTTACTTTGACTTATGTCTTTTTCTTTCTTTTTCTTGCCCCTGCACATGTTCCAACACACATCAAAAACACATGCTCACTAACAGGGGAACTAAATTTAAGTTACTTACTTAGCTTTTTGAAATTATTGCCTGTGTTGAAGTGTAGACTTTCAGCTTTAGTTTGAGAGTGTTACATTAACCTCTAAGGAATTGCAGAATCTTTACTACAATAAGTCCTTAATTTATTTATTTATGGCAATAAATAAATAATTATTTTCAATGACTGCCTGGAACACATGGATATCACCAAATGCTTATTTTTCCTCCGCTGTGATGCTTTGTCTGGCCTGTACTGCAGCTGCCTTCAGTTGCTGCTTGTTTATGGGTCTTTCTGTCGCCAGTTGCTCTATAAGGTTGAGATTAGGTGACCGACTTGGCCACTGAAGAAAATTTGATTTCTGTGCCTTGAGAATATGCTTTCGCAGTACGGTTTGTTTCCTTTGTTTCCTTTCCCTTTTTTGTAGCGTTTGGCTGAATGTGAGCAGAAAATATAGCCCTATACACCACAGAATTCCTCCTGATACTCCATCAGCAGTCACATCATAAATGAACACCAATGACCCAGTTCCTCTGGCAGGCACACATGCCCATGGCATAAAACTGCCTGTACCCTGTTTATTTGACAGTGTAATATGCTTCAGATCATGAGCTGCATCTTTTCTTCTCCAGACTTTTATCTTCCTGTCACTCTGGTTCATCCTTCATATTTTATGCAATCATCCCCTTTAATTGTCTTCCGCTCTTTTTTGCCTTATACTGTTGGTAAGCTTGTCAGTGGATTCCTTCTCGAATGTACCAAACTGTTGATTTGGTCTTAATGTTTTTGCTCTCTATCTGATATTTATTTTGTTATTAATCCTAATGATGGCTTCCTTCACTTTCATTGACACCCTTTTGGAGTTCATACTGACAATGTAACACTTTAAATCAACTCCAGACCTTAAATCTGCCTAATTGGTCATTGAATAATGAGTGAATAGACTACAGCTGGCTATGAAACTGCTGGTCAGTGAACAGTCTGATTACTTTTCAATCTCTGAAAATATGGACTTTGTTTAAACAATGGCTGTAAAGCTGAACTTCAATTACATCTTGACTGCTTTTTATAAATTCCATTGTTGTAAGTGTACAGGGGGGCAAAAACAAGAAAATGTCGTTGCCAAATACTTTTGTAACTAACTGTATTTGCTTATATATGTAACAATTATGTTTCTCAAACCAGACAAAATGTCTTTTCCTATTCCATTTTATGTCAAGTATCTTCTTCAACGTTAAACCTGTGTTGTTTTACACAGAAAAAATAAAGGAAAAAAATAATAAAGAGAGTGAAAAGGAGGAAATTCTGAAAAAAAAAAAGCCACCTTACGATCACCACCCTGTTATTATGCTTTGGGATAGTTTAGCTTTCTGGATGAGGATCAAGTGAGAATATTATCACTTTCATATCTATTTCATGTAGGGCCAGCCAGTCAGTTTAACTTAGCTTAAAGACTGGAAGAGTAAGAGTAACTAAAATAAAGCGGAAAAAGTGAAATGCAAACAATAAGTAAATGTTAACAGTGACATACAGTATGTGAAATAAGTTTGGCACAGGCTGAAAATAGATATTAGGTGCACATAATTATTCAGAGACAGTAAGTAGTGTGTGTCATTTCATACCATTAACATAGCTTCAAATGGGGTATTTTTCTCCTCTCTACCATCTTTGGCTACTCATCTGCCATTAGATACTATCTTCATTATGCACAATGACACCGTGTACTTGGGTAAACAGAAAATAGTTCCTGCATGAAATCGTTCCAGTTTCCTGGTCATGTTTTCTGGAAATTTTTGTTGAGTTGCACAATTGTATTTTTCTTCATTTAGTTTTATTAACTTGGAAAGGCAGCAGATATCTCCATATCAGATATATTCAAAACTCTACATTTGTATTCTTCAGTTTAGGTTATCTGTCCCTTTAAGCTAATTGCCTACTAGCTATAGCATCATATTTGAAGTACAACTATAATATCAATCATTTCAACTAATTCACAGGAACAAAGTGAATAAAGATATAAAGTGTTTCAACATCAGCAGAAAATGCATATTTTCATTTGACATTTGCTAAGCAAGGCTAAGAACCGAATATAATATGATATAAGAACATAGTCGAAGCTGTAATGCTTTTGCATCGTTAGGACCATCAAGTCAGATAATGAACCATTCCAAATGTTTGACCCTGACACATTTCGGTCTGCTTAACTTTTTTCCTTGATATATGTAAACATATGGGTGAGTAAATCCAGGATGCAGCTTTGACAGACGAGAGTTAAGTGGCTGCCACACAGGAAATTCCCCAGTGACCCTCAGTGTTTATTTCAGGTGAGGTTTCAGATGCAAAAAGCTGCACAAATGCTTTTCACTTCAACACCTTTTGGAAACGTTATGAAAAATGATACAACAGGGAAGTGCTCCACATTGACGAGGTGACATTAATTGGGTCAGAGATTAAACATCACACACAGATTAGACTGCCTGGGTTGCTGTGACATTTCTGAACATTTGCAAATGAGTTACTTAGGTCTGGCTGTGTGAAAGTGCAGATGGGGTCACAGGCAGCAGACATGTGTCGCCTTATGACTGTGAGCAGACATCAGTGCAGATCATTATTTTAAATTTAACACCAAATTGATTTTTTTTTTCCCTCTGTCTATCCTACTGCTTTTATAAAATTCATTGCTACACTACTCATTTCATTTATCTTTTTTCTGTACTTTATCTTTTATCTTTGATTTTTACTTTTTACTGTTTTTCTTCTTCCTTCATGGATTAAACTAAGAACTGAAAAAAAAAAAGTGACTTCACTGTCATTATTACCTTAACTGTAGATGCTTGAGAACATGTTACTGCTACTTCCATGCATAATTTTTACTTTCTTTCTGAAACATCTTAGTTTATTCTCTTACTGATAATGGCTGACTTAACACTATTTTAAAGGTGCAAGTTGTAATTACCAGCTCCGTGTTTCAAATGAATAGAGATTATTTCACCCCTTTCCAATGACACATTTCTGGGTTGTGTACATTTAGAAACATGGAAATAAATCTAAAACAAAATATTGAACTTTTCGAACTTCAAATGTCTAATGTCAAGTATTGCAAGTAAAGGCAATTTCTAACTAATAGCAGCACAAGAATATGCAAAAAATCCACGTAAAGCTCTGACAGCTGGTCAAAACAAGATGTTACGCTATTTGCTTAGTTGTGGCAAACCTAGCCTCTCTAACTTCATTTGTGGGGAAAAAAAAATTGAATATCAGTTGGACCTATAATACACAACCAAATTTAGATTTAGGTCTAAAAGAATCATCGTCAGTTAAACAATAAGCCACATATTTTTACTCACCAAAAGCTGTTTCCAGCGTTGGAAAGTCATGCTAATATTTACTCTGACTGAGCTGCGACTCAGCCTCCTCCAACTCCAACTCAGTGTCTCTGATTTTCTTGTTTATTTTTTTTTCTGTTGAGGACTTCCGCAGTACTCAAAAATTCATTTTTGACCCATTTCAAGAGTTTGACAGACATGTAGCCTAGTCACATCAGTAACGACACTGTCATAGGTGAAGGTGTGACTAGTCACTTGAAGGCGGTGCTGCAGTGTTTCCGTAGCCTCACATTTTCTGTGGGTATTTGTTTTTCAGGGAGACAATCAAATTTGGTCTGAGTAGGCCAGGGTAGCATTGATTCAGGATGCAACCACAGATGCAGTGTGTGTTCCTGAAATACTCTTCATCATTTCATTGAGTTCCCAATATAAACAAGCCATAACTTCTACACGATTGAAAAGCCTTTGAGGCAACTCCTCTTGCAAACTAAAGGTCAAAGTGACTAATTATTGCCTACACAGGCATATGTGGCATTACAAGAAAAAACATTTTGCTGCAGCTGACAGCAACAGTTAATTTGAATTTTAATTCTTGTGGCTTCCAAATCTGGACTAACGTACATAGACATTTTGGATGTCACAACAGTTACTCATTCCCATTTTGGTGAGAAGTTTAGCTCATATCTTGAATGCTTTAAATTGAAATATTTACTGAATCTCACTGAACGTCCCATTTACATTTCTCTTTAAAGGATGAAAACCAAATACCCAGTAGCCTACACCATACTTCTTTCATATTCTACCTCATTTCCTTGTCTATCTACATGTGTCTCTGTCCTCAGGGCTTTCTGTCAGACCTGCTGGAGAAGGCTAACAGACACTACGATGAACAGAAGCTCCAGGAGTACACACAGACCATAGTGAGACGCTCACAAACACACACACGCACACACAGTAAACCATGGCAGGCACACGGTATAATTGAATTAAATGTTGATTACCAGTAAATTATCAGTAAAAATAAAACCATAATTTGAATTTTGATTGAGTTTTTCCCAAAAATACACAGCAGCAGCAGAATTGTGCAACTGAGTACCCATGACCCATCCTGTCCTGCAGCCTGTGTGTTTACTTCCCAGGTGTGCTAACATCTGCTTCTTCCTGAAAGCCCCAGAGCTGAACTGACTTCCTTCACCATCCTAGCCTTCTTATAATTGTTACCGTTTACCTATTTTACATACAAGCCACAGGTGGGAAAATAAATAACTGAGGGAATATGGCAAAGTCATTTTGCCAAAAAAACCCCAAAACAATAAATTATGCCGAAAACGTCAGTATCCTTCAGGCACCAATGATGAGTTGGGTATTTGCTGTTGTGTGAATACTGCTAATAGATACACTATTACATGGGCACTCTTTTTTTATTTTGTAGTTAAAATTAGAATCTGTTTCATAGTTATTGAATGTTAGTAGTGAGCTGACATGCCCAGCAGGGTGAAATGTGCAAGCACACATTATGTACAAATATTAGAAGAACCTTTGAGGTAACGTATTTTAGAAAAGGCTCTCTTCTTCGCCCTTCCCTAACAATATTGAATTTAGATTATTACCATCAACGATTGTATTTTTCAGACACTGAAATTAATGGGACCACTTTTCTCCTCATCTTGACAGCATTTACCTTTTGAAAAACTGTCCTTTCAGTCTTTCTCCTCTCCCCCTTCCTATATCTGTTCTGCTTCCACTTTGTAGCTCAGGATGTTTGATCTGAACGGAGATGGGAAGTTGGGCCTGTCAGAGATGGCGAGGTAATGTGCAATTTGACTTGCCTCTGTTCGCTGTATGAATGTTGCGACATACTGCCTAAAACTGCCTGCTGATATTCATTCCAATCTGAATAATTTAACACCCTCTGTGTCTGCTAATAATGTCCTTCTCTCCCTCAGGCTTCTCCCTGTTCAAGAGAATTTCTTGCTGAAATTCCAGGTGAGAAAAGAAACGTTCATGCTAACAAAAAAATGCTACTTTACAAATGATTAATGTCACTGAAAAATATCCTAACTAACAACTATTTTTAAAGCTTTTTCTCTTACTGTGACAATGGTCATTTGGCTGTTCGTAGCCCAGAAATCAAAATGAAACCTTGTTTTTACAGGGCGTCAAGCTGACCTCGGATCAGTTTAATGCCATCTTCACATACTATGACAAGGTAGGTGACATTTTATTCAAGGCAGTAAATATAGATGCCAAACATGGAGATAAAGTCTGGGTCGGCTTCTCTTACAATATATTTCAATAAAAGTTTTGGCATCAGCACATTTTTTCATTTGTTGTACTATAAACTTGGGTGCTGGCATACTCCATATGTTTTGAGCCAAAATACTATACTGGACAGTAATATTTAATTAGAAACATTAGCACAAATCTGTTAACAATGACAGCTTTCTCTGGGCTGTGCTGCTAAAACATCATGGCACCAATGGAATGCTGATGAAACAGTAAACCTTTTCTTTTGCAGCCATATTGACATAAAATTCCAGGTAAGCCGAGGTGTAGTTAATAAAATTGAGGTTCTGTTCCATTAAATGTGATGGAACATATCCAACATGCTCGTGAGCAGCACATTGACTGCTGAATGAAACTAAACGTTCACATTGGTAACACTTGTGTTGATGCTACTGTTTCTTGCCGAACAGGCCTTTTAGTGTAAGTGATGTATGTTGAATAAGAACGTAACATATCTAGTTGATGCTAGTGTAAGAAAAAGATAGCTAGTGCCAGGCTTCTGTATCTGAGAGGTAAAAAGCTAATGCAGTGAGAGGTATTGGGGAAAATAGACTACAATCTTGAAATAAGTTTACAGTTGACTCAGCGCTGCTTGTTTTGGAGTCGCTTTTCAATATGCAAATACCTTGTTTTGTACTTAGTGGAAGCCACTTGGTGATTTAGAGAAATGAGTTTACCTCAGTGCACCTGTGCCTTTGCATGCAGCTCAGGGTGGTTAGGCAGTGGTTCAGTTGACGCCCACATTTTTCACATTACATGTAGATTGATGGCCAGGGACTACAGGCACTGACAGGAGCAGAGATACAAAGAAAAAGATACAAAACTTTAACTCATCATAAAAAATAATTACTTTGTAATTTGTACTGTCATGTGGCAAAGTTTTCCCTCCTCTCTCATATCCACCATTTTTCATTCCACATGATGTATGATGGTCTGTAGTGTTGGGTTAGTGACCCAATACATGTACTGTACATTACTTTTCATAATACATTGTATGATCACAATTTCCTTTTGCCTTTTGCTTGCATGACTTTGTATATGCTTGTGTAAATGGTTTTTAATCATATTGTCTACCTTTATATGTTTATAAAATACTTTGTAACTGTGTTGTTTGAAGAGTACTGTATAGAAAATATTAATAATGATAACAATATAATAATAATGATACATACATACATGCATACCGTGCATTGGGACAGCAAAATGGCACTTATAAAGTGCACCACACTCAGGGGGTAGAAAGTGATTTCAGAGACTAAATGCTTCTTTATTCTATGATGTCAGCTAACTTTGAAGTGAAATTCTCTTTCTGTAGCAGTGATTCAGTGACTTAATGGCACATATACTGTCTTAAACATACATTTGTTTCGTAAAGGAATAATATAACCATCTTTCTCTTATACCATACTTAAATCCAATACAATTACTTGATTTTTTTAATACTAAAAAAATCTGTACTTGTATATTTTTTAATATAAAGTTTGTAACAGTTATACCAGTGTAATTTGACAGCTCAGCAGCTGCAGGAGACAGGGTTGAATATTGAAATATAGATAAGTCCCTGCAATTCATTCACATAAACTCTGCGAATGGAGCACCATTTATTTGTGTGATTAGTTTCATCTGTGTGTCATGATCCCAGCCCCTGCAGCTGAAGCACAGTCACTGATGGTGACTTCGTGGCCAGGGCAAAGTGCGTCTTGCAAGCCTAATGCTAACATGGCTCAGAGTGCCACAGCCCCAAACCATGTGAGGGAGGCCTTTAAAATGTCTGAAATTCCAGATGGCACGCAGGTTTAGCAGACTGACTGACACCTGATTTTTCTACATCATTACCATGACTGTATAAAGTCTTTTATCCTTAAAGTGAAAATAAATAGAATTCACTCTTTATTCTGGAGTTCTAGGACTCCTCAGTCTGGCTTTTAAACAACAAATAGCGTCTCCCAAAGTAAATAAAATAAGACTGGCAAGCCATTCAGCTCTGAAGTCATCTTGAGACCAAGCCTAGATGAACAGAACATGGATTTGTGTTTCTTGCCAAGGGAAAAGTTCCAACAATCTGGACTTATTTTGGGGCCCTGATCTCTAAACAGTGATGTGTGACATAACTCATTAATTAGGAAAGTGGCTCAATATTGTACCTACAGCTAACCCCTTTAAAGATTTGTGAACTTGTGATGTATTTTTTCCAACCATCATTCATGACTGGCTGTTCCGCTTGTGCCATCATGACGACTGCCACCAAATATTGCTAAAATTGAGCAGTGAAACAGATTGTAAACAAAGCTAATGCACTACATTTAGATAGAAAAGCAGGATTTTCCACATGAAACAAAACCAAACCAGGCGTCATTGTCGGCTACAGGTTGTTGAGCTTTAATTGTGTTTTGCTGTCTCCAGACCGTTATATTGAAATTCTCTTTCCTTCTAGTCCTTTTTGACTTGTATAAAAATAACGTTTGTGATGTGTTTCTTCAGGATGGGAATGGCTACATTGATGAGCAGGAGTTGGATGCCCTGTTACGAGACCTTTATCAGAAGAATAAGAAGGTAAGATAGGACTTTGATGAAGGTTTACGGCCATTTTTGCTGCACCCTCTGAGGTTTGATACCAGGCTCTGCTCCCTTCCGCTGCTTACTCTTCATGTGTCACCCAAACAAAAGTAAAGACAAGAACACTCAAAGCCATTCCATCAAGGCCTAAAAGTCCCTCTTTTGTCCGGTTACATTCCTCAAATGGAGCGAAGCTTGTGAGCTAGTTCAGAATGTCAGCTCGAGCTGCACGGCTACGTATGCACAATGAACACGCCTCATTCTCATCCACGTACACATCCTCCCAAGTTGGTTGTCTATCTCTTCCCTCCAGTCATTAGTGGTTTTAATGTTGTGGCTGATCGGTGTATGAGCGTCTAGTTAAACGTTGATACTATACATATGTGGTTTAAGGTTATAAGTTAGTTGATTTTGTTGAATTCAAAAATGTGATTTTTTTTTTTAATTCAAAATGATGGACGATAGGCTGGTAACAGACAAAGCAGGCCATCCCAAAAACATTACTTTGTGGGTAGAAGTATGCTCCTAGAACCATTCCTGTATGGGCATATAATAGCAGTGTTGGGATGTCAAATGAAGAGTAGAGTCTTATGTTGATCAAGATGCATTTTTTTTTAGGTCTTAGCTTGATATGTCAGCGCTTAAGTCACTGAGGTGAGAAGAGAAATACAGAATAAGAAAGTGCTTGATAGCACAAAAAAGGAACTTTAAATTTTTAATTGACATAGAAAAAACTCCAAGTCATCTTATGTTTCCAATGTCTCTGTGTCAGTGGACAGAATATTAAATTACACTACTACAACAAAGTTAGGACAGAATAATGTATACTTAATGTGATGATAGCTGTCACTCCCTCCAGAAAATACGTACACCAGACCACAGTTGCTCTGCTACTGATGGATTTATTAATTTTCATTTCACTTCATTCATCAAATCCATTGTAAAAACACAAGACAGCATACACAATAAGTTTGCTACGTATTAGACACAACTGCATCACATATGGCACATGAACCAAAAAGATGCAAAACAAAGTTAAGAGTGAATAGCTGAATAGAATAGACAAGATGAAGAAGCAGATAAATGAGCATCTTGCTGGTGTTGCGCCACTGAAACATGTGCAACATACCACAATAGTTCCTCGATTCCTAAACACTGAACAACACAGCAAATCAAATCAATGTACCATATCAAAAGAAACAAAACGTACCAGATAATGGCATAAGTAAGTAAGATAGCCAAGACGAAACATTAGTCATACATAAAAATATATACAAAGTTTAGACCAAATTGACATTTGACTTACATTTTTAATAACAAAAGAAAACAAAAGCTAACTAGAAAGTAAATTTCCCGCAGTTCACAGTTCACAGCTTCTGCAGTGCTTTTACCACTTTTAGAGATCTATCCACCACGTGCATATTGAAAACACATTTACTGTACATGATGTCATTTCAAACATTGATTACTTTCAGCCAAGTCACATTTAGCATAGCTAGCTAGCCTGTTAAAACTGATAAAAAATGTTGTAATTCTGCTAACAAAAAAGGTTTGCTTTGTTTACCTTTAGCTCTTATCAAGGGACAATTGTCCTAAATGAACCTCATCAGTGTAAACTGTATATATTGTCAGGTGTTGCAGAAATAACAATAAGAGGTTAACTGCCCAGCAGTTTTAAAGTGTGTTCAAAGCAAAATTTTGCCTTGTATTCCCTGCTCAGTGTTTATGTTACTCTCTATCATGGCCACATAATAGCAAACATCCTGTTAGTAAAATAAATAAACCATCTGTACAGGACAAAATATAGTTGGAGTTTAGCTGTTATAACTGCGCTAATTTTGGTTCCAAGAACAGCATTAGTATATTTTTTTATTAATGTCCCAAGTGGGCTTAGCATTACTGATTCTGTTGTACCTCCCTTCCTTTCATTCAGGACGTGGACGTGAAGAACCTGACAGGCTACAAACAGAGCATCATGAGCTTGTCTGATGGAGGGAAGCTCTACCGTGGCGAGCTGGAAATCGTCCTCTGCAGGGAGCCAATTGTGTGACTCTTCCTCCTGTCCTGTATCTTCATTTTCTCTGCCTGCCCCCGCTCTGCTCTCCCATGATCACACCCACCTTCAGCTACCTGCCAACATATGCCAGGTGCATGTTCGAGACACCCCGCCCCCCATATTTCCCAAACTCCCCTATTTAAGAATAAATGACATGTGCACTGTCAGCACACATCAGCTCCTCTTCCTAATATTTTCCTCTATCTGATCTCTCAACCTTGACCATGAACTGTCTAAAACTTTCAGCATTTCAGCTTTTAAGCTCTCTCCTTTGTCGTCTGACCTCATCCCTGCCCATGCTGTGCCTGAATGAAACTCCTGACCAAGAGTCCAAACCCATTATAGCACCGAAATGACTTGTTAACCCCTGACCCTTGACCCTAGCATCACTGAACCTTTCATTCCATTTGCTCCTTCAACTTTGCATTCGATACAACATATAGTCAAGCAAAACTGCAGACAGCTGTGTTTGAATTTATCTAACTTATAGTCTGTGATTGAACTGATATTGATTACCCACCTACATCCTATTTAGGTGGGTATTTTACTATGTCCTGAAACCCTGTTGTTCTATTGCCATGGTAGGATTTTCATTACCAATGTTTGTTTTTGGCTGGTACTGTAAACTTAAAATATTAATAAACGGTCTTAAGATAAAATCAGTTTCATATTGTACAAACTCATGTTTTTTGAAGCTGTTGGTGGATGCCTCAGTAAAGAAAATTATAACATTACATGCCGGACCCTCTAGTCTGTATATTTTTAGCATAGAGCCACAGTGTGTACTGTGGCATTCCCTAAAAGTTAGATTTCCTACTTTCTTTCTGTTGTGCTGGCTTTCTGCATAGCCTCATTTTTATTTTATTTCAAGGCCTTTTGGCTTTAAACAGTTTCCTCACCTTCAACACACCAACACAAGCATTTAAAGAATTAATATCAGTTGCAGTCAGAATCAAGATCATTTAGAATAAAAGTAAGATTTGGAAAATAACCCTAAAACTGGTCTCTGGTGTTGCTGTGGGTTGTCTATGGTGAGCTGCGGAACAGCAGTAACAATAGTTTTTTCCTTGCAAACGTAATGCTCAGTGCGCACTGGAAACTAGACCTGATAGATATAATGGCTGTGTTTGCTCTAGCCCTGACTCAGGCAGTTTTATCTGCATCTCAATGTCTTTCTGCCCGTTGCATATGAAAATGACTAAGTGAAATGCACTGCAAGGCACTGCTTCTTTTCCTCTCTTGTGAATCAAATGAGGCAGTGGAGCAAAATGCTTTTTCCATCTGTTTCAGACGCTGATAGCAAACTTGTAATGCTGAATAAAACAGAAGTTCAAGTACCAGTTAGCATCAATTTAAAGTCTGTTTCTCATTGATTTAAAGATCATCTCCTGACATTAATTTGTTCCTTGGAAAGCATTACAAGTTTCATTGCCCCTAAGATGAAAGACTAAAGTTCAAATATAAAAAGCAATTTAATCTAAGTAACATTAAAATGAACACAGACTCTTTACTAGTTTAAACCGTCTTATCCTCCTATTATCATGATCATCAGATCATGGTATCTTACACAGTGCCTCTCAGATCTTTAGATGTCAATAGGAACATTGATGCAAAGCCTGATACATAAAACCTGCAATAAAATACAACCCAAAACTCAACAATGATTTAAAATGTAACTAAATAATTTGGCAGAAATTGTTTTGTTTCCATTGGAGTCCAGGGTGCAAGATTCTCCCAAGTCAAATGTTGCTCCTAAGATGGTAGGATAGGACATGACCTTTCTTGCAAAACCCCTGTAATTGTGTTGACATGCTTTTAAAGCAATCTGAATAATACAGCAAGCACAGAAGTTACCCATCACAGTGTGGCGCTGGGGCAAGCCCACATTAATTAATCAGAAGCATTTAAATCTTAATATGCCATCCAGCTGCTTTTAGTATCACTGAAATTTCAAGAATTGGGCAGAGAAGAAACTCTGCGTATTAATATGATTTAAAATGGAATAAAGTTGACACAAGTGTCAACGAAAAAAACCACCACCTGAAGGTTATTTGCCTCTATGTGTCAAATGGTGAGGACAGTGAAAGTGCAGTGGTGGATCAAAGCCAATGAGAATTGCCTTTGATTTGATCTATTTTTGCGTTAAAAAGAAGTGTAGCCCACAGTGTGACTTTGACCCCTGACCTCCAAAATCTAATCATTTCATCCTTGAGTCAGAGTTGTAATTTGTAGAAAGTTCATGGAAAATCCTTCAGAGCGTTCTCGAGATATCGTGTTAACAAAAGTGGCCTGGACAGACGGACGGACACCAGAGGAACGGACCACCGGAAAACACTACCAGAGTTTAAATCATCAGTGAAACACGGCTAACATTGGCTAACATTTACAGTTTTTCCCCAATGAAAAATAAATGCTTTTCTTCAATTTCACTTATTTATTTTTGGCTATGTCTCCAAACTTGCAATGTTTTGGCATAGTGATGTTCATAGTTAGTTTCAAGAGTATAAGATGTTTTCTTTCTACTGAACGGCACTGTGTCACCACACAGGATAAATTTAACAGGAGTGCGTATTATTATTAAAACATAATGTACACAAGTACCGACCAGTCATAAAGTCATCAGACTGGATGAATAATGTCAGTTGTTCAGCAATTTATAATTTACACTGTAGATTGGCTAATCAAGCAGCACATGACTGCATGAAAACTGAGTATTGATTATAAGTATTGAGAATTATGCAACAGTATTTTATTTATATAGAATAAAAAAATGTATCTTTTTCATCACAAGTTACATACTCTCAAAATTTAATTCAAGTAAGAATTATCACATTTTTTTTCTTGAGTATCAGGTCAAGTCAATTTCATTTATATAGAGCTAACTCTAAGGTTCATGTAAGGTTCATGAATCTCATGACATTTAACATGTAGAGAAGGGCTAAGCTTTTATTATTTCATTATGATTTTAGTTAGTCCTTAATCAAGAGAGACTCAACCTTCCTCAACGAGAAGCTGGAACATTACCACAGTGAAAAATAATAATAGCAGTGACGGATTTCAAGCAGGCCCAGAGCGGTTTGCCCATTCATGATCTATACAAACTATTGGTCAATATAATAACGTTCGTAATGTTGTTCAAATTTAGGATTCATAAACCTGCACTCAGTTATTTCAAAGCATTTTTTTTAATCATCTGTCCTACATGCATCCTCTCCCTCAGTTCGTCCCTGCCCACACCTGAGGCGTTGAGGAAGAAAGTAATGTAGATCCATGCCTGCAGAAAATTCCCTCTCAAACGTATACCCGCACTGTGTGGCTCTTTTTTGACAAAGTGAGATCTTTAATTACTATTTGGTAGGGAATACGGAGGTGACAACAGTAGGAGGTAAGCTGCTGTGGTAAGACTTTCAAAGAGGACCGAGTGCTTTGAAAAGGTGCTTCAGGGAGTGAGTACGTTGTTGTGAAAATAATTTCATACAACTCCACATCGTTAAAAAAGGAGCTGCTAAAACATTTAGCTGAAGATGCAGAGAAATTGGACAGCCATAGATTCCTCATTGCCACACTTGACAAGTCTCTCCAACAGTATTGCTTCAGTCATCCAGCATTAACACACCATCTGCACGTTTGACTTATAACTAGTTCTCAGTGGCCACAATCCTCCAGTTCTCAGAACATCAGCTGTGAGTGCTAACCTGCCTGGGACTGCAGGAACAGTCTGAACTAATCCACTGCAGAATGCAAAATGCCTCTCATCCCTGAACGGAGTCTGACAAAGCACTGCCTTCTGCTGCTCCCTGGGAGTTGATTTTGGAGTCAGACTGTTCATAGATAGATATTTAATTTGTATTTCAGTAGAATAATCCATAGCTCTTATAAGCTCTTTTTTTTTTTTTGTTAAAAGTCAGGCTTCTTTTCTCTTTTTGAACTCTTTTACAACCATTAATCTCTTTTTGTGTGAAAATGGCATCTCAGAATCATACTGAGGGAATTTCTTCAACCACCTACTCTCAGAAATGAACTGATTAGAATTCAAAGGCTACAATGACCTCACAAAGCAAAGTTTTAGTTATAACTCAAGAATTCATACACTTTTAGTTATGACATAATTTCCTGCAAATTTCTATCAGGATAGAAATATTGACCGGTTATATCCAAACGGAAAGGTCCACTTTATTGTGACATAATAATGTTTTCTGGCCAACTCCATCTCCTTCAATTTAACTCCAGCTCAGGCCCAGAGAGGGAGATTGTGGCGATTTTTTACATTCAATCAGATACTGAACTGGTGACACTAATTTTCTCGTGCCCGTCTTGAAACTTATTAATAAGTCGTATTAACACCAGAGCTGTTTGGTCTACTTTAAATGAACCCTGGTTCCAACCCTGGTGCAGACCAAACAAGTAGAATCTGGTCCACCAGAAAACAGGGGTCTCGATTTACAAACAAACAGCACACATTTGGAAATGACATCGAGTCTGCACTACAGGAGAGTAAAAATCTCTTATGGAGAGATTATGGAGAGATTTTTACCCTCCCAGATGTGGGGCAATGAGGTTATGAAAGCTCTGATTGAAATATGGTCAGGGGATCATGTCTGCTCGTGGCCACTCACAAAAACAACAGTGTTTAAACTATTAAGCAAGTCAATGGTGTTGGGATTCAGTTGCACAGCTGATCAGTCATTATAAGTTTAATTTGATTATCTATCAATCAAATTTTATTTGTATGGCCCAAAATCAAAAATTACAAATCTTCTCACAGGGCTTTTACAAACTGCACTGATGTGACACCCTCTACCCATAGAGGGTCCGACTGCTTGGGGCTTGGGGGGTGGTGTTAAGCTTCCCTCATCAACTACCTACAACATCCAATGACAAACTTACATGCACACACACACACACACACAAACTACACAATGGATAGTTGCGTAGATGCAGTTGCCTCATGAACAGTACTGGGTTAGTCCTTTAGCAATTTTTGTTACGATTGCAATTGTTTGTATTTTGGGCTCTCTTTGCTACCACGGTAAATACTATAGTAAATTTGCATTATAAACCCTACAGTTAGTGCTTTTGTTGTCGCATTAAGCTATTATAGTTACAATGGTGATCAGAGTTACTGTTGTTGTTATTGTAGTCATAGTTGTTGTTGTTGTTATAGTTGTTGTTGTTGTAGTTGTCCTTGTTGTTGTTATTGTAGTTGTTTGTTTTGTTGTTGGGCTCTTCGTGTTCCCCAACCCATCTGTCTTCCCCAACCTGTCTCTTTTCTCTCTTTCTATCCGCTCTTTTGCCTCATGCAATCCAGTATCCATGCCAATAAAGTTAAACACAGATCTCAACAGGAGGAGTCTGATATACTCCTCCTTTGTAGAGCAAATCTGTTGTAGCACAACAAGGCATCCAGAATCTTCACACTGCATGCCTCAGCCACTGAACAGGACAGGTTAAAAAAGATTTTAAAAAAAAATCGTAAAGAGGGAAAAACCTTAAGAAGAACTAAAGGAGAACCCTGTTCCTAGGACGGACAGATGTGCAACAGATGTCACATGATTAACACCAAAGACGGCATAAACGTGGTGTTGCTCAATTCTTTCTGTGTCCCACTCCCATTTGTCCAAGACCATGTGACAGTTTTTAGAAGGTTTGGTCCATTTGACAAAATTGTGTGAAAACTAATCAAACCAAATGCAACTGCAACGATTTTGCAATTTCACCCAAAAAAGTCACTCCAAAGTATTATCAATGCTGCTAGGTTGAACTTTTCAAAGTTTGAAGCTTCTTTGCAGAAGAATCCATAGTTGAAGCATTGTAGTCCATCACAAGTTGTTTTATTTTGTCTCGTTGCACTCTGTGACCAAACTCTGGTTCCCTACATGAACAGTATTATACGAGTCTGGAGTCGAAACTGCACCACGACTGCTTCATGGAGGCCAACTATAGATGGTACAGAAAATAACATTTGTGGCAATCTGAAATAAATAAATGTTCTTTTATATGCTGTAGACTGTTTTATATGCCACATATTATTCGCACAACAGGAATGAAATGAGAAATTATTGAGTAAAAAGCAAAGTGTTAGGTTGCATTAAACCATAATATAGTTACTATGTAACATCCAATCTTTTTACTTTTAAATGTTTTATGTCTTGTGCCTTGGCTCTAAGGATGGTCACTTTGAGCCAGGCTGTTATATTTCAACATAACAAGGGAAAACCACATGGCAATATCTCTATGAATCCGGAGCAGTTTAATGTTGAGATCATGATTGGAAAACATCCAACACGCTTGAAGAACAGAATGGCCTAAAAGCTTTACACACTTTAAGGTTCATATTTGTACTTGTAAACAGTAAAGTCCATATATTCCTCCCAGAGCTTTCAACTGCATTGGTCCCCTCGTCATCACTAAATGAGGACTTGTTTTGTGGTGTTGAAGTTCACAGTTCAACCACCATCTTTTGAGAAATTAGTTGGCAAGCTCTGATAAACAGCTGTGATTGAACCTTAAATTACTGCAAGAGAATAAACAGAAGCCAGTCAGATACACAGTAAATTTACAAAATATTCATAATTAGCATCATTCCAAATTCTGATTTTAGAACTACCCTAATTCTTTGGATTTTTAATTTTGTGGATAGAAATGCTGCATTTGGGCCACAGCCATGACATTAATTTCTTCAAATGGTGGGTCTTGTCCTTCTGCTCTTTCTCTTCTTGCTGAAATGTGTATTTTTTCACTGTTTTCAGTCCTACTCTAGAGACTGAATTTTCCTTGGGACATTAACCACTAGAGAACATTAAACCGTGTTCAGGGATCTACAGGACGGGGCAAGTACTTATTCATGTAATTGTAAACAATATCTACATTGAACAAATGCAATAAGCATATGGCTGAGTAGACAGAATAACCGAAGGTTAGCATTGTGCATGGTGATAAGCAATTGAGATACAGACTGGAGGCAGATACCTGTCCTGTGTTAAATGGGGGAGAGAAGTGTGTATGAATGTAGGAGGGTTACAGCCATTATTTATTCATAAATGAAAACCCTAGTATTTTATTTATGGTTTCTTTAGAAATAGCTCATGTGAATTAAATGAGTGATTGGAATGGATGTTCCAACCTAGTGTTTCGTGTATCCCACACAGCCTGAACACTGGTGTGCTCACACATGTATACAAACATACATTGCATGCTAAGATATGCTGCATGGACTGCCTGCTGCTGAAGAAAAAATAACACACCTACAATTATTCTAAAATGCTGTTTGAATTGTAACATCAGACACTGTAAGTTTGCAGATATCTGTCTAAGCACTCACAGGTCTGAAATAAGATGAAGTCCAATCCCTTTCTTGGAATATTGCAATGACGGTTGTACCAACTCTGGTCATCTCCAAAGCAGGGACGCTCTTAATGTTCTTTTGTGCAGCAGTGTGTTTATGTCATCCGTTGGTGCCACTGCTGCTTGTCTGACCCAGAGTCATTGAGGAAGATGACATGCCAGCCATCTCACCTTGCAGCACTGTAGGTGGTGGGGCTGTGTCCCTCCGGCTAGCTGAAGAGACATCACTTGTGACTGCTAGGATTTTTCCAGTTTGCGTCATTTTGAGCAGAAAATGATTCTATATTTGTTACAATACTAGATCATTTACTTTGATCAGATCATCAACAATTTGAACCGTTGCAGTGGTTTAAAATTTAGCCGAACTATGGACTACATCCTGAGGCAACAAGAATGCATTTGTGTGCATGTGGGAATTGTGCTATGAACAATGTATTAGGGGAGTTTATAGCCTTTTGGGACCAGAAACCTGAACACAACTTGCCGCCCTGGCAGCAACTGATGAGGAGGAGCAGTGTGCGTTTGTGCTGGTGCCCCACTACACTCACTTTCAGAGCTAGGAAGACTGTGTTTTCTTTGTTCTCAGCATTAGACTCCTCCTGAGGAAGGCATATTATCCAGGCTGAATGACATAGGGGCACACCAGGAGGCTGCAGCCTCACCAGCCTGGAGCCAAGCCAACTCAAACATGGTGCTGCCATCTTGTGGGGAGACTTCCCTGTATACTTTTTCCTTAGCTCAAAATTAACATGATTAATATCAAGTTATTGTCCAAACAAGCCTCCAG
Organism: Mola mola; assembly: GCA_001698575.1. Classification (NCBI taxonomy): domain Eukaryota; kingdom Metazoa; phylum Chordata; class Actinopteri; order Tetraodontiformes; family Molidae; genus Mola; species Mola mola. Next base: position 2,592,607 of record KV751352.1, read on the forward strand.
CAAAACACAGGAGAGTCTCTGCAAACCGTAGTGTTTTTAGAGTAATTTTGGGTATGGTGGGGAAAGAACCACTTCACTTCCAGGGTCTCAGCTGCAAAATGATAAGGCAATAGGATGTACTTTCCTAACCAACTGTTGCATGAGCAGTAACATACTGCCATAGTGGGAAACCTTCCTGGACATCTGACAAACCATGGATTTCCAAGCTGACGTCTAGAATGTCAGCTTCATTGTGGTGTGTACTCAGTTCCAACCTTTCGTTCCAACCTACCTCATCAGCGTATTCCATGTGGTCAGCCCAGTTCACAACCGGGACTTTGAGCAGAAACTCCCTGTTGTAGGACTCAGAACAAGCTGGGTCCCTTGATTCAGAGTGTAGACAGTCAATGTTAGTTGATTTCTCAAACTTGTCCAGTTGAAGATCAGAGTAGGGTGCAAACACCTTTGGCTCAATCTACAGTCTCTAAAAATGGACAGTCAGAACTGGCAGACAGAACTTGCTTCATGCTGGTCCTCTTCGCGTAATGAGAAGCTGCACCCTTGGGGACACATGCAATAGTGGTGGAAGGCAACACCAGCAAAGGCCTCAGTAGCAAGCCTCAAACTGGCAGAAGTCTACTTTGAACCCAACGCTAACTAGCCATAGCTTCATAAACTTTTTATGGCTAAAAATGCTGAATTAGTGTAGCTGTGAAACTGAAATGACAGCCATTCTAAAGATTAAGGTTTTCTTATGTTAATATAGTACAATTAAACAGCACAACTGAAATATAAATAATGTAGAAAATCGCTGACATCAAGTAACAGTGAGCCAGAGTCATTTTAACCAGGACATATTTTCTGTGAGATCACTGTATTGGAAAATACTGTGTACCTTGCTTATCCTGTCCCAATGCGCCATTAATTTTCACTCCTTACCACCCAGCCAATATTGGATGTTTCAAGAAGAATGTATGAAAGAAGATCCCTAAGGGACACAGGGAAAAGCAAGTACTATAAAATGATCAATACCGCCATTCTTAGTTCCAGAAAATCACCCTGGAATAATTCAACCTGTCTTTCATTCAGGCTGAATGGCACATAGCTACAGATAGTGTGTAATGTTTAGTAAGTTTTATTTTGAATCAGCTCATTTTGTTGACATTAGTTATTGAGCAAGCAGAAAGGTACCCCTGAAAAATTTATGTTGGATAAAAGTGCATATCAATTCTTGCTAATTTAAAAGTGCACATGTACTTCCTTTTCATTCTGAGGATGTCAGATAATGATGCTTTATGTTGCTGGACAGTCTGATCTACTGATCGAAAAAACAGCTTTTTGATAGCTCGGAAATGAAGCTCAACTTTTTATAGATTGCAGCTTTGCAGTTAAAATGTCATCAATGCTGTCCATTTATCAAATAATGTATATTGAGAACTTACACCAAAGTCAAATGATGATATTGGTGAATAAAAACTACAGCAGGGGGTAATCAAGCTGTATCACATGTCATCTGGGGCACAAATTTTAGTGCCTACGACATGCCACATGTCACTCCTTTCCTGCCATGTAACAATGATTGCTACAGATTCAAAACATTCACTTTAACACAGAGTAATAAATCTTCAGCTGAGAAACCTGAAGATGGTCCTCAATACACACATTTTCTATGTCTACTGTCCCTTTACACTGCGCTCAGGACAGACAAACCACAATCTAAGCTATTAACTGATTGCTGGATATTCTTTCTAGACAATACCTCACTATAGTGTTTGCTCACAGAGCCGCTTATCAGCCTCCTACCTTCCAGCACAGCTCTGCACCGCACATTGTACCACTTCCTATTTTGCACTGTATGCCAAGTATCGTGTTTGTAAATGGAAGCAGTGAAGCCAAATTCCAAATTAACTGACCTGAAGCAGACTAGGGATATCTGCTGCTCCCAAGCACCAGAAGCTTTAAGAAAACCTGGACTGAGGAGGCTGCCAGAGGAACCATTTGCTGTGGCTGCATAAGCTCCATCAGCCATGCTGTCCCCCTTATCTCTGCACTGCCATCTTAGCTGCAAAATTGGAAAACTGACTGAATGTGAAAGCAAACTGTGGATCCCCTCTCTCCTTTACAAAATCACTTTTCATGAAAGCCGGACTATCTAATCACAAATACCGAATGGAAAAGGAAATCTTTTATGGAAATTTCTGCTTTTCTTTCATCGCACAAAGATGGGAAAAAAAGACAGAAAAGCATGGAAAAAATGTTAAAAAATGACATATTTTCCTTTGACTGTTTTAATAAGCACTGTTAAATATTAAATCAACAATTAGAATTTCTAAATTGGTGTTATGTAACAACAACTGAAGTTTAGGATATCCTGTAATGGGTGACTTAGCACAGTTATAGCTATGTCATTCCCATAATGACTGAATATTATATTTGACTTTGTTTGTCATTCATACAAAGATATTATTACAGTAGGAATGATTACACGTCACTCCCCATAACTCCATCTTTAGAAATATTGAATAGATTTTTGTTGTTATGCAATATTTCTTTAATATTTTCTACTTCTTTAAGCCTAATTGTAATAAAATATCCAATTTTGTCTATACAATTGACCTTTTTCCCAAAGGTTTGCTTTGTTACCTCTACTGAGGAGACCATTTGTGTTCCATTATAACATTTTAAACTGATCTAAGTTCTTCACTAAGACTGTTTTGAACTGTAGCAAAAGTGTTGAAAGCAAAGATGAATATAATAGTAGTAGTATTTAAGTTATGTAATATCAAATCAAATCAAATCAAATTTTATTTGTATAGCCTGAAATCACAATTTACACATTATCTCACTGGGCTTTGACAAACTGTACAGATGTGACATCCTCTGCCCTTAGACCCTCGAACCGGGTGAGGAAAAACTTAAAAAACCCTAAACAGGGAAAATCAGAAACCTCAGGAAGAGCCACAGAGGAGGGATCCTTCTTCCTAGGACGGACAGACGTGCAATAAATGTCACTTGTACAGAACACAAAAACATGATAACAACAGTTCATTTAGAATGCATAAAACATCCATGACTCCCAGAGTCTGTGGATTCTATGAGTCCGGATGTATGGAAAGTCTAGTGATCCAGACGCAGGTGGACTCTGTTGGTCCAGGAGTCATTGTACTCCATGTAGCAAGATCTGGGTGTTGCTGAGTCCAAGAGTATGTAGAATCTGTAAATCCAGGGATATGTGAAGTGTAGTGGTCCAGAAGCAGGTGTAGTCTATTGACCAAGAAGCCATTGTGATCTGTGGGTCCCGATTTGCACTTGGAAATCCAGCCTAGGATCCAAGTCACAGGATCCAAGTCACAGGATCTCCTTTCCTAATGTGGCCAGGAGGCATCAGGCAGGACCACAGCAGCACCTCCCACCGCGACCTAGAAAAACCTGCAGGATGGTAAAGCACAACGACTCCGGGGAAGAAGTAAAGTTAGTGTAAGGATATGGACATTTACAGGAGCAGAGAAGGAGTCGGAGTCAGAGGGGGGAGAGAAGAAAGCTCAGTGAATCATGGAGTGTTCCCCCAGCAACCTAAGCCTATAGCAGCATAACTAAGGGCTAGATAGGCCAGCCTTAACTATAAGCTTTATCAAAAAGGAAGGTTTTAAGCCTACTCTTAAAATCAGAGAGTGTGTCTGCCTCCCGTACCAAGACTGGAAGATAGTTCCACAGGAGAGGAGCTTGATAGCTGAAAGCTCTGCCTCCCATTCTACTTTTGGAAATTCTTGGGATCACCAATAACCCTGCATCCTGGGAGCGTAAGGTTCTGGATGGGCGATAGGGTACTATGAGCTGTTCAAGATAAGATGGTGACTGACCATGAATAGCTTTGTAGGTGAGAACAAGGATTTTAAATTCTATTCTAAATTAACCGGGGAGCCAGTGCAGAGAAGCCAGTATGGGGGAAATATGGTCTCTGATATTAGTTCTAGTCAGTACACGCGCTGCTGCATTTTGGATTAACTGAAGAGTTTTTAAAATTTTGTTAGGGCAACCTGAAAATAAAGAATTACAGTAGTCCAGCCTGGAAGTAACAAACGCATGAACTAGTTTTTCTGCATCTTGTTGAGACAGGATGTGCCGGATTTTAGCAATGTTACGGAGGTGAAAGAAGGCGGTCCTTGAAATCTGTTTAACATGTGATTTAAAAGACAGCTCCTGGTCAAAGATAACACCCAGGTTTCTGACAGTGGTGCTGGAGGCCAAGGCAATGCCATCCAGATTAACTATGTTGCTGGATAATGAGTCTCTAATGTGTTTGGGGCCCAGCACAATGACTTCAGTTTTGTCAGAGTTTAACATTAAAAAGTTATGAAACATCCAGCTTTTAATGTCCTTAAGACATGACTGTAGATTAGCTAACTGATGGGTTTCATCTGGCTTCATTGATAAGTATAGTTGTGTGTCATCTGCATAACAGTGAAAATGTATGGAGTGCTTTCTAATAATTTTACCTACAGGAAGCATATATAGAGTAAATAGTAATGGTCCAAGCACAGAACCTTGTGGGACTCCATGACTAACCTTGTCATATCTTGATGATTCATCATTAACATGAACAAGATTATATCTATCAGATAGGTAGGACTTAAACCATCTTAGAGCAGATTCTTTAATGCCAATTTGGTGTTCCATCCTCTGTAGTAAGATGTGATGATCGATAGTGTCAAAAGCTGCACTAAGATCTAATAAGACTAGTATAGAGATAAGTCCTGCATCAGATGCAGTAATACTGTTTTGAAAGCTGGTCCTCTGATCTGGTATAACCAAAGACCCTAAATTACGGAGGAACGCAGATTTGCGGCCATTGACAGAACTGAAAACAGTTTTCTGGACGTTTTGAGCATTTCCACTGCTCCGCGTTCGGTCCATGCAAAGGTCCAGTCCCTAATGTAAGAGAGTGTCGTCTGAACAGCTCTGTTTTAGTCTGGCAGTCGATCTCCGCCCTGTCAGTTAGCCACACAGCGAGTAGTGCTTTAAGACAACACCTGAGTCGGCACGGCGCTCACGGAGTCTCAATAAGGGGTCAGGTGCACCCAGTCTGAGAATAAAGTATCCCATGATGTTGTGCTCTTATTGCAAAGACTGCAGGAACTGACAGAGAGACATCCCAACATCCACGTTGTCACTTTGGGTGAGACTGAAGACTAAGCACAGAATTCTTGAATTTGTTACACTTATATGACATGAAAGTGCTCCTGTGACTTACATTACATACAGCCGAAATCCATTTGACAAAGCCACATTGCAGCTGGAAAAAAAACTGGATAAAACATTAAAATACGTGTAATAAGAGTAGATCTAAATAGCGCATTAGTTTATTGTATGTGTTTGCTGAAAAGAATGACAAAAAACTTCAACATTTGTTTCTTGATGTGTGACTTTTAAGCACAAAACTCTTCATGGAAAATATAATTTTTGAGTTATCTCCATGTCCCAGTTCTTCCACTGGAAGTGTATGAACCATGATATTAGAGACACAACTCAAATAGTCTGAATATAGTTCATAATGCAGGCCTAGAGATACACTAGAAACATTTATTGATAATGCTAAACTCCTATATTCGGCCATCTTCCTTTTAGTGATGACGGCGATGTTGATGTAAGACGTAAACCAGGAGAGTATATAAAAGGCTGTAGAAGAGGTGAGCCGTCTGGTACACGAGGAGGGTCTTACCTGTCTGATCAGCAACGCAGGCATCAATGTGGTAGCCAACTTTCAATCAGTCACTGCCGAGAAGATGATAATAAAACTTCCACACTAACGCTGTGGCTCCACTAATGATCACCAAGGTAAGGTGGAATATTTTCTGTTGCCCCCGAATGTTGTGGATTGAATGTTTTTGCTCGAATGTTCCTCAGCTCTCTCTTGTCCCCACTGGGACGTGTGGTATGGACTACAGAGCACCTGTGCTGGTAAATAGCATGTCAGCAGCCTACATGCTTGCTGACACACAATTTGATCCAAATTTTTAGTTTTTTAGTTCCCTATCAGTTACACCACATGTATTCTGCAGAGCAAACCTTCAAATCAGGAAAATCAAATCAAAATCTCACCAAAAATCTGTTAAACATATATTGTTTGGACAAATTCTAAACCAATCAGTTGGCAACTCCAAATAGGGCTGAGTGACATGCCCCTAAAATAATGTCATAATTTTTTAAGACCATATGAAGATATGCCATATTTCTCACAATATTTTTCTTCAAAAGCTCTTCATAAATAATAATATATACATACTATATCACAATATTTTTTACCTTGCACTTTGATATTGATACTGCAACAATATTGCAGTGATGATTATTGGCATTTTTTCAAAATAACAGTGATATTTTTGATAAATAATCATCACTGATGTGGGTGAAGGCAAATATTAGAACATAATATTAAAACCAGATAAAGACAAAAAAAAAACAATATGTATTGTCATTAATGCCTCACTCCTGTCAGTTACTGAGTGTAATTTGGACGTGCTACCACCAGAGGGCACTATTATATCCTTCACCACAGCCAGTGTGAACTATGTCTAATCCGCTTGGAAACACACAAGTTGATCTTAAAAGTACTCATAAAATTTCATTGTTGTACATGTTACACACAAGTTTATTTATTAAACACTGTCTGTTTTGTTCTAAATTTCATTGAATAAAAATGAAATTATTTATCAAAATATTCACACACCATGGTAACCGATTTTGCTTATTTGTGAAGATCTGATATGGTAGAGCTGATGGTGGGTCCCTCTCATGAAAATCTTATACAGCAGTTTGACTTTAGCTGAAATGTGTGTTTCCTTGTATGGCCTTCCTGTCTCTGTTGAAGCGAGCTGCGTCTAGAGGAGGAGCAGGTGATGCAGGAGGCATGAGCATCCACAGGGCAGCAGTCATCAACATGACCTCTCTGCTGGGATCTGTGGAACTCAACTGTGGGGAACGGGACAACAACTTCAAATGGTACCCCTACAGGACATCCAAGGCAGTCTTACTGTGGAAGGCTTTGTGGTAATGTGTACAAAACAGTTGCAGATAATCTGCGTTAGGATGGCCACAGAGAAGATTGTTGCAAATGGCTGGCAAATCCCTGCCATGTGTGCGACTGTTAGGAAAGGGGAGCAATGTAAATATTTATTAAAAATATAAAACGCTAACAAAAGAATCTCACTTCAAGTCCAGATTGAGGTCCAGGTAGAGGGACTTTGAAACATCACCAAAGTATAACACTTGCATTAAGATTCAGGGACGTATACTAGAGCAGTGCAAAAACAGTTAATTCCAAGATAGATGGAGAGGGCTCATTCCTTGAAGACCGATCGATTCTTCATTTTACAAAATCTATTTTTAAAACATGTTTCACACTGATGTGATGCGCTAATGAAGTGCAAGAAAACTATGCACTATGGAGCTAATTATTTTGCTAATTTAATAGTCTGGCTCCCCAAAATTAAACCCAGTCAATAATTATAATGTAGGTGCAATTCATGTATATGTGTGCTCATTAACAGGTGTGTTTCCCTTCTGTGTTAGAGAGCAGAGAAATTGTGAAATTGTGGGTTGTTTTTTTTGGTGGGGGGGGGGGGGGGTTTATGATTATTAGAATTAAATTAGTTGACATTGGAAAAAAAATAAGTGCTGTATCTTATTGATAAAGAATAAAAGCGTGATAATGATGAAAATAAAATCAGATCAAAAAACCATTTTGATGCACGATTACTAAAATAAAAAAGAGGACAGTTATGTAGGCCACAACAATCTTTGACATAATCCTATGAGGTGTTGAACGGAACCACTCAGAGGACAATCGACTGTATTTCATGTATAGATCGGAGGAGTGGATGTTGTTTGAGAAGAGAGGATTGAAGTGGTCCCCCAGCAACATGAGGAAACAGCTGGCCATCAAGTTAAGACGCCTGGATGTCACCGAACAGCCGATACACCTGAAACAAGAGGCTAAATAGTCTCTCACTGAAAAGACTTTCTTCCAGTAGCGCAATACCGACAGTTTTAAATATGCTTCATTCATTCAATCAATGGAAGGATCTTTACCGCTCGACCTCTACAACCACTGCTTTATTCGGTCACGTTCACGAAATGCGTAAGAAAATGTCCACAGCAAAACCGTAATGTTCAAACCCATACAAAACATAACAAAAAGACTCTTTAACTAAGCAAATATGGCTTCAGCTCCGCAGCCATGTCTTCATTCTTACATGCCTTTAGAGGAGCAGGAACAGCTGATGAGCTACACGTTTATACCATCGCTTACTTCATTCAAGAGCTACAGGGAAATAAATAGTGTCGCTTCAATAATAGTAATCATAAAAATGATAATATTTCACAACTATATGCTGTCAGTTTCATGATCAGCGCACGACCTCAGAACTCCTCGTAGAGGTCCTCGAACGCAAAGCTGAGACTCAAATGTTACCGTCAGGAACACTCATGAAACGTGCTTTTATTGTCTTCTGGCTGAAGCTGAGGCCCAGCTCCTTCATCTTGTATTTGGTCTCCAGGCCTCCTGAGGCCTTCCCTCTGTCCGTGTTACTGGAGCCAGATGTGTTGAACTCCGCTCCACTTTCTGATTTGGTCTTTAGCTCCAGTTTCACAACACCAAAGCCATAGCCCTTGCTGAATATATCCTTGGCAGCCCTGCCCAGGTCTGAGTATGAAGGAGGGACGGCCATTGTGCAGTGCAAAGGTGTCTGGACGGGAAGTCTGCAAAGCCCGGATCACAAATATTTTATTTTTTTAAACTTCAAATAGTTCATTTTTTGTTTAATTGAAAACACAGTTGTGTTCGAAATGTGAAAATAAAACACGCATGAAAAATTGCTCTATGCTGCTGTTTACAGATGGAGTGAATTGAGTTAAAGAACCACTCGAGGAGCCGAGTCCTCACGCCAGGCCCTCACATATACGAGCATATTGAAGTAGCCTCATAGTTGTATCGACATCAACAACTGACTGTCAAAGTGCAGTTTAGTAATATCACATTCAACTGAAGAAGCTACTGTATGAATTAGATTAATAATAAATAAATGTTTTTTTTTTAAATTTTCTAATGTGGAGTAGATTTATTGGGTGTATTGGGTAACATCGTTAAAAACATGCGTATTACTAATTGGCAACGTCTCTGAACAGTCAGGACTGGCTGATTTGGAAGGGGATGGAAAAAACGTCCAAGTCTTTGCCCATTCTAAAGTTTCCTTTGTCAAAGTTTATTTTCCAACACGCCATTTGAAATTAGATTTCTGCTTATTGTTTCTCGGGGTTTTGCTTCTTGTCATGTCTCTCCACTATGTGTTTTCCTCTCACTGAATCAAATTGCAGTGCCTGTTAGAATTCGAAGATCTAATTGGATGAGTAGTATCACATGAGATGCCTGCAAGATGGGCTGCAAGAGCCATAAAGACTAGAAACAACTGTGCCACATATAGAAAAAGTGATCCATTAAAATGTAATTAATCTCAGTATTTACTAGTTTTAGGTCTGGGCCGGTGTTGTACTGTGTCTGGGTTGGTATGTGGACCAGTTTTGATGAAGCTCTACCTTTCAGTATGACAGTTTCACCCAGTATAGCTTCATCACTGGAGACTGATAGAGTTCAGTGTCTCAGACGATGCATGGAAAGTGTTCATAAGTATGTAGATTTGCTGTGTTATGGCTTTCAGGCTCCATACTGTGTGCTCAGTATAATGTGCAGCCCTGTTTACCTCTCACGTGTTCCAAACAACATATATCTGAGCTGAGCTCAACTGTAAACTTCTGATGTTACGGTGCTGATCTAGTACTCATCAAAGTCACTGTTAGACAAGAACCTGTAGCTCTAAATCAGTTTTCTAAGCAGCACTTTAAGTTAATCAAATAAATGACCTGCCCTGAATTGTGTTTCCTGATATTTACAGGAGAAAATTGAATATTAGAGTCTAAATAGTGTATTAAAAAGCACCAGTCTACTAAATACATTTACTAAATTTGTTACTTTACGGACCATTCGATATATTTTGTTCTTAGATTATAATAAAAGTCTCGAGTGTCCATGAGTGTTTCTTCTAGTGAATACGGTCTGTATTTTTTTTTATTGCCAATGTATCATAAGGTGGTGTGATGACAATCAGAAAAGTGTTTACTTCCACCTTCCTTTACTTTACTTTCTCTTCCTCCATATTTGAAATGTTGATGGGGGTTGTTACATAACTTTGTGTTCCAGCAGGGTGACTTCTCATTGTTCATGGAATAATTTTAGACTCTTCTTTCCTGTTGTGTGTGTCAGCAATGAAAAGCGGGCCCTGTCGCGGCTGGTACGACTTTTAGAGACTTCTCTCTTGTCATAGTCATTGCAGCAGTAAAGAAAAAACTGCCACTGAACAGAGCAGAACTAATTATGAAACTGTGAAATTGAACACATAGTAATATCTTTAAAGTTTTTGTAAACAGGTAAAGGCCATTGAGTGCTTCAATTGATAAATGTTCTGTGAGAATAAAAATTCTCTTAGAATTTTAACTTGATTGTTCAGTTGTCTTTGTGTGCCTCCTGCCTCAAGACAATGCAGTGGTTACGTGTGGGCGAGATATGGAAGCCAAAGGATGCCTCAGTACCTAGAAAATGTAAATGTAATACAACTTTTACTGATTCATATTTGACTGAGATGATTTCTCATATCCCAGCCTCTCTCTGGTTAGCTGTCTGCTAGTGTTTGTAAAGCCGGATGGTTTTATCCGGAAACGTCGCAGTAATCACGATCTATGTTTCAAACATTACTGCGCCGTGTCCTCGATTCTTACTTTGATGTCTGAGAATCCTGCAAATGTTCTAACCTCCGTGCAGACACTGATAATTATTGAACAAAATATATGGTGGTAAATAGTGGAACATTTAGTAAGGTGTTGTTGCAGACATGCGTGTGTTTGAATCCTGTTTTGTTTGTTCAAATTCTCTGACCGGGGGCATGTTCAGAAGGGGAGGCTGGGGTGGAACGTGCCATTTCTATAACCTGACTGGTCTCCCTTATTCTTAATTCTAATTGTCTAGCTTCTTAGTGAGAAGCTAGACCTTCCATTTGAAGACATCTGAGTATGTTTGAATATATGTTGTTTCTTTTGGAGAACAATTTTTAAGACCTACAGAGGAAAGTATCCATATTTTACTTTTGTATGGTTCTACCCTGTTGCGATTGGTTGCTTTGGTTACAGATGCAGCAAAATGAGCTGAGAAAGCCCCTCTAACCTGGACATCGGGCAGCAGGTCTGCAGAGGTAATCGTGTACGAGGAAAAAACTGCTGGATCAGGTCAGGTTAAGCTCTCTGAAATGTTGTCTTAAACGTAATCAAACCTGTTTGCTTAGAATGTTGTGCAGGAAGTCATGTGCTGAGCGCGCGTGTGTGTGTGTGGACAGAGAGAACTAGCGCGCTTACACAATGCCAAAACAAGAGGAGTTGAATGATAAGTTGCTGCAGTTAGTCTCTCTTGCATACAATTTCCTTTGTTTCTGTGAGCTGTAGGAGCTCAGTGTGGATCTAACTCACTGAAAAGATGCTTGAAGTCCCGAAGAGAAAGAAGAGTTAAGGTTGATCACCAACAACAGGTGAATGTTTATGTCCTTGTTATAATTATTTATTCGTTCATGATTCAATGGGAAGGTCTGCACACTCGTTGAACCGTCTTCCTTGGCTCGTTTCTGCAGTACTGTACAATAACTGAATTGATTTGTATTTGTTCAAGTATAAAAACTAGTTACATCTCTGTAGAGTCAGGCTGTCATACCTTCATCTTGTTTTGCATAAAGTTTGTGAGCAGGATGAGTGCTATTTGACTACACTCCCTCTGGTAGAAGATTACATCTTTGTGTCCATGACAATTTTTGTTTACTTAAAAGACTTGTCTATTTAGGTATGTTAAAGGAAGTTTGTGCATCCATTCCATGTACAGGTATGTGGTCTTGAAGTTGACAGTATTCCAAAATGGAAACTTTTTTGGCCGGTAGGCTTACATGCGCAGGCATCATGTATAGCATGACTAATGTCTTCTTTCTTGTCAAATGTTCCAGTGAGCCATGCAGTATGACAGCAATCTAGAAACTGATCATTTCCAACTGTGCTTTCACTGCAAAATCAAAAATGATTTACTTATGTTATCCCAGCCTGTCTTTTTTCAAGTATTACCACTTGGGAATCATAAACACCTATTAGGGCTGCAGCTAGTAGCTGGTAAATTCATCTGTCGACTTTCTATAAAGTATTTTTGATTCATCTATTATTTTTGAAATCCACAAAAGTCAGAAAAATATTTGTTGAGTCCAACAGTTTAAAATCAATTCGGTTCAGTTTACAATGAATTAAAATGAAACGAATGCTTTTTTTTTTTTTTTAAAGTATCCAAATGTGACATCCAGAAACTGTACAAGTTTTGCTTGGAACATCCTGAAACGTCATTTTATGTTGATCGATAAAATTGACCTTACAACTCAGTTTCTTCTTTGGCACTGACATTTACGTACTAGAAATCCTCTGTTGATGATACTGGTGCTGCCTTATGGGCAGTCCGTCCAACTTATCAACGCATCCATCACGTGGCTTCAGCATTATGTCCCGTATGTCCTCTTGTGTTGCTTAAGTATGTAAAGGCCACGCGGAGGTGGAGAGTCATGATGATTCCGGTGGATATCATAGCCCCTGCGGGGCCTCTGTTGGCTGCTGGAGACCTAAGAATGCCCTTCCCAGACACCGTCAAGTACTGCATCTTGGGAATCTCAATCACTCTTCTCCTTGTGGCTTTGGGCATCTTGGCATGGCAGGCCTTCCGATGCTGGACACACACCACCTACACTCAGCAAGATGTTGGTGAGTAAGGATTGAATTCTAAACCCAAATAATACAGCATGTACAGATACTGTTTGTTTAATCAAGAAAGCAATAACCTAAAACAAACTATTTGATTCTTTTACTGTAGTAAACAGCAATCTGCTGTACCCAGACCGAATGCTAGTGACAGCGGCAAAGAACTCCGGAACTCCAAGTACTGCTGTAAGAAGACATACTGTATATGTGACGGGTGTAGACAGTATTTGACAGTATTTGACAGTATTTCTTCAAATAAAAGTTGCTGCCACGGGTGTAGTTGAAATAAACAAGACACGACTGGGGTAAAACCAAAGCTGGGTAAAATCATAGTGCCTTTGTTTTGGGTCATTTAAGTGGTAGTGTTACATTTTTTCCAAATCTCCAAAGAAAAAATTTGATCGTCACATAGCTGTGGAAACATTTGAGCATATCTATGTTATGGCAACACAATATCTCTGCTGAGTTTTACACTGTAGCACTAAAACACGTTTTGTTTAGGGTTGTACTCTATTTCAACATACAACACTTAACTTTATCTTCCAAAATTTGATGATTTTAAAGAACCCCTCTGATCCACAAATTCTGAAAGGCCGGGCCTTGTATATAGAAAAGATCAGGCACCACTCCTGACAACATTATAAGAGGCTTAAAGTTATAGAGACAAAAATACAAAACTTACCATTCTGATGTGTCAATTTGTAGGCTCCTCCTCTTCTTTTTGTGGTTTTATGCAGTTTGCCACCAGAATCACTGCAGGTAACCTCTACAAGAAGCTGTTGTCTTTCAGTCAACACTGGGTCAAATAACTACAGATCAAACCCAGTTTGAATTTCAATTACTTAAGTTACTTAACTACAACTTAAATTATAGTATCAGTATATCATCAGCTCAATGAATTTTTCCAGATTTATTTGATTCACATATAATATCTGTAAGCAGGTCTTTACATACTGGCTTGTTATTGAGTTATGAAATTGAAATGGAATTAGTTTGTAAAAAGTTATGAAAGATGGTGGTGTAAGCAAAACAAAACAAAAAAAATTTCATGTTAGACAACTTCAAAAAAAATGTATATACATATTTATGGTGCAAACTGTCAATTCAAGGCCACCATAAATCTGATGTTTTAAAAGTGAATAAATAGGAATAAATGGAATAAATAGGACTTAAAATACCACAGGATCAGAATATTATATACCACATATAATATAATACCACAGAATATTTTAATAGTCCATACAGGTGAGAACAAATGGGAAGCCTTTTAATATAGACTTGTATCCTGGCATAGATGTGTTAAGCAGAATCATCAGCTTATGTGCTGTCAGGAGTCAGGTTGGGTGAAGTACCTTCAAGTAAAATGAGATCGGTCCCATTTTATTTGGATAGTCTACTGCTTCCATCCTACACTGGGCTCAAGATTAGTCCTGCAAGGTTTGTAAACAGTTTTCAGTTTGTTTTATTTACTGCGTTCGGGCAGGGTTAATGGTGAACTAGTTTTCTCTCAGTTTTTCCAAAAACTGAACTAGTTTCTGGAAAAACTGACTGCGCTGCCATGTGAGACTTACAAATGGGCAATGGCTATAATCAGGGGTGGACTACATTCCAACATGATACAACCATAGTCTACATTGTTATAAATCAACATCAGTACTTGTTTGATACAATATAAAAGAAATTACAATAATATTAAAGCCTTCTCAGGTCTAATTATATATACTGCTTGTGTTAATTTTAAAAAAATATATTGTGTTGTTTGATGTTCCTGTGAATTTGTCCACACCCTGGCATCTGTGGAGATGCAGTAAATAAGCAAGGTTGTCTCTGTATTTCAAAGCTAATGAGGACACTTGTTTAAACAAATAGAGTTGGAACTTCACTTGGCACAACTTAAAAAAAAAAGGTGGAGCAGCTGTTGTGGTTCATAAAAACACCTCTGATAGAAAATACTCTGTCTTGTGTGTCTTTGCGTATTCCAGCTGCAGTACGGCAGCACTGAACTCCACAGGCTGAGTCGATCTCTGTCGCTGGGCTTGGTTTCCTCATCAGGATCCAACCATGCAGACTTGGAGGAGCAGGTCAATGTTAAAAAGGTAGTATACATTACCTATAATCCTGCTGCTGCATGGCAATTTAGTACCTTTCTAGGTTAAATAGATGATGCACTATACAAGGCTCACTGATCAGTGTGTATCTCACATCTCAAATGGGATGTGCATCCCATAGTGTCTAAGAAAATGTGTAGAACCTACAGTATTTCCTACTCGTTGTGTTGTCAGGGAGGCTTGCATAGTTTTTATTCTGCACATGTTCATAATATAAATGTATCATCTGTATTAGTGAAGCTCAGTGTGGGTGGCTTTAGCCCTCACCTTCTTGGCAGTTCCTGACTCCCCCTAACTCTGGCTGATCCAAAAATAGTTTAAGAGACAAGGATGGTTGGGTGGGTGGGGCCAAATGAAGCCTGATTGCTGAAACCAGCAGCTTTACAGAGCAATCCCGCAAGCGCAGAAGAAACTAGCTCTGTTCACACAAAAAGGTAGACAGTTTAGCCTTGTGTTATGCATGTCAGTTTGATCACAGGGTCATTTGTTGTGTATACAATATTTGCATTACTTGTGCAAGTTTATGACAAGTTTATTTGATACAAACAGCAAGAATACCTTTTGTATGTTAGACATTAGCTAGCGAGCCGTAACAGGTACTGATGTGCTCGCTGAGGCAGAAGCTCAGAGTCAAGAATCAAGAAAGAGCCCCTTCTCAAACTGAGAGCACTAATAGATCTCATACATGGATGTTCATTAAGGCCCAACATTCACTTATAGGGGAAGAAAGCAAAAGAATGGGAAAAATTGAAAGAAAATTACAATTGCTGTACCCCTTTAATTTTAGTTATGTTTTATGTAACCTTTTTTATTAAGCTACTTTCACATCCATTGAATTTAGCTTTGTCAAATATCTGTGTTTTGAAAAGGTTACATGTATTACATGTAAGATATTAGCTGCAATCTAGAATTTTTTTTGTCTCCGATAGCAAAAGTACTCTAGCTAAAAAGATACCTCCCTTGAAATTTAAAATGCATAGGAAATATAGTAATTTCATAATCCAGTAATTTACAAAGTCGCCTTTTACTATCTTTCAACTTTCAAGATCAAACTTATTTTGGAAATAAATCTTGACATATGTATACATACGTCATGTAATTTAGAAGCAAATTAATTTAATTTGATTTAATTTTTGTCTAATATTAACAAAAAAAGACCTTGACCTTTGACTGTTAAAGCCAGTCATTTGCTAGCTAGCTGGCTAGCTCTCACGTAAAGTGTAAAAACTGCCCTTTATTATGAATAATTGTAAACCTTAATATAAATTTTCAAATTGACTTGCTGTACATTAATATTACTCCCTGTTGTCCTGAATGAGAACCGGACTATAAATATGTTTGTTTCTGCAATAAAGTTGTGCATTTTAACACGGTGCTCCGATGGGTCTTGTTGTTGAAGCATCACCATTCAAGGAAGTGCAGGTTTTGGCTCTTCCATGTCAGCTTACTGTTTGAACCCCAAAGGTTACAGGGTCGACTTTTTCTGAATAGAACATTGCATTGAGTTGTGTGTTTTTCTTTAGAATTACAGCCACTTCATCAATTCTATGAGGTAATCCTCACAAGTAAAGCGCTGACATGAGTGCATGTTATAAGCATGCAAACACCTTGATATTCGGCAGTACGAGTAACATGTACGAGGGTCACCGTCTTAGTTTAGTGTGTTAACGTTTACTTCTTTGTGTGTTCTATGTTCTATTCGACTTCTTTTGATCTGTTTCCACTGCTTTTAGTCTCCTGTTAATGCCTTAATTTTTTCTAAATAATTTTTTATCTCACTCTTGCTTTACTGTATGTTGTTTTAGTAGGTTTACCTCCGTCCTGAGTTTTTTTTTCTTTTAATTGCTTACACCAGTGTTTCCAAATGTGTGGGCCATAAGAGGTCATTTACCATAAGTATATAAAAAAAAAACCTTTTAGTGTTCGGTTTTGTATTTGTGCTTGAAACTACTCAAGAATCTGTAGTGTAGTTACATAATTAACATATTTACCAAAAGTGATCAAAACTGAGTGTTTAAATTCCACGTCATTCTTCATGAATCTAAACTTTATGTAGCCAGTCTTGTCTTTAGGTTTGTTCCACACTGCTGAGTGTGCCACCAACTCACCTTAACCTACATCCTTGATTAGATTTGCACACTGTTTGCACATCATTTCTTGCAAGTGTTGCATAAACATGGATGGATTATTGTGGATGTTTACTAAATTACAAGCGTGAGCACACTGTTTTGTGCCGTTAAACTCATCAGTTAAATACCACATCATGATTTTGAAGGAATATATGCAAGTTTGTGGATAGATTATTAATATGCACTGTATTTCCCATCAGCCTGTGTAAATGTTGAATTGTTCTGTGTCTGGAAAAAAGTTTTCAGAGTAATATGTCATCTTAGTTGTGTATTTTGATCAGAGCAGAGATTTAAAGTTTAGTGTGTCCCAGAAGATTTTCTGGTTTGGAAATGGGCTGCAGCATTCTTGAGTTGGGGAATGGTTGGCAGTTCACTTGTTTTCAGTTGATGTTGTTTGGTTCTTGTGTATTTTGGGTTGCATGAATTCTTATGGGTTTGTATGTTGCTATTGTTTAGGTTATTCTAACATTATTTTATGTATTTTTGTATTTTAATTGTCAAAGCACTTGGTAAAATCTTGTTTATAAAAGTTGCTATATAAATAAAGTAATTA
>KV751352.1:2613998-2665445 GCA_001698575.1 Mola mola
AGAAAATAATAATAATTTAAATAATAGTTTTGTGACATCTACCGACCAATTTATCTTCAACAGCATATTGGCAAGACAGATATTTCATGTCAAAAGGATGCAGCCAGAATGCCAGGTCTCATGGATTGCTCTACAAAACAAAACTTCATTCAATGACTTCAGGGAGGAAAAAAAAAAAAAGGATTTTTTTTTTTGGACAAAATATTTTCCTTATTTCTCTCTGGAGTCCTTTGGCTGATCTGCTTGAACTAAAATAATTTATGGAGTTTTGTGGTGAAAAGTTGGTGTTACTAAAGTAAAAAATGACTGATGGTAACTGTAGTTGGCTCAGGAGCTTGTGAATATGGCCAGACAGAGACTGGACATCTCCTCTGAGGTAAACTGAGGCCAGGTCCCAGGTCCCAAGTCCCAGTCCTCAATTTAACCACTATATACCTGCCTTTAGTGTCAATTCTAGGTTTATTTACATTTGTTAAATTCATACCACACAAATAAAAACATCAGCATAACTGGGGTTAGGTTTAGTTTATAATCATGAAATTATTCCTTATGACATTTATTTTAATTTTAAGAAAATTATGTGAATGTGCATCAACTCACCCTTTACTGACCAGTTTGCGCTGGTTTTGCTGAGTTCCCTAGGTAAAACACTTAAATTAAGTAGCAACTATCTGCTTGTGTTTTTAGTCTGTTTTAGCATATTCACACATTGGATGCTGGCAAAGAAGTAATGTGAGAGCAAAGAAGCCTGTGTAAGGACTCCCTGTAATCTATAAAAAGTAAAAGCATGTGCTGTATATATATATTTTAATTATACCATCTTAATATAATTTATGATTCTTATGTCAGGGTACTGTGATTAGCACGATAGCGTGCTAGTGCATATAGTGCCTTGCAGGTGTGGTAAGTTGAATTAGCATTCAAATAGCATCTTATCATGCTCACGACAGTCCTATACCTTCCAGTGCGGTAGCAGGGTTTACTAAGGTGTGAAAAACTGGGGGTTTTGTTTTGTAAGTGTGAATCCCTTGATTGATCAGTTAGGCCAGCCAGAACCTATACACATTGGGAGTCACCCTTCCATCTCGCTTTTTCTCCTGGAAAATGCCAATGGACCTGGAGCTGCAGAGCTACTGCTGTACTCGTTCGTTTGGGTCCGTTCTTGAGAACCTTAGTGCTTTCTAGCAAACCAGCCCACGTTCAGACTGGTCTAAGTAGAACCAAAGTTCCCAAGGCCGATGTCACCATCAGAGAGTGTTACTTAGTCCGCAACACATTTTTTTTCAAAAATTTGATTTATAATTTGGTCTGGTGTTCAGCTGTTCTGGGTTCTTTTGAACCAAACTTTTGCCAACTTGTCTTCCAGTTCCGCACACAGCTTCATTTTGTGGGTGCTGCCTTCGAGTATCTCCTGAAACTCAGGTTCTAACCAAACATTTTGAACTTTCCTTTTCTTCGCGTGGACTCGTAACGTTGACCTGGGCCTAGAACAGCTCTGCACAGTTAAACGCACAATTGATTTTATACTATTGACAGTGTTTTGTCTTGCATTGTTGAACAGTATTGTTGTGACTGTAGTCAGGTTATTAGTAAGTGGATTAGCCACAATTCTAACTTTAGGTTAGTTAGCTGACACAGACTCAGGGTCTTGCATGCAACTAACCATTTTCCCTTTAACCTGACACCACGAGCGTCCTTACACTTACACAACACTGTCTTGACACATGCAAGGTGTCAACCAGCAAATATTCTGACCCCCCCCGTAACAAAGGAACATGTGGTCTGACACTCAAACAGCTTTCAGCTATTTTGCCTTTGTTTACCCTCCATCGGCAGATGTTTTGCAGAAATGGCAGCCGTGCTGCCAGTGTCCCACTGTACAGAACATTATCTTGTACATGACAGGGATAGCAGATTCAGTCAGCATTAGCACTTTGCTAAAATGGCAACATGGAGATATTTGATTGAAGATATTCAATCCTCTGTATGTTCCAAACATACAGTATGATAGAATTGACAAAAAAAGGCAGTTTGACTTTGACTTTGACTTTGATTTGGGCTCATTGGTAATTCACCATGCAAGATCAAGTTGTACCTTGTGTTTATTTACAAGTGGTTGGAATATGGGGACATTCTTGTATTAAAAATATTAGCAAATGTGTGTGGAGTGTGTAATAATCTCAATCCGTCTGCGTGTAAACAGATTTGTTTTCGGATTTGTAAATTAACACTGATAAGGAAATGTGCATATGGATCCGTACATCTGTATTCAAATGTGTACTTGCAGCATAGGATGGTAATACACTAAAGTCTACAGTTACAACTCAGCTGGGCCTCTCCGCTCTCTGTTTGTGTTCATGTGATTTTTGCTACATTTCTATTGCTGCAGATCTATTTCAGGGATTTGTCTCAGCAGAAATACAGCCTACACACCACTAGTTGGCTGAATATTGGTTGCTATGATCATGCACTCAGTCATCTCAAACAGTCTATGCTTTGTATGTTCGTACTGTATATAAGAACTGGACCTGTAAGGGACCTGAATGGCCGACCAATGGGTAACCATTGGTTAATGAACTTGAGGTTGTCCACCTACTGCAAAGGTATCTAGCTAGCTGAAGCTAATTAGCTTGCTATGCTACCCTCTGAATGCCCTGTGTTGGTTCGGTTGGTACCAGTCATTGAGGTACAGTTACACATCTCTCCACACACGTTTGCAAACACTTAATGCTACAATAATGGTCATATACCCGAAGGACTTACTGGCCGACTAGGCAAGAGAAAATAGTGCTCACTTACTTCTAGCATGTGTTTTAAACCTGTGTCCTCCACAATAGAGTAAGGTCACATGTCTGCTGCTATATAAAACACAAATGGGATTTGTGTTGTTTTTGCCTCATCTGAATTATTAGCAATAGGCTGTTTAAATGCCATGGGAAGCTGGGTTTGCTCTGAACTCACTTTTGACTTTTCTTCTACCACTGATGTTCATAGTGGATTGATGCTGATTCAACAATGTTTTGTCTTTTATTGTGTTGTTTAAGGGCCAGATCCATGAAGAATGGATTGCAATCGCTAATAGCACAATGATTTCTAGAAATAAACGCCAACAATCTGCAGAATTTTAGCACATTATCAACAAAAGAATTTGCACTAATTCTATGCCGGTGCACACAAGCCCCACAGTTAATGCAATTTGCACCAGTGATTGCAACATAGATATGTGGCAGTAAAGTAGTGACTTTCCACCAAAATCACAGTAGACACAGCAATGGTAGAGTCACAGTTCTCATTTTTTTAAGACATGTGATTGAAAAAGGGATTCATGTATTGACTTATTAAGTTTGAGTGTAGGCATGGCCATTTCAAGCACTAATTATATTATAAGCAAAAAGCAAAAAAAAAAAGCAAAATCCATATGCAGACACAACTGGAGGGGAAAATTAAGGCCTTATCTGTCTGACAGATTTTCAACACTTGTCAAATGGCTCTGCAGCTCAGATCCATTATTATCATACAGTTTCCCCAGTCTTTCAGTATTTGTCTTTCTTGATGGGACTTTGTGTTCCACCTGGACAAATACCATCAAACTCCAGTAACTCTCAACCGCGACAAATGCACGTCGGTAATTAAACTTACTTGTTCTGGTGACACAGATAGTTGGGGATGGTTGATTTTTGGCCAGCGGCCACATTTCTTCCAGGGGCTTTGCTTTCAAAGGACAGAGCGTAGTTGTTGTTGATTTGTGATGCTAGCATTGCCTAGAATAGTTTGCACTGCACCTCATTTTCATTTATTCTGTTGAACGAGTTCCACACAGAACTTTTTGACAGCTGTAGTCTTTGCATGTTTCTGCTGTTTGCATAGCTACTATAGGATGTTGCGGCACTCGGATAAATGCTATACTGACCTCCAGTGGCAAAGACCGTGTATTTTACCGGAATGTGACATCACAATTTATCGCGATAAATATGCATCTTCAGACAAACCAATAATCTGGCGAACTTCTATTTTTAAAAAAAAAAAAAATCATGACCCATTCCTATTTGAATGGTTAGACTCCTTCTGATGGTTGGCACCCTGCATGCCTCCAGCGTTCACCTGTATGTGTGTGTGTGTGTGTGTGTGTGTGTCGGTGTGTGTGCATGAATGATTGAACAATAACTGCAGTGTTTAAGTGCTTTGAGTAGTTCATATATAAACTGTAGGGGATAGTGTATGAATTTTTTTTTCATGACACAACTGTGGCTGCACCCAGAGCAAAATAAATGAGTATGTGCGGAGCTGTCAGTAGTCCTGAATCTTATATCATGACTTAGATGCCTAAGAGCAGAGATGTCCATGGTCTTGACTCTTTAGATCACATAAGGGCCACTGTGACTTATCATTGAGGCCAGTAAATTGCAGGGTGAGAAGTTGAATTGTATCAATTGCTCTAGTATATTGGGGTTTTACTGATCCATTTGCTTTTGTTTTTGAAGCATTATGTGTTTAGTGGATGATGCGCTTATCTCCTGAAACACAGCTACCGTTGAGTGTACGTAAAACTATTAACAGCCTGTATTTAGACACAACTGTCAAGGGTGAAAAAATGCAGCATTGTTACATAGATGAAAACACAGTATATTATTGAATGGTGAAGGCAATTTTATTTAGCACCAAATCAAAATAAAATTATTAGAATTTTCATACAGAGCAGGTTTGGAAAATAACTTGTTCTTGAATATAGCTTGCAGAAACCCCAAATTTCCCTTTAAAATGACATTGTAAAACCGAACGCATCATATAGCCAGAAGCATTTGGCACACATTACTCCAAAACATCAATTCCTGTTGTTGGGGCACAGGTATGTTGATTGGCGTTCATGTTAACAAAACAAAACCATAACTAGGTAGTTGAATTTGGCTACCAAAATTAATCAATAATTATCATAGATAACTTAATAAATAGTAAGATCTAATTTACACTAGATTACCTTTAGGGACCACTCTTAAAGAGGGGAAAAGATAGCCAATTTAATTAATCAGTCTCATGAAATCTACCAAGCTGTGAATCTGGAATTATGCTTAATAATTAACTATATGGTTACAACCAAAATTCCTTCATCAACAGCTAGACATTGTAGAGGTTGGCAAAATTAAACACACAGCATATTTACCCAAAAGTATTTATTCAAGAATGAATAATAAAGGAAAATAAACTCATAATGTCTGATCTAGGATGTAAATAATTACATACATTTATATACAAGGGTGTGCGTGTATGTTCGTGTGTGTGCATAAAAGAGAGATGGATGGACGTTAAACAAAGGCAAAATGGACGAAAGCTGTGTAAGTGTCAGACCAAATGTCCGTGAAGGTTCTCAGTCATCCAGGTCATCTTAATCTCGGAGTGTTTAGTAGGAAGCAACTGGACTTCTTATCTTGTTTGAAGACCTTTCGCCTCTCATCCGAAAGGCTTCTTCAGTTCAAATGTTCCTTTGATCTCTCTAACGCAACACTTTTACTTTTAAAAAATTTAAAAATTACAAATTTACCTTACAAAGTGGGACATAACTTTGTTAGCTGAGACTTTATGAAGTATAGCTATGAGTAAAATGTAGTCTGGTAGCCAGTGTGTGGGTGGGAGTGCAGAATTCCATAGTTTCTCAGTCAGATTTGCCCCTCAGACCTCTCTATATATATCTTTTCATCAAAATACATAACTCGGCAACATGGCAATGGCAAGGCTTTAAAACAGTAATACACAAACTGTTACATTCGGTCTAAACCAAGCCCCCATGAAAAAAACATCGGGAAGACATGGTAGAACCCTCAGAACCCTTAATTCTGAGCACAACTAGGGGTCTAACGATTCATATATTGCATTAATGTATCAATTATTAATCATACTATTCAACTATATTAATTGATAATCAACTGGTTCCTCTAGAGTCGTTTGTACTAATCTGACATTGACTTGTAATGCAAATTGTCTATTTTATTGTTACTAAGAAGATGTATCTTGTATTTAGCATGACAGATGTTGTGAGGACATAAATGTTAATGATAAAGAAATGTAATGTTAAACTTTACACCTTAGCATTGATAATGCTAACAGTAACAATAATATATAAGTGCTAACGCTAACACTGATGCATCTTTCCCACAGCAGCAACAGCTGTGAATATCTTTGATAAAAACAACTATTGTAGGATAAAATATATGTTAAGGTTTTATTGATGAAATAAGACAGGACTAACATATTATTGGTGGGCTAAACTAGCCACAAGCAGTCACAAACCAGTGTATTTCTAGTGCCGTCCCCAAGCCTGGATAAATGATGAGGGTTGCATCAGGACGGGCTTCTAACGTAAAAACTGAGACAAATCAAACGTTCAAATCACAAAATGAATATCATACCGGATCGGTCAGGGTTAACAACAACCAGAAACTTGGTAACTGTTTGTTGGAAAACAAGAGGGAAATGCATTACGACACAAAAAGAGAAGAGGAAAGTCAAGATTGTAGGATTGAGAGCAGGAACTCCAAATGTTGGCACAGTGGCAGGCAAAGGTAATGTAAATTCAGGTAAATTATTTATGGGTATTTATCTAGTTGGTTTTGGTGTGTATATATTTATTAATATATTATTGATATGTACAATATATAAGCATATATATAAGTTGTATATATGCGGATAGTGTGTATATGCATGGAGGGTTTCACCCCAAGCCCAGCACCCTGAGGCTGTACACAAAGCGGAAAGAGGGAGGTTGAGGATTTGTGAGTGTCAGAGCCACTATCCAAGCTGAAACAAACAAGATCGAGTATTACATCAGGAAGATGGCCCCCAATGATGCCCTGCTAAGTGAATGCCTCAGGCAGCAGAAACCCAGTGACGAGAAGGAAGAAGAGAGACCATCATGGAGGGACAAACCCCTGCACGGGATGTACCACCGACAGATAGAGGAAGTGGCTAATATCAAGAAAACATACCAGTGGCTCCACTGTATGTACTAGACTGTTCCATGATGCGGATTGACGTGGGATTTGTGGCGGACATGAATTGTTTGTTAGGGGAAGAAGTAAAAGTTTTAGAACAAGCAAACTTGAAGTTGTGTTGTTGTTTGTTCTTTGTGTGTGAGGCAAAGACTTACGTCTGCCTCTCTTCTTCCTCTCAGGGTGTGAAAAAATTCCTCAGGGGCTCAGACACCATTTTATTACTTCTGGGAGGGAGGTACCAAGCAGGGAGTTATGATTTCCTGTAGAAATGTAAATATTTATTTTAATTATTTTAGTTTATTTATTTAGTTGGTTTTGTTTTGTAATGTACAATATATAAGCATATATATAAGTTGTATATATGCGGATAGTGTGTATATGCATGGAGGGTTTCACCCCAAGCCCAGCACCCTGAGGCTGTACACAAAGCGGAAAGAGGGAGGTTGAGGATTTGTGAGTGTCAGAGCCACTATCCAAGCTGAAACAAACAAGATCGAGTATTACATCAGGAAGATGGCCCCCAATGATGCCCTGCTAAGTGAATGCCTCAGGCAGCAGAAACCCAGTGACGAGAAGGAAGAAGAGAGACCATCATGGAGGGACAAACCCCTGCACGGGATGTACCACCGACAGATAGAGGAAGTGGCTAATATCAAGAAAACATACCAGTGGCTGGAGAAGGTTGGTCTCAGGGACAGCACAGAGGCACTGATCATGGCAGCACAAGAACAGGCCTTGAACACAAGATCGACAGAGGCCGGGGTCTACCACACCAGACAGGACCCAAGGTGCAAGCTGTGCAAAGATTCCCCTAAAACAGTGCAGCACATAACAGCAGGGCGTTCTCAATCATTTCCTAAGGTGATAGAAGAGAATGACCGAGTTAAGGTCCTGTGGGACTTCCAGATCTAGACTGATATAAGAAGGTGGTGCCTAATCAACCGGATATCGTGGTGATCGACAAGCAGAGTGGGAACTGGGATTAGAGTGTTTTATGACATGTTTATGACTATAAAGGGCTAAGCAAAACCTTTGTGCTTTGACCATTACAGCTTAGATATCGTAGAGTAATGATCGCTGCGTGGTCCTTCTTGCAAGAGCAATAAACCTTGGTTGATTTTAACAGAAAACGGACTCAGGACCCTTTATTGAGATAGTGGTGTATATTTTTTTCACCAAAGATATTATATACTGTATATTGTTAATGAAAAAGTTTGTCAATGTGCAGTTGCAAGGAATTTAAAGATTTCACCATCTACTATACAGTCAGGACTATCATCAAAGGATTCGCTGAATCTTGAGAAATCTCTGGACACAATGGGCAAAGATAAAAACCAACACTGAATGTTTTTCAATCCCTCAAGGGACACAGCATTAAAAACCAGCATCATTCTGTGAGGGATATTTCAATGTGGGCTCGGAAACCCTTCAGAAAACCATTGTTTTGATGTCTCTGATTTAGAAAGCCCCCACGTGTGACTATGTACTATTGGATCCTCAGTTTCCCGAACCTGATAGAATCTGGGTTTCTAAAGGCTACCTCTTTATTTGGCTTGGAAACCAATAATGGAAAGGGTCAAAGGTTTCCTGAATATTACACAATGAAAAGACTACACATATAGTACTTAATGTCATAGACTACCATTTCAATGAAATTGATATAGTTTGTTAAAATGTGGAGTACAGCAAATTATTTAGTATACATATGAAATTTTCATTTCGTTTTTCGTTTTCATTTTCTGCCGCTTATCCGGGTCCGGGTCGCGGGGGCAACAGTCTGAGCAGGGAGATCCAGATACTCCTCTCCCCGGCCACTTCCACCAACTCCTCCAGGGGGGACACCAAGACGTTCCCAAGCCAGCCGAGAGATATAATCGCTCCAGCGTGACGTTGGTCTGGAGACGTCCAGGAGGCATCCTGACCAGATGATCCAACCACCTCAACTGGCTCCTCTCAACGCGGAGGAGCAGCGGCTCTACTCTGAGCTCCTCCCGGATGTCCGTGCTCCTCACCCTATCTCTAAGGCTGAGCCCAGCCACCCTGCGAAGGAAGCTCATTTCGGCCGCTTGTATTCGCGATCTCATTCTTTTGGTCACTACCCAGAGCTCATGACCATAGGTGATAGTTGGGACGTAGATTGACCTGTAAATTGAAAGCTTTGCCTTCTGGCTCAGCTCTCTCTTCACCACAACGGACCGCTTCAGCGTCCGCATCACTGCCGACGCTGCTCCAATCCGTCTGTCAATCTCCCGCTCCATTTTCCCCTCACTCGTGAACAAGACCCCGAGATACTTGAACTCCTCCACTTGGGGAAGCGACTCCCCCCCGACCCGGAGTGGGCCATCCACCCTTTTCCGGCTAAGAACCATGGCCTCAGATTTAGAGGTGCTGATCCTCATCCCCGCCGCTTCACACTCGGCTGCAAGCTGTCCCAGTGCAATCTGGAGGTCACTGTTCGATGAGGCCAACAGGACCACGTCATCTGCAAATAGCAGAGACGGAATCCGGAGGCCACCGAACTTGACTCCCTCCACCGCTTGGCTGCGCCTAGAAATTTTGTCCATAAAAATTATGAACAGAACCGGTGACAAAGGGCAGCCTTGGCGGAGACCAACCCTGACTGGGGACGGGTCTGACTTACTGGCGGCAAAGCGAACCAAGCTCTTGCTCCGCCAATAAAGAGATCGAATGGCCTGTAACAAAAGGCCATCTACCCGTTGCTCCTGGGGCACCCCCCACAGGACACCTTGAGGGACACGGTCATAAGCCTTCTCCAGATCCACAAAACACATGTGGACTGTTTGGGCAAACTCCCATGCCCCCTCCAGTACTCTCGTGAGGGTATAGAGCTGGTCCAGTGTTCCATGGGCAGGACGAAAACCACATTGCTCCTCTTGAATCCGAGGTTCAACGAGCAGCTGGACTCTCCTCTCCAGCACCCTGGAGTAGACCTTCCCAGGGAGGCTGAGGAGTGTGATCCCCCGGTAGTTGGAACACACCCTCTGGTCCCCCTTCCTGAAAAGGGGAACCACCACACCTGTCTGTCAGGTAACCAAATATCCAACTCTGACACAACAACAGGTGAAAAAGAGGAGGCAGACAGATTGAAGGAAAAACAAAGTTTATTCATTATAGAATGTTTAATGTCCTATAATTAGAAACATCTGATCCATCAGTGCACTTTACTCTGCTGTTTCTTTTCCCTAAAAAAAAGAAAATGGGGTTGATGTTAATCAAAGTTACACAATAACCTTTTGTCAGATTACATTTAGATATAAAGCAATTCCTTGTATTTCAGGAGGGCCTTCGCATGCTTGGAAGTTCCAACCCTATTACATTTTATATGTTCTTTGGAATTGTATATTTACCTTGCCAGAGTCACGGCTCTTTGCTCTCAGCTTGTTGACCTGTGACTCGGCAATGTCAGCACGCTCCTCAGCCTCCTCCAGCTCATGCTGGATTTTCCTGCACTTGGACAGGTGAACGTTGGCCTGCTCCTCCTAAAACAGAGGACAAAATCATATAAAGTGTTCAAATGGGCCTACAAGGTCTACTATAAATGACATAACTATGACATTGATGAAGTTCCCATGTTTTACAACAAATGTGATGATCTTACCGATTCTTCAGCCTGCCTCTTATAGGCCTTCACCTTGAGCTGCAACTTGTCAACCAGATCCTGCAGCCTGGTAACATTTTTCTTATCCTCCTCAGTCTGAAACAGAAAATATATTGAATTGGGTGGTTAAACATGTTGATGAAAAATTAGTTACATTTTTATGGTACTTGTAAAATCTTAAAGATTATACCTGATAGCTGAGCTCCTTCACCCTCCTCTCATATTTTCGGACACCCTTAACAGCATCTGCCCCACGTCTCTGCTCAGCCTCAACCTCTGACTCCAGCTCACGCACCTTCAAAAATTGTGGAAATTCAGATAATACTTAGAATCCATGCTTGAGAACTGCATGTTTTCTTACGTTTGTTTAACAGTGCAAAACTTGACAGAGGTTGAGGCTTACCCTGGCCTCGAGTTTCTGGAGCTGCTTCTTGCCACCCTTCATGGCCAGGTTTTCAGCCTCATCCAGACGGTGTTGCAAGTCCTTCACAGCGACCTCCAGGTTTTTCTTCATTCTCTCCAGATGAGCGCTAGTGTCCTGCTCCTTCTTCAGCTCCTCAGCCATCATAGCAGCCTACAGAAGATACCATAAAGTGTTAAAATCATAAAAAAAATGCATTTTATTGGATTAAAATTAGGAATAAAGTTAATTTCATCGTACATCAGTGATAGCCTTCTTGGCCTTCTCCTCTGCATTCCTTGCTTCCTGAATAGTGTCATCCACTTCACTCTGGATCTGGACCAGGTCAGTCTCAAGCTTCTTCTTGGTGTTCATAAGGCTTGTGTTCTGCAAAGCAAAAAGACTTAAGTCTCTCAAATCATCACATGCCTGAATTTGTTGTTAAAAACTCATTAGACATTTAAGTTGATGGTGTTTGTTCACCTGAGAGTGCAAAAGTCCAACACGCTCACTGGCATCCACCAGCTCCTGCTCAGCGACTTTACGACTTTTCTCTGTCTGTTCCAGAGCAGCTCTAAGTTCCTCAATTTCAGCCACCATGAGACCATTCCTGCGCTCCACCATAGCAGCTTGTTCCTTGAGGTCATCCTGGGCTCTGGTAGCATCATCAAGGTGCAGTTGTGCATCCTAGTGGAAAAGATATTATCCGTATATTCATGTGGATACCAAACTGTAGGTGCACTGAGAATAGTTGGTGCCACCACTGTATGTTTAACAATACCTTCAGCTGTGCCTGCACATTCCTCAGCTGCTTTTGGGACTCAGCAGCTTGGCGATTGGCGTGGCTCAACTGAATCTCCATCTCATTCAGGTCTCCCTCCATCTTCTTCTTGATTCTTAGAGCATCATTTCTGCTCCTGACCTCAGAATCCAGGGTGCTCTGCATGGAGTCAATCACCCTCTGACTGTTCCTCTTGATCTGCTCCATCTCCTCATCCTTCTCTGCCAGCTTCCTCTCAATCTCACCCTTAATCTGGTTGAGCTCCAGCTGGACGCGCAAAATCTTAGACTCTTCATGTTCCAGAGTTCCCTAATATAAAAAAAAAAAAGCATATGAATTTTGTCAAACTTTTTGTATTATTTACATTAGATTGAAAAGTTCATTGACTGATTTGATTAATTATGCCAGAACGTGTGACTAGACAAGATGTACCTCAGCCTCCTCAAGAGCTGTCTGGATCTCAGACTTCTCTGTCTCCACCTGCTTCTTGGCCTTCTCCAGCTCATGAATGCTCTTGCCAGTCTCACCAATCTGTTCAGTCAGATCTGAGATCTCCTCTGTAGAGAGATGCATTTGGTTTTGTTGTTAATATTCAAAGTGTAAAGTATAATTAAGATTTTAAAACCATATGAATGCATTAAGTAGCTACAAAGTCAAAATTTTAGATCATGTGGTCAGAACTCACGTTGCAAATTCTTGTTTTCACGCTTCATGGTCTCCAGCTGATCCAGAGCCTCCTCATAAGAGTTCTTCATTTTGAACAGTTCAGTGCCAAGGGAACGAGCCTCCTTCTGTGCTCCTTCAAGCTCCGCCTGACCCTCCTCATACTTCTGTTTCCACTCTGCCAAGACCTAGATAGCACATATAAAACAGTTCAGTTTGGTTGTTCATAAAGACAAATAAATAGTTGGAATGAGTTGTTTGAGTGACTTGGCCACACAAAGTGATGCTAAAATTGTTACCTTGTCGAAGTTCCTCTGCTTCTTGTCCAGATTGGCAGCCAGTCCATTAGCCCTCTCCACATCAATCATGAGGTCCTCCACCTCACTCTGGAGTCTCTGTTTGGTCTTCTCAAGAGATGCACACTTGGAGTTCACTGCCTCAATCTGTTCCTCAGCCTCCTGAAGGCGCTGTGCCAGCTTCTTCCTGTTTGAAAACAGTTGCAATTTGTCTCCATTAGCCCTCTCCACATCAATCATGAGGTCCTCCACCTCACTCTGGAGTCTCTGTTTGGTCTTCTCAAGAGATGCACACTTGGAGTTCACTGCCTCAATCTGTTCCTCAGCCTCCTGAAGGCGCTGTGCCAGCTTCTTCCTGTTTGAAAACAGTTGCAATTTGTCTCTCAGCAAAAGTTACAGTGTTTTTTTTCCACGTTTTACATATATTCTATAAAATGTATAGCATCTATTAAAGAAATGAAACAAACATACAGAATCTTTGCTGCAATCTAAAAAGTTCCCTTAGAAATACGAAACTAAACAATGCTTGCATTTTTTGGTTTGAATACCTACAAGGAAGTAAATATCTGAAAATTACTCACTTGGCTTCCTCAAGCTCCTCAGTGCGCTGGATAGCATCAGTTTCATACTTAGTTCTCCACTGAGCCACCTCACTGTTGGCCTTGGACATTCCACGCTGCAGCTCAGCCTTGGCCTCCTGCTCCTCCTCATACTGCTCCCTCAGCAGATCACAGTCATGGCGGGCTGATTGGAGTCCATGGGCAAGAGCATTCTTGGCCTGGTGTAAGAAATTATATTCAATATAGAATATTATTGTGTGTTGTATCTTATGTGTATAAGGTTAATACACATTAATCCTACTAACCTTGACTTCCTCTTCAATCTGTCTCTTCAGCTCCTCAATCTGCTGTGTGAAGGCCTGTTTGCCTCTGGTCAGCTGGGAGACGAGAGCTTCTTTCTCTTCAATTTGACGGCTGAATTCACCTGGTGTGAAAGGTGTCAAGTTACAATAGTTTATTTTAGTTTCTAAATGTGTATATTTCAGTTTTTAAACAATGCACAATAGATTATTCAGTGAAAACTTGTCAATACCGTTTTCTGTCAGGAGACGGGCTTTTTGGGCACTCAAGTCATTTATTTGACGGATATTCTCATCATTCTTGGACTTCAGTTCACTCAGTTGGTCCTCAAGAGTACGGCACATCTTTTCAAGGTTTCCCTTGAGAAAAAAAAAAGAGGAACATGAGAACATTAATTACTTCATTAACTATACTAATTTTGGAATTAAAATACGACTGAAATGATTGTGTACCTTTGCTTTAGCCACAGCTTCCATGTTGCTAGAGAGGTCATCAATCTCCATCTTGTATTCACTCTTTTCCTTCTCAAGCTTCTGCTTGACACGCTGGAGGTTGTCGATCTGCTCTCCCAGCTCAGCAACACTGTCAGCCTGCTTCTTGCGAAGAGCAGCAGCAGTGGCTTCATGCTGCAGAGTGGACTCCTCCAGGTCACGACGGAGCTTCTGGAACTCAGCTTCGCGCTTCTTGTTCATCTCAATCTGAGCAGCAGTCGCACCACCTGCCTCCTCTAACCTCTCACTGATCTCCTCCAGTTCCCTGGAGAGGTCAGCTCTCTGCTTTTCAACCTTGGCACGAGCAGCACGCTCAGCCTCAATCTCCTCCTCCAGTTCCTCAATACGGGCCTTTTGAACATAGGTGTTTTGTCTTTTAGTAAACTTTCGGTCTTAATTTACAAACTGTAATGTTTATGAAACGCAGCAGCATGTTACCTGAAGCTCCTTGATCTTCTTTTGCAGCTGAGCACCCAGTGACTGCTCATCCTCAATCTTGCTAAGAAGCTGACTGATTTCAAAGTCCTTCCTGTAAGAGGCAGAAATAAAGTATACATTAAATGTTCATGCAGTTAAACATAATTAGAAACGGAAAGGCTGTTGTATATGTTCAATAAAGCATTGTTACTTTTTTAATTTTTCATCAGATTGCTGCTTGTCATTCTCCAGATCCATGATGGATTCCTGAGCAAGTTTCAGATCACCCTCCAGCTTTCTCTTGGCTCTCTCAAGGTCCATACGCAGCTTCTTTTCTTGCTCCAAAGAACCTTCAAGCTGATCATTAATGTGAGTTAATTATTATGGTTGAACAAGAGAGTTGCTTTAAAAATCCCTGTAAAATTTAAAACTTACATCATCCACTTGCTGCTCAAGCTTGGTCTTGGCCTTGGTGAGCGTGTTGACCTTATCTTCCTCAGCCTGCAGATCATCAAGAGTCTGCTGATGAGCCTCCTGAAGGGCTTTCTTTTCTTTGGTCAGCTTGGCAATGCTCTCATCTTGAGAGGCCATCTCCTCAGTCAGGTTCTTCACCTAAGTTCACAAGAAATATCTTGTTATTGTATAGTTATCTTCAACCGTTTCATGGTGTGGTACATGTTTTGATATTTACAAACCTTGTTCTCAGTGGCATGTTTCTCTTTCTCCACTTTAGCCAAGGTAAGCTCCAGGTCATCAATATCCTTTTTGAGCTCAGAGCATTCATCCTCCAACTTTCTCTTTTTGGCAGTGAGCTCAGCATTGATTTCCTCTTCATCTTCTAGTCTCTCAGTTGTCTCTTTGAGTTTGGCCTCCAGTTGAATTTTGCTCTTGATGAGTCCCTCGCATCTTTCCTCAGCATCTGACAGATTCTCTGATTCCTAGTTCATTTAATAAAAATAGAGGGCTAGCACATCATCACTGAGAAACATGAGATAAATAGTAGTCTGTTGATGTGTACTCACTGATGCTACTTGGAGCTGCAGATCATTCTTCTCTTGCAGCAGGGAAACCATCTTCTCCTCCAGCTCCTTCTTCTTGGCCAAGGCAGCAGCCAGGTCTGCTTGCATCTTCTCATAGTTCTCCTTCATCTGGGCCAGCTCTTTCTCAGTTTCAGCACTCTTCAGCAGAGGCTTGATCTTATAGTACACCTTCATCCATGGCCAGTGTTTCACATTCATGAATGAGCGAATGTTGTACTGGATGGTAAAGATTGCATCCCTGTAGACAACATGTTTTTGTTATTGACAGTAGTTGTTCAGCATTCTTCCCTCAAACTTAGTCACTTTCAACATACCTCCTCTCCATCATCTGCACAAACTCCTTTCTCATGAGGAAGCCACGGCAGGCAGCCTGAGTCATTGTAACCAGTGATGCCAGTTTTTCATCTCTCATCTCCTCAAGAGTACCCAGGAGACCGGCCTTGAAGAACACCTGTACAAACATGAAATAAAAATTAATGTAAAAATACTTCAAATACTGAACCTTTTTGCCAGTGAAACAGATAACGCACTTTTCAGGAACAAAATATGGTTCAAAAATTCTCTAGAATGGTGGTATGGAAATGTGCACAAAAAGACTGTTTTTATATCATTAATCTGTTGTCACTTGTTCCCATTGACTCACGTGGAAACAATATTATAACCACATGAGGAGTTTGATATTTCCTGGTTTATATGAACAGATATAATTCATGTAAATCTAATGTATCTTCAAAGTACTTACCTTGGTGTGTCCGAATCTGTACTGGTCATGATCAACATCAATTGACCCAAGGAGCTTCTCTGAAGCTTTCTTGTTATCAATGAACTGACCCTCAGGAATGACACTGGCATTCAGCACCTTGTATCTTTAATGAGACAGTCAGTTGTTAGTGGAGGCTTTTTTAACAGGCTACATTGAAAATATAATAAAATTTGAAGTGATACCTCTGCTTGAAGTCCCCATAGAGAATTCTGCTCGGGAAACCTTTTCTGCAGATTCTGATACCCTCAAGGACACCATTACACCTGAGCTGGTGGATGACCAGGAAGTTCTCCATCAGACCTGTTAGGTAGAAATTTCTTCATTCTTCAAAGATACACTCTCATTATTTTAGTAATACAAATTAAGTAAACTATACAACGTAGGTCTATTATGTTGTCTTTCTACCTGGAGTCTTTGTCTCATTGGGAATCAAGCAACGCACAAAGTGAGGATGGGTACTCCTCAAGTTTGTCATCAGCTTGCCCAAGTTCTCCTGTATATCCAGAATCATAAGCCACGTCATCAAACGTAACAATCATGGTTTTCAGTGTACACTGTTTACAATGTTAATGTTCTTACCCTGAACTGTGAAGACACAGTCTGCATAGAACCACCCTTCTTTTTGCCTCCCTTTTTTCCTCCACCGGACTCTGTTTATAATTTATGTAGACATATTTCATTACAAAGAGACATGAAATGTAGAAGACCACTAACTTTGAATTAATCTTTGAGTATACTGTAGTTACTATCATACCCTCAACAACAGGTGGATACAGAAAAGCCAGCAGTTTAACTGAGGACTTCTGGTATAGCTGCACAACAGACTCATTCAGTGGATCCTTGTTCTTGTCCAGCCAGCCACTGATGTTGTAGTCCACAGTACCAGCATAGTGCACCAGGGAGAAGTGGGCCTCAGCCTTTCCCTTGGTTGGCTTTGGCTTCTCAAAAGCTCTGTTCTTGCCAAGATGCTGATCATACAGCTTGTTCTTGAATGATGTGTCTGTGGCCTTGGGGAACATGCATTCCT
The DNA here is from genome assembly GCA_001698575.1 of Mola mola. Lineage (NCBI taxonomy): Eukaryota > Metazoa > Chordata > Actinopteri > Tetraodontiformes > Molidae > Mola > Mola mola. Next base: position 2,631,339 of record KV751352.1, read on the forward strand.
CTTCAAGGATGGAGAAGATGCCCATGGGCTGAAGTAAAGTGTGGGAGGGTATTGTTAAAATTACATATTATGTAAAATTAAGTACAGCTACACAGTCTCAAATTGAAATATTCACCTTCTCAATCAGCTCAATGCAAGCAGCCAAGTCCATGCCAAAGTCAATGAACTCCCAGACAATACCCTCCTTCTTGTACTCCTCTTGTTCCAGGACAAACATGTGGTGATTGAAGAACTGTTGCAGTTTCTCATTGGTGAAGTTGATGCACAGCTGTTCCATGCTGTTGTACTGTAACGGGACGACACATGTTCACCATAATATCTTGTATGATTATTCTCTCACCAAATCAACCATGTAATGACTTGTTTGAAATGATGCTTACATCGAAGATTTCAAAGCCAGCAATATCAAGGACACCAATGAAGGACTGTCTTGGCTGTTTAGTATCCAACATCTGGTTGATACGGATAACCATCCACAAGAACATCCTCTCATAGATTGACTTGGCCAAGGCAGTCACTGAGTTCAACACCTGAAGAAACACAAGGGTGTGATTTAATTGATCTCAGACAGCTGTTTTGTTAAAAAAAAAAAAAAAAAAAATATTGTATTCTGAACTACTTCTAGTTTTTACAGCTGTTTTTATGTGCAGTTTTCTTTAAAGTTTTAAGTAGGGTTAAAAGAAAAATGTTACCAGTATATGTCAGTTACCTGAGGTACAGTCTGTCCCTTGGTGACAAACTCATTTCCGACCTTCACTCTGGGATAGCACAGAGCCTTTAGCATGTCAGCAGAGTTCAGACCCAGCAGGTAAGCAACCTTGTCAGCATCTAAAAACAGTTTATGACGTGTTCATGGTTTTCCTTTATGATACAACAGAGAACAATTTGAGAAGTTCTCTGCTGCTATTCATTTACAGCTGACATAATTCCTCACCCTCTGTGCCATCAGGTTCAGCCTGCTCCTCACGCTGCTTCTGCTTGAACTTCATGTTACCGTGGTGAAGCACAGCACCAGTCATCTTGTAGATGCTCATCTTCTCTTCATGAGTGAAGCCCAGGATATCAATGGCATTCTGATTTGGAACAGATATCCATATTACACAATTTTCGAGCAATGTAGTTTAAAGAGTGGTTTCTAATATTGCTTTTAATTCACAAAGCATATCCTCTGGTTTTCAAGTGAATATCACTCACATCAGTGGCTTCCAGCTCAACTTTGTCATCGATGCTGGCCACACTGATCTGACCCTGGCTGCACATGGGGAAGTCGTAGGGGTTGGTGCTGATGAGTGACATTTCTAGAGATGAGATGAAAAATGGTTTCAAGATCAATGGATTGTTTTATGTGAAGAACTTACGTAGTAGGACATAAGTTTTGACATTGTACAACAAGCATTTACCAATCAGTTCAGGTTTGTGGTTGGTCATCATCTGGTAGAAGATGTGGTAGCCTCTTTCATCAGGAAGCTGGAATGTCACTCTTGACTTTTCCAGCAGATCTGTTGATATGTTTCACAAATCACAGCCTGGCCAAAACTCCATTCCAATCACTTGTATGTTCTCTAAGAATGGTTACTTACACGTCTCAATATCAGCACTAGACAGTTTACCACTTGTGCCGAAATGAATTCTGATGAATTTACCCTGTTTGGAACATAGGGAGTTTTAACGTCCCACCACATGAAAAAGATTTAACAATATTCTCTCTTGCAGAAATCCTTCCATACTTACAAAACGAGAAGAGTTGTCATTTCTCACGGTTTTGGCATTACCGTAGGCCTCCAGCAGAGGGTTGGCTGCAATAATCTGATCCTCCAGTGATCCCTATAGCCCAGCGTTAGAACTGATGTCAGAAAATGGCTAGAAATATTGTATTTTCCATAACATAAACACATACTAAATAAGCTAAATCTTAATCACCATATAGTTACATACTCCCACCTTTGATGTGTCCTGCTTCTTCTTGTCTCCACCGACTGAGATAGTTGCAAAGTACTGGATGACACGCTTGGTGTTGACAGTCTTTCCAGCACCGGATTCTCCACTAGGTGTTGACAGAGACTTATGAGAATTTGATCAAAATTATTGATTCTGTCAAAGAAAGTGACCATAAGTGTAACTTACGTGATCAAGACAGACTGATTCTCCCTGTCTGTTCAATGAAAAGCAAAAAATTAACAATTTTTCTGCCCCTGAAACCTCATACTCACATCATCTAAGTTGTTGTTGAGATGACTTACCAGTAAGCATAAACTGATAAGCATTGTCAGAGACAGAGAAGATGTGGGGTGGAGCCTCCATACGCTTCTTGCCTCTGTAGGCAGTTACAACTTCTTGATCGTACACTGGGAGCCATTTGTAGGGGTTCACAGTGGCACAGAACAATCCAGAGTAGGTCTGAAAGTAATCACAGATGTTTACCAATTAATCTATGATTCCTAAAAGCATAGATAAAACTGTTTTCTTATTAGGCATGTTGTCCTACGTAGATCATCCACGCTGCATAACGCTCTTTAAGGTTGTACAACACAGAGGCTTCATTGAGATGGGTCATCATGGCCATGTCCTCAATTTTGTCGAACTTGGGCGGATTCATCGGAGTGACGTCATCTTCTTTGACAGTCTTCTCCTGGAACAGAAATGTTGTCAGAATAGGAAATGTCATATTTTGAATTTCCACATTGCTCTACCTTCATACCAACCTCCTCAGTGTCCAGGACTTTGACAGTGACTTTGCCACCTTCTTTCTTGAGGATTGTCCCCTTCAGGTACAGCTCCTTAGTATCAGCCACGTAACAGGCAGTCTTTGCATCAAAAGGTTTATTTTGAGCCTCAATTCTCTCCTTCTCTGGCTTACGGAGGTAAATGGCAGCCTTGCCATAAACGGCCATTTCCGCGTCCGTACTCATGGTGGCGGATTATATCTGTTGATTATTACAGAACAACTGATATTAGATAAATATTTTATTTCCATATCATATAAAAACAAAATTAATTTAGCTTCAAAATTGACCTATCTAAAGCTACATCTCTCTATTGTTGTACGTTATTGAAAAAATATTTAAGAGATAGTGTAATGAAAACCAGTACAAACTTGTAGGTTACTTTTCAAAATGTTAACAATGTTAACAATATTTTTTTTTATATTATATACACTAGAAATTTTAATGTGTGCCATTACCTGACCCCCTCTCTGCCAAAAGTATTCACAAGTCCTGTTGAAAAAAACATGTGATTTATATGTAAAGCAGTTATAAAAACACAGATGTTCTCAACAATTGTGTCAAGAAGTTAATAGATAAACAAATTGAAGTTGTCTACCTTTAAGAAACAATAAGGATTTAAAAAAGCAGCTTTATCACATGCAGGAACTCACAGGTCTTCTGCTCCACGTTTTCTTTTCCATTATGACTCCTTATATTGAATGGTGCTTTGCTGACATAGCCAAGTTAAAAAGGGTATACATGCCAAATGTGGTAAGGTAGAGACCAAAAGGAGAAACAGGTGTTGTAAATAAATACATGTCATGTGTAAGGTTTCAGTTAACATGGCCAGTTTGTACTCTGCCATACTAATCCCTTCATCATTACTTCACTTATAGAACAATTCACAACCTCATTTAAAAAAATTTCAGTTTAAGTATTTAGTATATCCAAGAATAGAAATATAATTCACTGAGCACTGAATTGGTCTAATTTACTTTCCGTTATAGTTTTGTAATAGTTTTTTTTAAATCCTTTTATTTTTTTATTTCAATCTTTGGTTATCAAGTAAATACTGTTTGGCACAAATGACAAGTAGGCTTATTATTTTCCAGTTTCCAGTTTCCTGACAATCCCTAAAGAAAATATTCACTACTGATACTGACTTTTAAGGCAATCTGATTGGTCTTTAGTAAAGCGAGAGAACACGCTGGGGAATGAAAAAACAGCACAGGTTTGCCCAGAAAGTATTAAGATTTGGGATAATTGAAAAGGATTTCTCTCCCAAAAAGATTTAAGACATAACATGTATACAATATCTGCTTCCACATATTCTATTGCTTCCTTCAAGGGAATTCATAAGGTAGATTCATAAGATAGAGCTGAATTTGTCTTCCCTGCTTTTCATTTAGCATGAAGTTGGCAATAAACATCTTGAATCTTGATCAGCCGCTTGTAGTGGGAGTAGAAAATATCAGAGCAAGTTTTGAATGTAAACTGCTTTTATAACTTGTATAAGAAATACAAAGCACCATGCAGCCAGGACTTAGAAGACAATAGAATTGATGAATGCCATACATCTAAAATTTTTCTACATGCAATTAAAGACGTGAAAGTGATTATGTTGATTTGACTGCCAGAGACCAGACAATTTTGGGCATCACAAAAGATCATATCAAAGGACTCTGAAAACCTCTTTCACATATTTTATCTGTTCTGCGCCAATAAAGTTTAATAAGCCAGGCCTGACTGTAGTGAATACTATGTACTTTGAATTGTGTAAGGCTATGTCTGGCACAACTAGGGGAGGAGTGAACATTCTTAAGAGCTTTTTCCCAGCTGTCATATGAGAAGGCAATCTGTAATACAGTCCATACTAGTTCTCATGTTATTACCAGCAGACTCTGAGGTTGGAGACAGGAGACACTGGGAGTCAGAGACATTACCCTTGGAAAAAGTTTTAGCTTTAATTAGTAGGTCTGTATCACATAAATAGGTCTTAGAAAATTCATGTAACTGAAAATGTATTAGGAAGTCTGTGCTACTTAAGTGAAAGGGTGTACACACTGGGCTGCTTTTCACAAACTCACCCAGACAGATGTCCAGATATTGCTTAGTTGAGGTTTTTTTTTAGGTGGCTAAATATATACTTTGCTGCAAAGAACAATGAAGTTCAATGTAGAGTTAAAAATCCACTGAACAGATGACAATTTGCTGATTTATTTGGGAAACCATTGGAGACAAGAAGAAACTGTAACAAAACAAAAGCACACATGGGCTATCAAAGAGATAGTAAACACATTATGAGTGACCAAATTAACAGTTTGATACATTCTTAAAAAGAAGAAATCTAATGACAAGCGCAGCAACATCAAAAAGCCTGGGAGACAACAAAAGACAGCTAAAGAGGATGATTGAATTTGCTCCTCCTCACTCACGTCAAAAACATTTAATCAAGAGACACCTTAATGAATGTAAGTACTGATTCTGGAATAAGTTTATTTGGACTGATGAAACGAAGATGAACATATGCCAAAATGATTGGAAGTGAAAAGTCTGGGAAGGACAGCTCATGATTTGAAGTATACCATGCTGTCATCTGTTATCTGGTGGAAGTAGTGTTATGGCATAGGCATGTATGCCTCCCAGAGGGACTGGGTCACTGTTATTTAGTAATCATGTGACTGCTGATGGAAGTATCAGGATGAAGGTGTATAGGGCTATACTTTCTACTCACATTCAGCCAAGTCCACTGGGAAGTGTCAACGTAACCAAAGCCACCTTCCATCTTCTTCATTTTGGGCCAGGAGGAACAGGTTAACCAGTTTTTTTGTAATACATCAGGGACTAATTTTATGTAGATGTGCCACTCATAAAACTCACCTATACCACATCCACATTCTTCTGGGCCACTCAAGCTGACACTGTCATGATTGAATTGAAGAGATGCCTCACTTATTTCCCTATATATTAAGGAAAGTGAGATTGACTGCAGGCTAGGCTCATTTGAAATACTCCTCTCCTCTATGTGCAGCCAGTGTTTCTTATTGGTCTGTTTGTACTGGTCTCTACTAGTATATTTCCTTTACCGCCAACAGTTCCCCAAATCATCAACTGCTAGTTGTATGTGACTCAGGCATGATGCAAGGCATTGTTAAAACCTCAATTCCGAAGCGCATTTGAGTGCTAATGCCCACCTCTGTATACCAACAACTCAAGAACAGGCAATTGACTTCAGTCCAGACCAGTTTCCCATTAAAAGACGTGTGGTGCATCGTGAAATACAAAAGACAATTTTTAAATTCCTAGAATTTGTAGGCACAATAACTAATTTGTTTCCACAGTTAGAAACAATTGTGTATGTAATTGTACAAATATGGAACCTCCTGATTTATTAAAGTCTCAAATAATGGGAAGTGCTGTTTCATTTTAGCAACTTGATGCATACAGGCTGCTATAGTCTTTGTGAAGGTCTCATTTTCTTTTGCGTTTGTTAAACAGTCAGCAGCTGTAGTGATTTAGTAGATTGTGAGTAATTTGCTTATTACACATGTACTACTGCTGCCCCGTTCTATCCAGAAAAACAATCCTTAAAATAGCATAAGCTGATTAAGGCATCACTCTACCTGCGCATCAGCATGTATGCAGCATACTTCATATTTTTCACTTTGGCCAATACATATTACAAAAAAACATTGCACAAATGTTTCAAATCTTATAACCACTGAATATATGTTCTGAAGACAAAATAAAATAAAAATGACACTGACATCAGCTGAAGATCACAAACATTTATTGTGGTACATTTCACATCATATTGTATGATTAGAAACAGCCCATCAGTTGGAGTGCTCTACTCAGCAGCCTCTTTTCCCTGCAAAAATAATTTAGAAAAATTACAGTACATATGTGCATACAAATACATAATAGTATGCATGCATTTAAAGTATTTGCCTATTGTACATTTTACAGCTATAAGTCAAAACTGAATTGAATATTTATCAATAGGTTGAGGAATTTCAAGGCATAAATCATTAAGCTAATTGGGAAAATTTACCTTGCCAGAGTCACGGCTCTTTGCTCTCAGCTTGTTGACCTGTGACTCGGCAATGTCAGCACGCTCCTCAGCCTCCTCCAGCTCATGCTGGATTTTCCTGCACTTGGACAGGTGAACGTTGGCCTGCTCCTCCTAAAACAGAGGACAGAAGCATATTCAGTGTTCAAATAGGCCTACAAGGTCTACTATACATGACATAACTATGACTTTGATGAAGTTCCCATGTTTTACAACAAATGTGATGTCCTTACCGCTTCTTCAGCCTGCCTCTTATAGGCCTTCACCTTGAGCTGCAACTTGTCAACCAGATCCTGCAGCCTGGTAACATTTTTCTTATCCTCCTCAGTCTGAAACAGAAAATATATCGAATTGGGTGGTTAAATATGTTGATGAAAAATTAGTTACATTTTTATGGTACTTGTAAAATCTTAAAGGTTATACCTGATAGCTGAGCTCCTTCACTCTCCTCTCATATTTTCGGACACCCTTAACAGCATCTGCCCCACGTCTCTGCTCAGCCTCAACCTCTGACTCCAGCTCACGCACCTTTAAAAATTGTGGAAATTCAGATAATACTTAGAATCCATGCTTGAGAACTGCATGTTTTCTTACGTTTGTTTAACAGTGCAAAACTTGACAGAGGTTGAGTCTTACCCTGGCCTCGAGTTTCTGGAGCTGCTTCTTGCCACCCTTCATGGCCAGGTTTTCAGCCTCATCCAAACGGTGCTGCAAGTCCTTCACAGCGACCTCCAGGTTTTTCTTCATTCTCTCCAGATGAGCGCTAGTGTCCTGCTCCTTCTTCAGCTCCTCAGCCATCATAGCAGCCTACAGAAGATATCATAAAATGTTAAAATCATAAAAAAAAAATGCATTTTACTGGAATAAAAATAGGAATAAAGTTAATTTCATCGTACATCAGTGATAGCCTTCTTGGCCTTCTCCTCTGCATTCCTTGCTTCCTGAACAGTGTCATCCACTTCACTCTGGATCTGGACCAGGTCAGTCTCAAGCTTCTTCTTGGTGTTCATAAGGCTTGTGTTCTGCAAAGCAAAAAGACTTAAGTCTCTCAAATCATCACATGCCTGAATTTGTTGTTAAAAACTCATTAGACATTTAAGTTGATGGTGTTTGTTCACCTGAGAGTGCAAAAGTCCAACACGCTCACTGGCATCCACCAGCTCCTGCTCAGCGACTTTACGACTTTTCTCTGTCTGTTCCAGAGCAGCTCTAAGTTCCTCAATTTCAGCCACCATGAGACCATTCCTGCGCTCCACCATAGCAGCTTGTTCCTTGAGGTCATCCTGGGCTCTGGTAGCATCATCAAGGTGCAGTTGTGCATCCTAGTGGAAAAGATATTATCCGTATATTCATGTGGATACCAAACTGTAGGTGCACTGAGAATAGTTGGTGCCACCACTGTATGTTTAACAATACCTTCAGCTGTGCCTGCACATTCCTCAGCTGCTTTTGGGACTCAGCAGCTTGGCGATTGGCGTGGCTCAACTGAATCTCCATCTCATTCAGGTCTCCCTCCATCTTCTTCTTGATTCTTAGAGCATCATTTCTGCTCCTGACCTCAGAATCCAGGGTGCTCTGCATGGAGTCAATCACCCTCTGACTGTTCCTCTTGATCTGCTCAATCTCCTCATCCTTCTCTGCCAGCTTCCTCTCAATCTCACCCTTAATCTGGTTGAGCTCCAGCTGGACGCGCAAAATCTTAGACTCTTCATGTTCCAGAGTTCCCTAATATAAAAAAAAGTATATTCATTTTTGTCAAACTTTTTGTATTATTTAGATTACACTGAAAAGCTTATTAACTGCTTAACTACATGTCTTCATTAAGCTCATCAGACTCACCTGTTACTCCCAGCTGCAACCAATCATCCAGCCTCCTTTTAATCAGCTCCACCACACTCATTCCCTGCCAGATTGTTTTTCACAGCATGCAAAGCTTTCCAGACTTTTTCCCTGGACTGATCTCTCGGCTTAGACCCTGCCTGTCACGGACCTGTTTTCCACATCTCTCCCGCAGGAACCCGACTTGGCTTCTGCTTCTGTACTTTGCTTCTGCTCGCTCCCAGACTGCCTGCCTGGACTCTCTCTTCGGAGGGTCCTGTCTAGTTCAGCACTTTGTGTGTGCTCGCCACCAGATAATTGTTTATCTGAACTCTGTACCGATAAAGCCCTGAACTGTACTGCTATTGATTTGTGCGGTACTGGGGTCTGAACTCACACCCATTACAATTAATTTTCCTATAATAGTCTGACTGGACAAGATGTACCTCAGCCTCCTCAAGAGCTGTCTGGATCTCAGACTTCTCTGTCTCCACCTGCTTCTTGGCCTTCTCCAGCTCATGAATGCTCTTGCCAGTCTCACCAATCTGTTCAGTCAGATCTGAGATCTCCTCTGTAGAGAGATGCATATGGTTTTGTTGTTAATATTTAAAGTGTAAAGTATAATTAATATTTTGAAACCATATTAATGCATTAAGTACAAAATCAAAATTTTACATCATGTGGTCAGAACTCACGTTGCAAATTCTTGTTTTCACGCTTCATGGTCTCCAGCTGATCCAGAGCCTCCTCATAAGAGTTCTTCATTTTGAACAGTTCAGTGCCAAGGGAACGAGCCTCCTTCTGTGCTCCTTCAAGCTCCGCCTGACCCTCCTCATACTTCTGTTTCCACTCTGCCAAGACCTAGATAGCACATATAAAACAGTTCAGTTTGGTTGTTCATAAAGACAAATAAATAGTTGGAATGAGTTGTTTGAGTGACTTGGCCACACAAAGTGATGCTAAAATTGTTACCTTGTCGAAGTTCCTCTGCTTCTTGTCCAGATTGGCAGCCAGTCCATTAGCCCTCTCCACATCAATCATGAGGTCCTCCACCTCACTCTGGAGTCTCTGTTTGGTCTTCTCAAGAGATGCACACTTGGAGTTCACTGCCTCAATCTGTTCCTCAGCCTCCTGAAGGCGCTGTGCCAGCTTCTTCCTGTTTGAAAACAGTTGCAATTTGTCTCTCAGCAAAAGTTACAGTGTTTTTTTTCCACGTTTTACATATATTCTATAAAATGTATAGCATCTATTAAAGAAATGAAACAAACATACAGAATCTTTGCTGCAATCTAAAAAGTTCCCTTAGAAATACGAAACTAAACAATGCTTGCATTTTTTGGTTTGAATACCTACAAGGAAGTAAATATCTGAAAATTACTCACTTGGCTTCCTCAAGCTCCTCAGTGCGCTGGATAGCATCAGTTTCATACTTAGTTCTCCACTGAGCCACCTCACTGTTGGCCTTGGACATTCCACGCTGCAGCTCAGCCTTGGCCTCCTGCTCCTCCTCATACTGCTCCCTCAGCAGATCACAGTCATGGCGGGCTGATTGGAGTCCATGGGCAAGAGCATTCTTGGCCTGGTGTAAGAAATTATATTCAATATAGAATATTATTGTGTGTTGTATCTTATGTGTATAAGGTTAATACACATTAATCCTACTAACCTTGACTTCCTCTTCAATCTGTCTCTTCAGCTCCTCAATCTGCTGTGTGAAGGCCTGTTTGCCTCTGGTCAGCTGGGAGACGAGAGCTTCTTTCTCTTCAATTTGACGGCTGAATTCACCTGGTGTGAAAGGTGTCAAGTTACAATAGTTTATTTTAGTTTCTAAATGTGTATATTTCAGTTTTTAAACAATGCACAATAGATTATTCAGTGAAAACTTGTCAATACCGTTTTCTGTCAGGAGACGGGCTTTTTGGGCACTCAAGTCATTTATTTGACGGATATTCTCATCATTCTTGGACTTCAGTTCACTCAGTTGGTCCTCAAGAGTACGGCACATCTTTTCAAGGTTTCCCTTGAGAAAAAAAAAAGAGGAACATGAGAACATTAATTACTTCATTAACTATACTAATTTTGGAATTAAAATACGACTGAAATGATTGTGTACCTTTGCTTTAGCCACAGCTTCCATGTTGCTAGAGAGGTCATCAATCTCCATCTTGTATTCACTCTTTTCCTTCTCAAGCTTCTGCTTGACACGCTGGAGGTTGTCGATCTGCTCTCCCAGCTCAGCAACACTGTCAGCCTGCTTCTTGCGAAGAGCAGCAGCAGTGGCTTCATGCTGCAGAGTGGACTCCTCCAGGTCACGACGGAGCTTCTGGAACTCAGCTTCGCGCTTCTTGTTCATCTCAATCTGAGCAGCAGTCGCACCACCTGCCTCCTCTAACCTCTCACTGATCTCCTCCAGTTCCCTGGAGAGGTCAGCTCTCTGCTTTTCAACCTTGGCACGGGCAGCACGCTCAGCCTCAATCTCCTCCTCCAGTTCCTCAATACGGGCCTTTTGAACATAGGTGTTTTGTCTTTTAGTAAACTTTCGGTCTTAATTTACAAACTGTAATGTTTATGAAACGCAGCAGCATGTTACCTGAAGCTCCTTGATCTTCTTTTGCAGCTGAGCACCCAGTGACTGCTCATCCTCAATCTTGCTAAGAAGCTGACTGATTTCAAAGTCCTTCCTGTAAGAGGCAGAAATAAAGTATACATTAAATGTTCATGCAGTTAAACATAATTAGAAACGGAAAGGCTGTTGTATATGTTCAATAAAGCATTGTTACTTTTTTAGTTTCTCCTCAGATTGCTGCTTGTCATTCTCTAGATCCATGATGGATTCCTGAGCAAGTTTCAGATCACCCTCCAGCTTTCTCTTGGCTCTCTCAAGGTCCATACGCAGCTTCTTTTCTTGCTCCAAAGAACCTTCAAGCTGATCATTAATGTGAGTTAATTATTATGGTTGAACAAGAGAGTTGCTTTAAAAATCCCTGTAAAATTTAAAACTTACATCATCCACTTGCTGCTCAAGCTTGGTCTTGGCCTTGGTGAGCGTGTTGACCTTATCTTCCTCAGCCTGCAGATCATCAAGAGTCTGCTGATGAGCCTCCTGAAGGGCTTTCTTTTCTTTGGTCAGCTTGGCAATGCTCTCATCTTGAGAGGCCATCTCCTCAGTCAGGTTCTTCACCTAAGTTCACAAGAAATATCTTGTTATTGTATAGTTATCTTCAACCGTTTCATGGTGTGGTACATGTTTTGATATTTACAAACCTTGTTCTCAGTGGCATGTTTCTCTTTCTCCACTTTAGCCAAGGTAAGCTCCAGGTCATCAATATCCTTTTTGAGCTCAGAGCATTCATCCTCCAACTTTCTCTTTTTGGCAGTAAGCTCAGCATTGATTTCCTCTTCATCTTCCAGTCTCTCAGTTGTCTCCTTGAGTTTGGCCTCCAGCTGAATTTTGCTCTTGATGAGTCCCTCACATCTTTCCTCAGCATCTGACAGATTCTCTGATTCCTAGTTCATTTAATAAAAATAGAGGGCTAGCACATCATCACTGAGAAACATGAGATAAATAGTAGTCTGTTGATGTGTACTCACTGATGCTACTTGGAGCTGCAGATCATTCTTCTCTTGCAGCAGGGAAACCATCTTCTCCTCCAGCTCCTTCTTCTTGGCCAAGGCAGCAGCCAGGTCTGCTTGCATCTTCTCATAGTTCTCCTTCATCTGGGCCAGCTCTTTCTCAGTTTCAGCACTCTTCAGCAGAGGCTTGATCTTATAGTACACCTTCATCCATGGCCAGTGTTTCACATTCATGAATGAGCGGATATTGTACTGGATGGTAAAAATTGCATCCCTATGGACAAGACATCAATGTGAGAATGAAAGAGTTTTTTTGAAGTTTCATGCCAATTTTTCAGGATTTTTCTGTTTTGCATGAACAAAACAGAGAGAACATGCCTTCTCTCCATCATCTTCACAAACTCCTTTCTCATGAGGAAACCACGGCATCGAGCCTGAGTCATAGTGACAAGCGCTGCCAGCTTTTCATCTCTCATCTCTTCAAGAGTACCCAGTAGACCAGCCTTGAAGAACACCTATAAAAAAAATTTTTTTTAAAATGAATGAAAAAATAAATTAGATGGTATATCTTTTTCATCTATAAAATAGACAAAGAACTTTTTAGGTACAAACAATGGTTCCAAGATTCTTTTAATTTTGAATGGTGGTATGAAAATGTTGACACAATAACTGATTCTTTACTATTAATCACTTGTTGCTTGTTTCCAAGGGCTCTGATGGAAACAAAATTACAAATTACATATGAAGAGTTTTGTTATTTCTTGCTTTATGGCGAAATAAAGATCAATTTATTTCGAACATATTTTTTCATAAATAACAACCTTGAAACACTAAAGTACAAATCAAAGTACTTACCTTTGTGTGTCCGAATCTGTACTGGTCATGATCAACATCAATTGACCCAAGGAGCTTCTCTGAAGCTTTCTTGTTATCAATGAACTGACCCTCAGGAATGACACTGGCATTCAGCACCTTGTATCTTTAATGAGACAATCAGTTGTCAGTGGAACATTTTTAACAGACTATATTGAAAACATATTAAAATTTGAAGCGATACCTCTGCTTGAAGTCCCCATAGAGAATTCTGCTAGGGAAACCTTTCCTGCAGATTCGGATACCCTCAAGGACACCATTACACCTGAGCTGGTGGATGACCAGGAAGTTCTCCATCAGACCTGTTAGGTAGAAATGTCTTCATTCTTCAAAGATACACTATACAATGTAGAAAAACTACTCAAAAAGTCTGTTATGTTGTCTTTGTACCTGGAGTCTTTGTCTCATTGGGAATCAAGCAACGCACAAAGTGAGGATGGGTACTCCTCAAGTTAGTCATCAGCTTGCCCAAGTTCTCCTGTAGATCCAGAATCATAAACCTCGTCATCAAACGTAACAATCATGGTTTTCAGTGTACATGCGTTTGTTTGTGTAGAATGTTGCACTGTTTACAATGTTAAATCTTACCCTGAACTGTGAAGACACAGTCTGCATAGAACCACCCTTCTTTTTGCCTCCCTTTTTTCCTCCACCGGACTCTGTTTATAATTTATGTAGACATATTTCATTACAAAGAGACATGAAATGTAGAAGACCACTAACTTTGAATTAATCTTTGAGTATACTGTAGTTACTATCATACCCTCAACAACAGGTGGATACAGAAAAGCCAGCAGTTTAACTGAGGACTTCTGGTATAGCTGCACAACAGACTCATTCAGTGGATCCTTGTTCTTGTCCAGCCAGCCACTGATGTTGTAGTCCACAGTACCAGCATAGTGCACCAGGGAGAAGTGGGCCTCAGCCTTCCCCTTGGTTGGCTTTGGCTTCTCAAAAGCTTTGGTTTTGCCAAGATGCTGATCATACAGCTTGTTCTTGAATGATGTGTCTGTGGCCTTGGGGAACATGCACTCCTCTTCAAGGATGGAGAAGATGCCCATGGGCTGAAGTAAAGTGTGGGAGGGTATTGTTAAAATTACATATTATGTAAAATTAAGTACAGCTACACAGTCTCAAATTGAAATATTCACCTTCTCAATCAGCTCAATGCAAGCAGCCAAGTCCATGCCAAAGTCAATGAACTCCCAGACAATACCCTCCTTCTTGTACTCCTCTTGTTCCAGGACAAACATGTGGTGATTGAAGAACTGTTGCAGTTTCTCATTGGTGAAGTTGATGCACAGCTGTTCCATGCTGTTGTACTGTAACGGGACGACACATGTTCACCATAATATCTTGTATGATTATTCTCTCACCAAATCAACCATGTAATGACTTGTTTGAAATGATGCTTACATCGAAGATTTCAAAGCCAGCAATATCAAGGACACCAATGAAGAACTGTCTTGGCTGTTTAGTATCCAACATCTGGTTGATACGGATAACCATCCACAAGAACATCCTCTCATAGATTGACTTGGCCAAGGCAGTCACTGAGTTCAACACCTGAAGAAACACAAGGGTGTGATTTAATTGATCTCAGACAGCTGTTTTGTTAAAAAAAAAAAAAAAAAAAATATTGTATTCTGAACTACTTCTAGTTTTTACAGCTGTTTTTATGTGCAGTTTTCTTTAAAGTTTTAAGTAGGGTTAAAAGAAAAATGTTACCAGTATATGTCAGTTACCTGAGGTACAGTCTGTCCCTTGGTGACAAACTCATTTCCGACCTTCACTCTGGGATAGCACAGAGCCTTTAGCATGTCAGCAGAGTTCAGACCCAGCAGGTAAGCAACCTTGTCAGCATCTAAAAACAGTTTATGACGTGTTCATGGTTTTCCTTTATGATACAACAGAGAACAATTTGAGAAGTTCTCTGCTGCTATTCATTTACAGCTGACATAATTCCTCACCCTCTGTGCCATCAGGTTCAGCCTGCTCCTCACGCTGCTTCTGCTTGAACTTCATGTTACCGTGGTGAAGCACAGCACCAGTCATCTTGTAGATGCTCATCTTCTCTTCATGAGTGAAGCCCAGGATATCAATGGCATTCTGATTTGGAACAGATATCCATATTAAACAATTTTCGAGCAATGCATTTTAAAGAGTGGTTTCTATTATTGCTTTTAATTCACAAAGCATATCCTCTGGTTTTCAAGTGAATATCACTCACATCAGTGGCTTCCAGCTCAACTTTGTCATCGATGCTGGCCACACTGATCTGACCCTGGCTGCACATGGGGAAGTCGTAGGGGTTGGTGCTGATGAGTGACATTTCTAGAGATGAGATGAAAAATGGTTTCAAGATCAATGGATTGTTTTATGTGAAGAACTTACGTAGTAGGACATAAGTTTTGACATTGTACAACAAGCATTTACCAATCAGTTCAGGTTTGTGGTTGGTCATCATCTGGTAGAAGATGTGGTAGCCTCTTTCATCAGGAAGCTGGAATGTCACTCTTGACTTTTCCAGCAGATCTGTTGATATGTTTCACAAATCACAGCCTGGCCAAAACTCCATTCCAATCACTTGTATGTTCTCTAAGAATGGTTACTTACACGTCTCAATATCAGCACTAGACAGTTTACCACTTGTGCCGAAATGAATTCTGATGAATTTACCCTGTTTGGAACATAGGGAGTTTTAACGTCCCACCACATGAAAAAGATTTAACAATATTCTCTCTTGCAGAAATCCTTCCATACTTACAAAACGAGAAGAGTTGTCATTTCTCACGGTTTTGGCATTACCGTAGGCCTCCAGCAGAGGGTTGGCTGCAATAATCTGATCCTCCAGTGATCCCTATAGCCCAGCGTTAGAACTCATGTCAGAAAATGGCTAGAAAAATTGTATTTTCCATAACATAAACACATACTAAATACGCTAAATCTTAATCGCCATATAGTTACATACTCCCACCTTTGATGTGTCCTGCTTCTTCTTGTCTCCACCGACTGAGATAGTTGCAAAGTACTGGATGACACGCTTGGTGTTGACAGTCTTTCCAGCACCGGATTCTCCACTAGGTGTTGACAGAGACTTATGAGAATTTGATCAGAATTTTTCATTCTGTCAAAGAAAGTGACCAAAAGTGCAACTTACGTGATCAAGACAGACTGATTCTCCCTGTCTGTTCAATGAAAAACAAAAAATTAACAGTTTTTCTGCCCCTGAAACCTCATACTCACATCGTCTAAGTCGTTGTTGAGTTGACTTACCAGTAAGCATAAACTGATAAGCATTGTCAGAGACAGAGAAGATGTGGGGTGGAGCCTCCATACGCTTCTTGCCTCTGTAGGCAGTTACAACTTCTTGATCGTACACTGGGAGCCATTTGTAGGGGTTCACAGTGGCACAGAACAATCCGGAGTAGGTCTGAAAGTAATCACAGACGTTTACCAATTAATCTATGTTTTCTAAAAGCATAGATAAAACTGTTTTCTTATTAGGCATGTTGTCCTACGTAGATCATCCACGCTGCATAACGCTCTTTAAGGTTGTACAACACAGAGGCTTCATTGAGATGGGTCATCATGGCCATGTCCTCAATTTTGTCGAACTTGGGCGGATTCATCGGAGTGACGTCATCTTCTTTGACAGTCTTCTCCTGGAACAGAAATGTTGTCAGAATAGGAAATGTCATATTTTGAATTTCCACATTGCTCTACCTTCATACCAACCTCCTCAGTGTCCAGGACTTTGACAGTGACTTTGCCACCTTCTTTCTTGAGGATTGTTGCCTTCAGGTACAGCTCCTTAGTATCAGTCACATAGCAGGCAGACTTGGCATCGAAAGGTTTGCTTTGAGCCTCAATTCTCTCCTTCTCTGGCTTACGAAGGTAAATGGCAGCCTTGCCATAAACGGCCATCTCCGCGTCCGTACTCATGGTGGTAGTTTACTTCTACAAGATAATTACAATGGTCTTACTATATACACTACACACTATATAAGTTTATTTCTTTTTCTTTTTTCAACCTAACTAAGCGACACAGAAAGTAACAGCATAATAATATGATAATGATAACATAATATAAAAATAACATAGTTTTAATGTCATTAACTGCATCATTAATATATAGCCTATAAAAGTGATTTTTCTGTGTCATTGGTCAGTGAATGATCTCACATTAGTTTTTTTCAGAATATGATAGTATAGTATTGATTTTAATAAGATTATTCTTTTAACAGGTTTGGATGAACAACACCATCATCTGCTAAACAAATATAACCCTGGGTGAAAGATATACATACCTGACCCTCTCTCTTTCAAATGAAATATTCTGCAATCCTGTCGAATAAATAACACATTTTCCATTATTGGTGAGTGTTTGAAAGCAATTTTGTTATTCAAAATTGTCAATATTTAGTCAACATATTATTATTCAACTCACTATTTGATGATAATATTTAATATTTTTAGCATTTGAATACATTTAAAACTTCTATAGTAGATGAAGACAAACTTACCACAAGCTGGAGTCTTCACAGTCCTCTATCACACCACTGCTGTGCACACTAAGACCCCTTATATTCAATCTGGCTTGCCTACGTAGTAAAAGTTATATATGGGACATATGCAAATATGGTGTGGATAACTGCTAAAGTAGACCTCCATTGAAACAGGTGTTGCTAGTTCACAAATGTACTATAAATGTACCACTTAGATGTCTGTCTATTGGCAGTTTTGCTATGTTTTGATGAAATGAACATTTTCTTTTACTTATTAGAAACACAGTTGTAAGGTAAGACAGTGTGAGGTAGATAATCCAAGGTACTAAATCAACATCTTAGAAACAGAAGGTGTATGCTGAAAATCGTGAAATTCTGGTGTTTGAAAATATCAACACAGAATGGTTTCAGAAATCATTTTTCACATGCCCATCTAATGCACACATTTTGAAAGGATGGACAGAGCATCTATTTTATTCAACAAGTCTCCACACATCACGCACAACTCTACCAGCTCAGGTTTCACTCTCTCGGTAAGTCTCTTTATGAGTGTAACCATGTCTCTAAGTACCGGTTTTGGGTTCCTGTCTATTTTTTGTTGCTTTTACGATCGTAACGTTTAGTTCAGACTTACACTTCAAATAATTTTTTTGGGTTGCAAAGCAGCTCAAGTTCATTCAATTTGTCAATTTAGGCAGTTGTGCATCTATAAATCAATTAGAACAAAGATTTGTTTTATTGACTCCTTTAAATGTTGAGAGACTTTCTATGATTATTTATCCAACAATATAATCAATCAATATTGACTCATAAATATGTTCTCAATATTTGCAATGTAAAGTTCAATGTTGAAAAACACCATCTATGTAGGATATTATTCTCATAATGATTATTTCACTATAGTGTTTTCAGTGGTTTTCACAAATTGTTGCCACATTTAATAAAAAAATTACCATTTTCCACCTGCTAAAAATCAAACTTGAATTGATTTCATCTTGCCAGAAGAAAACTTTAACTATATGATTTATTATAAATGAATTTAACGATTAACTTGATATGTAGTTCAATATTACTTAACCTAATAGTAAAAAAAAAAAAACATGTGCAAACTTAAGTAAAATATATTTGTTACGTTAAAAAATATTGGGCTAGGTAGAGCAAATAGGTTGTACTGTAAATGATAAACAAAAGCAAAATTAATTAATTGGTGTTACACTATCATAGAGATACAAACACAAATCAAAAATAACCCCCACACAGTATATTTTTGTGGGGGAATGCTTTCAGAAAATTGGGACTTTCTTTTTAACTCTGACTTTGGGTCATTATTGGAATCCATTACAGCTGTCATGGACAAAATTAACTACAGCTGTCATTCTCCAAAGTAAATGAATGAGATTAAGATGTTTCAGCATGTGACAGTTCATATTCAGCTGTAAGTGTATAATCAGCATTTTTTTTTAAACGCTTCTGGTGTGTGAATGTTGTTTTTTGGTTATTGTTCATCTCTAAGCCATGTTAGGAAAACAAATTTACTTTTCCCACTTGAGTTGACCTTCAAAACAACTCATATTCAAATATGTATGCCCTTACAACAGCAGTATTGATATCTGATGTTGAAGGATGTGATGTAGCTTCATAAGCGTAAAGAATTTTCAGATGTCTACCTGCCATTATATTTTTAGGTGCCATAATTCTCCTAACCCAAGTCGTTACAGATCTGTCAATCGAAGACCATCACCAGATACTCGGCTTTCATCTTGACTTGTTTCACTTTAACTTAAACTGTTCGACACCTGAATGTATTTACATTTATTTAAAAAATTAATAATTTGTGTTTTTGCTTTCAAGCTGATCGATGTCGGCTGCAGTCTGAATGGGGGGGCTAAGTAAGGGGCTAAGTATAAAGTGTTTAATGATAACTTGATTCAAAATTCAAGCTGGTGTTAAACATCGATGTGATACTAGCTTGTAGGTAATATGCTTGATCAGCAGTGGAAGAAGCACTCTGATCTTAACTGAAGTAATTGTTACAATACTAAAGTGTTAGTTTTACAGGAGGAAGGACTGTAGTGGGAACACTACAGGTTGTTGCCATGACAAATTGCTCACGGATCAGATTGGAGGGCCTTTAGCAACTTTGAAACCTAGATTTCTAAATTAAAAATACTTGCTCTCACTAATGCTGACTATGGAAATAGTTGTGTTAAACATTCACTGGAACTTTTATATTTTATTTTAAATATTCATTTTATTTTATTTTTAATTATATGTCAAATGGAGAGCAAATTAAGTCAGTGATGATCTTTTCTGTTCTGTTTATTTCAAATACTTTAAATAATTGGTTTTGCATACCCAAGTTTAGTTATTGTAGCCTTTACACAATAATTTATAATTAAAACAAATGTTAATAACTAATTGACTAAGTATATCTTTTCCACACCTATGTAATAGTACAGTATGTTCTGGCAGTTATGTTCGGAAGTGTCATATTAATTAAAATAACCACAGATATAAGCTTCAGAAGAGCTTTACCATACTCAGAGACTGGACTTAAAGGAATCTTGCATTGAATGTGTTTAGCTTGCAAAGCAGAATTTAAACATGGGACACAAGCCAAATATGGTAAGAACAACAGCTGATGCTTATGTGCCTTTGGCATTTGCTGTTAGTACATACATCTTATGTTTCAGGTTAGCGAAGCCACAACCTGAATTTGTAGTTGTCCCTATTCAAAACAAGTTACTTTAATTTTAGGTCTTTTATATGAGCTGCTTAATTAGGTTTACTCATGTGAATTTTTAGTATAAATTGTAAAGATTTATTGGGCGGTAATTCTATTAATTCTTGCAGATTTTTTTAGTTCAAATATAGAACAAAGCAAAACAAAATTCCAATTCTATATACTAAACATAGCAGCAATTGACATGTAAATGTTATCAGAATGATAGTTTAATCACAATAAATAATGAAACAAATGGTAATTGATAGTTCTGATAAGGTGAAAGAGATAGGTCTGTGGTATTCACACTCATATGTCAAGCTATTAACACTTTAACTGACTCTGCAGGCAGAGCTTCAAGTCCAATTTTGGCTTCAAGCACATCACAGTGTTTTAAATGTCAACCATTCCTGTTCTTCAGCTGTATCACTTTTATATATCACAAGGAATCGTGTTGAAAATGCAGTGTGGAGAATATTCAGTTATCATTCACCATAGAGTTGATGTAATTAGCAATATGAAACACCTTACCCTTACAATTAACAAAAACAACAGTACAGCTGTCATATTTGATTTCTCTCATATGACACTAAAATATAATGTCAGCTTCAGTCACACGTTTGGTGCATGGAATGAATTGGTTATAGAAATGTTATTGTTATTTGTGCTTAATTTTTGTATTAAAGTAACTTGAATTACCCACATTTGGTTTCGCTAACTTCTGATGAGAGATACTAGTGGGTTGTAAACTAACTTGGATAGAAAAGACTGATCTCAGGGCTAGTACTGTAAAATAACATTTTATGTATCCAAATGATCTAACTCTCATCAGAGCCAAAGACATGAAAATATTGCAGACATCAATTTTAAAGGAACTGTTTAAACTTTATTGTTTCAGCTTGAATTATATCATATTGTATGATTTAACACAGTGAAATGCTGTAAAATGTGCCTTACTCAGCTGCTTCTTTTCCCTGGAAAAAAAACAAACAGATAAATTACTTGAGTGAGTTTGATTTTAGAAAGCTTTGGGTGACAATAAAATACACTTGATCAGGTCATTTTACATGATACTGTGTAATATTATTAATATTGTCTCTTCAGAATCTGCTCCACATACAGACAGACAGAAGTAAACAAAAATATTGATTGCTGCCTAATAAGGTCACTATTTACCTTGCCAGAGTCACGGCTCTTTGCTCTCAGCTTGTTGACCTGGGACTCTGCAATGTCAGCACGTTCCTCAGCCTCCTCCAGTTCATGCTGGATCTTCCTGCACTTGGACAGGTGAACGTTGGCCTGCTCCTCCTGAAATACCGTGTTGAAATTGTAAATCTCAAATAGTTATAATGTCTACATTATTAAATACTGAAATCAGAAAAAAAAAAAATGTCTTGCTGGTGTTGTCCTTACCGCTTCTTCAGCCTGCCTCTTGTAGGCTTTCACTTTGAGCTGTAACTTGTCAACCAGATCCTGCAGCCTGTTGATGTTTTTCTTGTCCTCTTCAGTCTAATAGTTAGTTTTAAAAAGTTGAATATAATTTTAGATGTTAACATGCTTTTAGTTGCTTGTTAATATCAAATTAAAAGTTTAGCCCTTCTAAAGTTACTATACCTGATAGCTGAGCTCCTTCACCCTCCTCTCATATTTTCGGACACCCTTAACAGCATCTGCCCCACGTCTCTGCTCAGCCTCAACCTCTGACTCCAGCTCACGCACCTTTAAAAATTGTGGAAATTCAGATAATACTTAGAATCCATGCTTGAGAACTGCATGTTTTCTTACGTTTGTCAGTGCAAAACTTGACAGAGGTTGAGTCTTACCCTGGCCTCGAGTTTCTGGAGCTGCTTCTTGCCACCCTTCATGGCCAGGTTTTCAGCCTCATCCAAACGGTGCTGCAAGTCCTTCACAGCGACCTCCAGGTTTTTCTTCATTCTCTCCAGATGAGCGCTAGTGTCCTGCTCCTTCTTCAGCTCCTCAGCCATCATAGCAGCCTACAGAAGATACCATAAAATGTTAAAATCATAAAAAAAATGCATTTTACTGGATTAAAAATAGGAATAAAGTTAATTTCATCATACATCAGTGATAGCCTTCTTGGCCTTCTCCTCTGCATTCCTTGCTTCC
Organism: Mola mola; assembly: GCA_001698575.1. Lineage (NCBI taxonomy): Eukaryota > Metazoa > Chordata > Actinopteri > Tetraodontiformes > Molidae > Mola > Mola mola. Next base: position 2,653,737 of record KV751352.1, read on the forward strand.
TGAATAGTGTCATCCACTTCACTCTGGATCTGGACCAGGTCAGTCTCAAGCTTCTTCTTGGTGTTCATAAGGCTTGTGTTCTGCAAAGCAAAAAGACTTAAGTCTCTCAAATCATCACATGCCTGAATTTGTTGTTAAAAACTCATTAGACATTTAAGTTGATGGTGTTTGTTCACCTGAGAGTGCAAAAGTCCAACACGCTCACTGGCATCCACCAGCTCCTGCTCAGCGACTTTACGACTTTTCTCTGTCTGTTCCAGAGCAGCTCTAAGTTCCTCAATTTCAGCCACCATGAGACCATTCCTGCGCTCCACCATAGCAGCTTGTTCCTTGAGGTCATCCTGGGCTCTGGTAGCATCATCAAGGTGCAGTTGTGCATCCTAGTGGAAAAGATATTATCCGTATATTCATGTGGATACCAAACTGTAGGTGCACTGAGAATAGTTGGTGCCACCACTGTATGTTTAACAATACCTTCAGCTGTGCCTGCACATTCCTCAGCTGCTTTTGGGACTCAGCAGCTTGGCGATTGGCGTGGCTCAACTGAATCTCCATCTCATTCAGGTCTCCCTCCATCTTCTTCTTGATTCTTAGAGCATCATTTCTGCTCCTGACCTCAGAATCCAGGGTGCTCTGCATGGAGTCAATCACCCTCTGACTGTTCCTCTTGATCTGCTCCATCTCCTCATCCTTCTCTGCCAGCTTCCTCTCAATCTCACCCTTAATCTGGTTGAGCTCCAGCTGGACGCGCAAAATCTTAGACTCTTCATGTTCTAGAGTTCCCTAATATAAAAAAAAAGTATATTAATTTTTGTCAAACTTTTTGTATTATTTAGATTAGATTGAAAAGTTTATTGACTGATTTGATTAATTATCCCGGAACATGTGACTAGACAAGATGTACCTCAGCCTCCTCAAGAGCTGTAACAGTGGCACAGAACAATCCGGAGTAGGTCTGAAAGTAATCCCAGATGTTTACCAATTAATCTCTGATTTCTAAAAGCATGGATAAAACTGTTTTCTTATTAGGCATGTTGTCCTACGTAGATCATCCACGCTGCATAACGCTCTTTAAGGTTGTACAACACAGAGGCTTCATTGAGATGGGTCATCATGGCCATGTCCTCAATTTTGTCGAACTTGGGCGGATTCATCGGAGTGACGTCATCTTCTTTGACAGTCTTCTCCTGGAACAGAAATGTTGTCAGAATAGGAAATGTTATATTTTGAATTTCCACATTGCTCTACCTTCATACCAACCTCCTCAGTGTCCAGGACTTTGACAGTGACTTTGCCACCTTCTTTCTTGAGGATTGTTCCCTTCAGGTACAGCTCCTTAGTATCAGCCACATAGCAGGCAGTCTTTGCATCAAAAGGTTTATTTTGAGCCTCAATTCTCTCCTTCTCTGGCTTACGGAGGTAAATGGCAGCCTTGCCATAAACGGCCATTTCCGCATCCGTACTCATGGTGGCGGATTATATCTGTAAAGATCCCAAACAACTGCAATTTGTGATGTTTTATGTTTGGATAATGAAAAAGTACCTAAGTCCCTAGAATAACTAAAAAAGTTCTCCTAGCCCCTTATGAAAAGGTTAGTCTTCTGTCTTAGGCATATTCTTAGCAACTGACAGACTGACTGTTTTTACTACAGGTAAAACTCACAATAATTTGAGCTTCCTCCAACCTGAGCAAACAACTTGACTATAAGTTTAACATTTATCATCCTTTTATTACTGTATATTTCCTGTCTGTTTTCTCAGGGGCCTAGAGAACCAGAGCTCATTGCAGCTGGCATGAAGCAGGAGTCTGAGACCACCTGTCAGCCTGAATGATTGTGACAACCACAGTCATGTCTTGAGTTACTTACAATTGCAATTTAATACAGGAACAAGGATAAAATGCACACTCCACACAGAAAGACCCTTTAGCTGGCTCACTGGGTTTAAGCCTATAACTTTTTTACTGTGAGGCCATTCACAGAACTAAAAACCACTGTGCCACCTACCAATTAATAAAGTATACATAATGGAAGAAAGTAATTAATTGCAAAAGTTGTACATACCTTAACCTCTCCCTTTGGAAATGAGTATTATATTCCACAAACCTGTCAGAAAATGTTTTTGTGAATATAGAAAACAACAAGAAATATCCAAAATATATCATCAAATGTAACCTAAACCTAAAACCAGTATATATTTCTTCTTTTGTAAAACCAAAGCACTGAGTGCACTGAATATTTCTTTAATGTTATCAATTTTATATGACACTGTTTTTCTAAACTAACATGAGGAAGAAACATAAATGATACAATGCAAAACCTCACCACAAGCAGGTCTTCTACCACACACGCTGAACCTCCTCTTGTGGGCCTTATATTCATTCTGGTGTGCTTACAATGCAAAGCTTAAAGCAGGACAACATCCAAATATGGTTTTAGTGACAGCTATGTCATGAATCTCTTGAAGTATTTAGCTGTCACCAAATTTGGGAGAATCCCGATCTGAGGTATACTGCATACTGTACCTCATTTTGTGAACATACTCAGATAGAATGACATCACTCTTTAGGATCAATTTTAGTGTCTGCGAGTGTTATATTACCTAACAACATCCTCCATAATTTTAGTTGCTGACAGACAGACAACAGAGAAGGCTTGGCTTCTTTGATAATTTCTTGGCTCTTTCACATAGATTAAGCGCTCCTGATGATACACCTAATCTTCCACGAAAATTGAAGGCTTTATTGATAATGCTAAATTTAGAGGAAATCCCAAAGTTTTAGACATTGAAATTTTGGATGTTATAACAGACATCAAGAAAAATTGTTTTTTCGTGAAATTGTGATTATTTTGGAGATCTTAGTTGTTTAAATATAAATATACCATTGCTGTCAATTAAATTAAATTAAATTATCTTTAATATAATGACACTTTATTAAAGTTGTTTTATATATTAACAGGATGTCTTCATATAAGAGATTGAGCCAACAGAGTTTGATTGAATGATCAGAGTGTGCCAGCTATCAGCTATCTCTGTGCAATGGGAAATAAGAAACACGTGGTACATTTTTGAGAGCCACGTTCATTGCAGGGTCTCTGTCACACTCTATCAAGTAATTTGAGTACTCTGAAGATTACAGTGAGTAAGTGAAAAAAGAGGGCATTTCATCAAAGAGTGGAAGGTTGCATGGTTCATACTGGATTGGTTGACAGTCCAAACAAGAATAATGTTTTCACCAAAATTGAATACTGCTTTTTATTGGTTGATTTCAATTCAATTATGCAGAATCAGATTAAACTGTTTCTGTATTCTTTAAATGATCCAAATACACCAAAACAGTTTTTAAAAAGAAAAGCTTACATAAATGTACAGTCCACTGAAGCTATGCCACGGAGAAAAAAAAACAAAAAACAAAAAAAACAAAAAAAACAACTCCATTCTAATAGCTATGCTGCATTGAGGAAAATGAACACACTATTTTTTGCATAAATCTACAAGCTGTTACTGTAATTGTAACAGCTATACATGACATTAATTAAATAATGTGCAGGCGTGTCCTCCCACTTAGCTTGATGCTCATTCAGAAAATCGAGAGACGACCTTCTTGCATACAAGAATTAGATTAGTTTCCACACCTATGCAGTTGCACTCAACATGACATTGATTGGTTCCTCACAGCAGAGCCCTCCTACTGTAAAGTTTACCTCACTTGGTCACATGCTAGAAACATACTCTTAACATAACATGAAGAAGAAAAAGATCTTAAGGTATTTATTAATGCTCCCTGAAGATGATAATTATTGTTGCTGAACTCAAAAGTGAAATTAAAACCCAGTCACAATTGACAAATTCATAGTAATAATAATTTTAATTATTTATTTATTTAATCTGTGATTTTGGTTTATGTGTGTAGCAAATGCCCAATCTCACTGATATTCCATATAGGGGATGATATCATCTCATCATTTCTTTTTCACAACAGTCTGTGTATGCTAATATTAGACTGTAGTTTTTTTGTTACATTTTCTCAAAAGCTCATTTAACATTTGCTGTGCTGCATTGATCTGATTACACCAGGTCAATGTAATGAGATAGGTGTCAGGACAGTGAGAAAGAAAAATGAGGCTGGGAGGTCAGAGGTTGAGTGGGTGGTTTTGGAAGGGGTTGTGAGTTTTGAGGTGCGAGTCAGTTGTTGAAGCTTCTGTAAAAAGACAGCCAGATGATTGGTGAGAAGGGATAGTGCAGATGAGCTTTGACCATTCATGGTAGGATATATTTGTGTCTTAAAAAGTAAAGGGACTGCAGCTTCCCAGAGGGAGACTTTTATAGCCACCTAAGTGCAATCACAGATAATCCTTTAGCATTAATTTTGGAGCACCACAGCATTAGTGTGAACATGAATTCAGTTTATTGATATTGGCTGTCCATTACGAAACACAAGGTTTTATTCTAGACAGTGATAAAATGATTCCGATAAGCACTCAGTTCACTCAGTCTTAGAATGATGGAAACCAATCACAAGTATTGTATTAATATGAGTGGATAAAGGCATATCAAGAGTCTTTTCTTCATTTCCAGCTGGCGAACCTTAGAGGACTGGAGATATTAAGCAAAACAGAGAGCGGTGTTATAAAGAGTACTCAAAACTCATTCTTCAGCAAAAGCTAAAAAAAAAATAAAAAAAAAAAAAATCATTTGGGGATCAAATAAAGTATCTCAGTAAAGATATCATTGTAAAAATTTTCTTTAAAAGTGAAAAACCAACCATATGAATATTACTTAAGTTAAAGTCTTAAAGGTATCTGCTTAAAAAAATGTATATAAATAAATGTACTTGTACATGTAAATGTATATAAATATTATATTGATACTAAAACTTATCTTCAGGCGATATACATATGTACAGAAATATCAAAATTACAAATAAAAATAGTTTACATACATTTACATGTATTTGGGAAACTGTAATATAAGTCAATTCTTACAATCCTAGCCAATTATCAGATAGGTCATTAAGCAAGTACTAAGTACTAAAGACAGTTAATAAATGCAGCGGAGATACAAGTACGTCACACGTCACCGTCAGTCGGTGCTTGGATACCACGGGAGATTCCTCAGGAAGCCTTGGCATCTGGCACCCGTGTCAATAATGTCACACCTTGCGCTGGACAAGAAAGTAACTGCAGCCGACGGTTGTAAATTACAAAGTCACTGCTCATTTTCGGGATCAGATAAGCAAGATGGCGTGTTTCGCTGCGGCGGACAGCTGAGGGTTTGTCAAGTTGGACAGCAGCTGTCTGCTATCTGGGGGAGCTGAGCGTTTCACTCGTGGACTGCAGGTCGTACGACGAAATGTCAAAGTCCGATACTTCTCACTGAAATAACTTATAGTCAATAAACAGATGAGTAATGTAGAGCAAAGTCTGCCTGTCTGTCCACTGGTTTCACGTTTTCGTCTACAGCACCAACCACTAAAGATAGGGTCTGATACAAAAACGAAACAAAAACTATATCCACTGCTCATGGTTTCGTTTTGAAATAAAGACTCCGTTCTGCTCGGACGTGCAGTCTGTTTTTGTTGGTGAGTGCCCGTTTTATTTATCAGTAAATGCTAACTTTTAAATGAATAGGATCTGAAAAGTTTAAGTGCATCCGGAAACCCCATTCGCGTTTTGCGGCACGAAAAAGTCGACACAGAGCCATTCTTGTTACCTTAAATAACCTTCGGTTGAATTCAGGACAGTACGTAGGGCGTGGAGAGAAAAATTAACACCTTCTGGCTTTACTGATTTCTCTGTGATAGTACTTTACACCGAAACCAGTAGAGGCTTAATGACCGTCCAAAACATTGTTGATTCATTTTAATGGTTCATTTTGTGATAAAAGCACAGTGTTGCAGATGTGTTGATAGATATACTTTGATCGAAACGGAACATTGGCATCCACATATCCATCGGTCCTTTTATTTTCTTCTTTCAACAATTTTCTTCTAGCCAGAATTGTTTGGCCAGAGTTTCTTATCCTACGGGACATATGTGCAATAATAGATCTAGACTCTATGGACGTTGAGATCAAGTAAAATGGAAACATGGAAAGAAGGCTGTATATTTAGGCATGTTACATATGGGATTTATCACATGAGCTTGCCCTCCATGCTTCCTTTTATGAGGCGTGTTTTACTCTTCATCTTGCACATAAATAATATTGCTGTTGATGTAAATGGCTTTTGGCCTTTGCTTGTTTGTATACCAGCTGATGGAGTCTGACCATGGATGAGGAGGTTGACTCTGACAATGAAAGTGTGAATGGCGTTCTTGCTCAGGAATCCTCAGAGCTCTTCACCGTCCTTAGCAGTCAGTCATCAACAGTCATAATGAAGTTGCTCCAAATGATTCCTGATGAGGCTCTGAGGAGCATCAACCATCCATCTACTTCTGCAGCAGCGACAGTCGAACACATTAAAACCATGTTGGAGTACTTCAGTTCGGCCTGCGCTGTGGATTGCTGCAACTTTCTTCAGAGTGTGTGTATGTTATGTGAGAACATCCCCATGCACCTTGAGTCGAGGCTCATATCGGTAGCTGGGTGTGAAAAATGTAAGTTTCAAGCAATGCTACAAATGACAGATTTGTTAGAGTATGTTAGGAATCCTCAGTCAATGACAGTCCAGAACACAATTCAGTCGCAACAACAAAAATGTATTAACTTACTAAGTTCACAAATACATCACGTTTATGCAGAGTCTCATGCACTTACCACAGGGTTGAAAAGAGAAGATAGTTCAGTGTGTCTTTACTGCCTGTTTGATAACTGTGGGAGTGCTGCGCTCCATTAGAAACTATGACTGCTAAACCCTAAGTGGTTGAGTGTTGACTTTAGCTGTCGCAGTATAGAGGCCAGACCATGTCACTGGGGACTTTGTCAGTGAAAGTGGATTTTAATTTGAAAAGACTGTGTTTTTCCTTCTACTTCTGAGTCACCTTTTCAATATTAGCATTTCATATTTTACTTGTAATTATTAATTTATAAGAAGCGTGGTAGGCTGCATGAGTTTTAGTTTCACACATTGCAGTTCATCAAGTGCCTGCAACTTCCGCGGTTGTGGCTTTCGTCATATTTAGCTCCTCACTATAGGTCATTTGCCCTCAATCGACAGATACTTTGCAGTCTGCTCAGAATAATTATTAACGATATCTACTTGATTATACTTGGATAGATAATAGAACAGATTGTGTTGTTGTGCTGGCTAACAGCATGACTTTCTCAATGTGGGTCTTTGTATATAAATGTATATGTATTAACACAATTACCAGAAAATTACTGTAGATACTTAAATAGAATTTATCACAGATATTTTAAGACTTTTAGTGAAGTTTTATTATTATGAGTGACATTACTCTTGTCAAAGTAATATTTAGTTTTACTATTTAGCACAAGATTGAGCACACCCAAATCATCTCTCAAAGGATAAAACAGCTTATCTAGTGTTCTGTTTTAAGGTGAAATTTGTTTTGATAAAGTGAAGAGGTGAAATTGAATTTCAAACATCACTACCGTCAATCAGTATTACGTAAATCTTGTGAATTTCTTCCTTTCACTTCTCTTTCACAGTGTCTCTAATTTAGAAACCAAAAGTTATGGCCTAAAACTATTATGCAACATACAGCAATATTCTGTGTGCTCTTGGTCTTTCTTGATATTTTATTTTATGTTTTATGTATTTTGTTTTTGCACTATAGATGTTGATGAAAATTCCACTCTCAGCGCAAAGGAAGAAAAGTTTTCATTGTCACCCTCAGAGGGTCAACTCGTCAAACGCCCTCGAATTGGTAGAGCCTACACAAAATACAAATCATTCAACATGTTACAACATGTCAAATTCTCACATTACCGTTACATTCCCCTTCCGTGTTGCCAGTTTGTCCTGCTGCATACGCACTCTTGTACCACAAAAAATGACATGTCCTTTTGCTGCACACAAAAAGGCATTTATATTTTATCATGTAAATGTTTTTCAAATTTTAATTAGTTCCCAGAGTTGAAAAACAAAAGGGGTTGACATTTTGATGTAACAATGTGTTTTTTTAAGGTGAGAACAGTGAAATAGTGGCATGACAACACATCACTTAAGCAGAAGTGGTGTCAACTGCCCGTGTCAAAACTTAACCATAAAATTGCAAACATTCACATAGATGTTCACGTAGATATAAAAAACCGAAAGTGAAATGAGAATGTTTTCATTCCACAATCACGTGTTAACAGTGGCAGTAAACCAGGCATCTCAACTATATCTCTATTACTGAGTATTACATTAGCAGGGTTAATCGAATTACCAGGGGTAATCATTTTGTGCTCAACCCAAAAAATCTGAACAATGGAAAACAAAGAACCTACCTGTGCATTTATCAACTGTAACATCTGATTTTGATTTTTTTAGGTTGTGAGTAGTTTAGATTACAACATTAGGTGGCAACAAAGTGGCCACCTTGTCAAACAAAATAGTTCAGTGTTTCTGCAACTTTTCCTAATCTTATCTTGGCTGTTGACATCTCAAATGATTTTGTGGATGTCATTAAACATTAAGAAGAAGTTGTTTTTTGAAACTGTAATTAAATGTTTAAAAATGGGCCACCTGAAATTGTGGTCTACAGCACATATACACCTACTGTTTTTATATGTGCCTAAAACATTCTTTTAAGAAAATCTACAAATAATTTATTTTTTCTGTGTTTTTATAATGAACTATACCTACAGATCACTGGGAACGATACATTAGCTCAGCGATGAGTTTACTGCTGAGCAGGTGGGAGCAACTCAGTGAATGCCTAGTGAGTGAGGTCTCACTGGAAAATGTGTGGGTCAACCCAAGAGCAGCAAGCAGAGGCCGGGACAGGCCTGATCAAACTCCTGCAGACAGAGAGAGCAGAACTCCAGGTTATCATGAATACTCCTTACTGTGCCCTAAGAATCCAAGAATATCAAAATATGATTCATCAATGTGGTATTACCAAGTAGAGAAAGAGAGAAAAAAATGCATTATCTTTGGTCCATAGCATGTATAATAAAAATATGCTGTACATATGCTAAACATCTCTTCAATAAACTCAGATCCTTATGGGGATTATGGATCTATGGAGCCCAGAGTGACACTGGAGATGTTTCTCCAGGAATCTACAGGAAAGGTGACAGTCCTGGTTGGTCAATCTGGATCAGGAAAAACGCTGCTGATGTCTAATTTAGGACAACAGTGGGCACGTGGACTAGTAAGTTTACATTATTCTCATCATTCAGTTACTTCCTATTATTCTACTTGCTATTACTTCTACTTCTATTTTTTTCTATTGAAAGAGCTTTGCAGTATGCTAGAGTTTTTAAATCTTTTGTCTGTGGTTATAGTCTTGCTTTGTCGCACTAATCAGTTTTACATTATCTTTTGACTTTTGGAACAAATAAAACCAACCACATCTTTGCTTTCTTTTGGTGCTCCACCACATTGACATTATACTTGTAATTTTTTCAGACTCATGGTGGCCAGTTTAAAAATAGCATCAGAATCACAGAACATAGAACAGAGCCAAAGATATTATCTCTGTTTTCCCAATCATTGTTCTACCTTGGTCATACATGGTACCTACATTACCCCCAATGCAGTTCAGCTGGTAGCAGTTAGCAGATTTAAAAAGCGCTGAAAAGCTGACTTCACTATAGATTTTTTCATTTTACACATGTGTACGTGATTTATACTCATCACCTTTATCAGACCATTTTTTGGGGACACAAAAGGCTTCAACATTTTCTTTACATTGGCTGTAGAAAAATGTTGAATTTTCCTTTTTTATTTTCCATCTCTGCTTGGCTAATCTTTCAGTCTGTTTCTACCCTCCTCCATTACATTTCCCTTGTGTCTTTCTTATCATCCAGGGTCCAGTCCGTTCCTCTTCCTTGTTTATCCTGTTAGAGTTCCGTCAACTCAAATTAATATCCCGCCCAGTCTCCCTCTCTGAGCTGTTGTTCCGAAACTACCTCCCTTCAAGTGGTGGCAACGATGAAAAGGTATTCAGGTTGAAATTAAAAGAACAATACTTTTAACAAATTAGGACCTCTCTTATTTGACATTTTAGGCATGGCCTGTCCTGAAATTATCAGGATTGATTATCAGGTCAGGAGGAGGAGCTGAATTCATTCAAGACTGAAAAATGCCAAGAGTAAATGAAATACTATTGGCTAAAATCTATTGCAAAGCTGAAACCAGGAGAATTATGCAGACTGGAGTGCAAGTTAATTGAAATCTGCAAGGGAGGTACTTAAGTAACAAGAATGTGAGGCAAGCAAGTTTCAAAATCATGGGCACAAGATATAAAAAAGAAAACACTTTAGGGCTTGGTAGAGACAAAAACACAGCATATTGCTGAATATTAAAGGGTTTTTAATTTAGTGCTAAATCAAAAATAAATTATGACAAGACAGTTTTCATATAGAGATGGTTTGGACTGTAACCCACTCTTGAATATCGCTTACAAAAAACCCTTAAACCGTTGTAAAACAGAACACAAAGTATAGCTGGAAACATTCGTCTCACATTCCTCTGAAAAATCCTTTCTTCCAATAGCCCTTATACTTGTGTCACACTTACTATGAGCTGTGTGACAATAAGAGAGAGAGATTGCCCAAATTTAATATACGGGTGTCTTTGGCGTTAAATTGCACCACTTTAACTGCTTTTTACAACTGTGAATGGGTCTATTTGCAGCAAGCCTTATTTGCATAGGGAGGGGGCAGTTTTGCATCAAACTTGAATATTCCCTAATTTACATGTATGCACCCTGGATGCTTTCTGCGTGTTAGCGCAGTTTGGTGCATGCTTTGTGGATTGCAAGCAATTTTTTTTTCCATTTAATTTGCACTGTTTTATGGTGCAAAAGCAGCCCAATCCTTTTTTTTGGATTTGACACAAGTATTTTGTTTGTTTTCTGTATTTCTACTTTCAACTTTATAGTATTCATATACTGTACAGTACATTGTGTTGAAAAGTACCTTTTTGTTGCTTGGAAATCAGTTTAAAAAAAAAACATGTTTTTTTAACTACAAAAAATTAAACAAATGTTTTAACCAGTCATTACAAATCCTAGCCACTAGTGTATCTTTTATAGAGCCCGACTGTTATACAAGTTTTGGGGCTGATACCGATATTAGGGAGTAAAAAAAGTTCTGATATTGATAAATTGGCTGATATACGCAAACATTTTGCAATAATCCCTCAAATGAAGTTATCAAACATTTGCAATTAATATGTAGTGGAGGCAGAATATTTTGCTAATTAACAGATTAACTATTACTGTCTTAAATGAAATAAAATAGTGACCTTCACTGGAAATTCAATAATTAAAAATCCCCCTAAGCATTATTTTCTGTATTGTCTTCTTTAAAACGATTTTTAATGTATTGCCTGATATTAAAAAAAAAACCCATGATGCCAATATGCTATCAGCGTAACAGGCATAATCAGGCTCTCATCTCTAAAACATTGTTATTATGCTTTTTTCTTTTCTTTTTTTTAACTCTGTGCCGGTTCTGTCCCTCTGAGCAGATAGCCGTTATGGATTACCTCCTTTCCAATCCAAAGAAAAGCTGGTGGGTGCTGGATGGCTATGATGATTTTCATAACAGACTCACCAAAAAGGAGTTGAAGATAAAGCTACTGGATCCAGA
>KV751352.1:2671088-2684940 GCA_001698575.1 Mola mola
GTCCTTAAGACATGTCTGTAGATTAGCTAACTGATGGTTTCATCTGGCTTCATTGATAAGTATAGTTGTGTGTCATCTGCATAACAGTGAAAATGTATGGAGTGCTTTCTAATGATTTTACCTACAGGAAGCATATATAGAGTAAATAGTAATGGTCCAAGCACAGAACCTTGTGGGACTCCATGACTAACTTTGTCATATCTTGATGATTCATCATTAATATGAACAAAATTATATCTATCAGATAGGTAGGACTTAAACCATCTTAAAGCAGATCCATTAATGCCAATTTGGTGTTCCATCCTCTGTAGTAAGATGTGATGATCGATAGTGTCAAAAGCTGCGCTAAGATCTAATAAGACTAGTATAGAGATAAGTCCCTCATCAGATGCAGTGAAGAGGTCATTTGTAACTTTTACCAATGCCGTTTCTGTGCTGTGATGCTTTCTAAAACCTGACTGAAACTCTTCAAATAGACTATTATACTGAAGAAAGCCACATAGTTGTTTCGCTACTGCTTTCTCTAGAATCTTTGAAAGAAAGGGGAGGTTGGATATTGGTCTATAGTTGCCTAGAACTTCTCGGTCCAGGGTAGGTTTTTTTAGGAGCGGTTTAATTACAGCTAAAAGACTGGGGCACATAACCTGTTACAAGGGATAGATTGATAATATTTAGTAGTGGATTGCTAATTAAGGGTAAAACCTCTTTGAGCAACCTAGTAGGTATGGGGTCTAGTATACAGGTTGACGATTAAGATGAAGATAATGTTGTCGTTAGTTCATGAAGCAAAACGACCAGACACGGACAACAGGAAGTGACCCAATACGCTTACTGCAGTGGCGCAGCCGCAGTGAGTCCTGAAGCCTGACAGTCTCCATCAGGAGAGAAGAAACACACAAATAGTTAAAATTGTTAATAAATTAAACTCGATTGTATTTTCCCCCCATTTGCATGCAAATAAAACAAAACAAAACAAAAAAATAGAAACCTCCAATAAATAAATAGTAAATAATGTAGACAAATGTTTCAGGGACTAGTGGAATCATCACAGTGGTATCATCTTATACATAAAAATGTTAAATTGCACATTTATTAAGTGCTTTAGTGGAGATTTTGAATATATATTGCGATATATATTGTGTATAGTGATATAGCCTAAAATATTGCAATATTATTTATAGGCCATATTGTCTAGCCCTAATGATAATAATAACTATGGTGAAATGCATTATTGTTTCGATTAACAACACCAGACTGAAATGTTACCATTGGCCTACAATAATTGATTTTCAGAGTGTATTGTATTTTTCCTTTGGATAGGAGACAGAGAGCTGCCCTTTTTCTTCGAATTAGGCGCCAAGAACTTTAATAATTTGAAGAGATACTCTAAGACATACCACCTTCCTGTATATGGTAAATTTAGCTAGTTAATGTGGATGTTAAATGATTAAGTCCCAGTGCGAAAATCAGGAAGGACAGAGCAGCAGCATCACATGGACGGGAGTGTTTTGGTTAGAGATATATGGATATTACGTTTGCACATCGGTAAAAGTGTAAATAATTAATGCAACCCGTCACCCTGATTCCAATTTCTGATATGATTTTGAATTAAAAAGTTTAAACATTTTGATGAAATGTTAACTAAAATATGATTAATTTTTGTTGACTAAAAAATTCAAGAAGTAATTGATCTTGGAGCTTACGTTTGAACTAAATTCTCAAACCTCCCTTAAATAATTTGAGAGCAGAGCTACTGTTAGGTTGTTGGAGTGATGATACCAGTGTACAAAAGAGTGCTACAGAAATTGACCATATAGAGTTACACTCCATTCCAGGAATAACCACACTATGGAAAAAGATGAGCTGTGCAAGTACTTTGAGACAACTGTGACCTTCGTCTGTAAATGGAGAACAAAAATGTGCTGACACATGCTCAGAGTGGATGTTCCGATCACAGCACAGAGTCAGTAGTAAGAGTGTGGGGAGGGTTAGGGGACGGGGAAGGGACAGGGAAGCATAACACAGTAGGAGATGAACACTTGTCATTAATTAAAAGCCTTCCTGTGTGTATAGCCACAATGCATTAATTACCTATATCAGCTTTCTGCCTCATGTTGTCCTTGTTACCTCAACAAACAAAACTCATTACGAGAGAGAAACTGAGATTAACCTTGTCACATGGCCCAGTGGTGCCAAATAAGCGCCATATCCCCGGTTTTGAGTCTGATATGGATGCTTTTGTTTTATGTTATATGTTATGTAAAATTTGGCAACCACAGTCATAGTTTTCCCTACTATTGTATAAGCTTGGTGGGCCACCAGGCCAACATCAGGTCAAAATATTTTTTATATACAGTATATGCTAAATACTGTAAATTTTTCACTCACTCATAGGTCAACCACATTTTTTACATGAGGAAGATTAGACATTAACGAACTGAAAATAGATCATTGATAACAATTATAACTATGACGAAATGTACGTTAAGTTTTCGTTAATATGAAGAGACTAAAATGTTAGTGGTGGACGAACAGACATTCAGAATGTGAGTGCTGACTGAATTTCATCGTTTTCATGTTTTCTGTGTCTGTTTGGGAACAGGGGATGTGCTTCAGGAACAGAAAACACTGTTAGACAGCAAACTAGCTGGTAACTGCCACTTTGCTCTCACTCAACTCTGTTGACGCTCGTTCACTTTCACTCTACCACACACTTGATATGTGCCACTAAAACGCGATGAAGTCAAACTTGTAAATAAGGCATGACTTCTGTCATTTGGTCATACTTTGGTCATATTTTTTGGGGAGGGGGCATTGTCACATCCGCCAAATATTTCATCCTGTAGAGAGCAGGAACCTTCCATTGTCCTGGCACTCTAAGCGGGCAGTTGGATGATGTTGGAGGGTGATCAGTGGATTGAGCTCACCTGGGCCTTTAGACTAAAAAATATGGCCCATGTGCTCACTCTGTCTCTCCCTCTCTAGAGCTGGTATCCATTTTGTCTATTCTTTTGCCTTCAGTTTTAAAAGAATTCTAATTTTAGAAACTCTTGCATGGTCACCCTGCTTGTAACATCCCCTGAGCTAGTTTGTAGTTTGTACAGTATTTATAACACAATAAGTAGAATCCAAATACTTTGCATAAAAATCTCCTGATATGGCACTGAATCAATTAACAACACTACAAATCATTTAAATATATTGTGTTCTGCTGAAAACTGTGGTTTTGGGGTTTAGACAATCTTAGACATTCTTTAATCCACAGGACTATCAAAATAAATGTTGTTATGTGGTATATTGTTATTTTGTATAGACATTATTTCATGAAATTTACAGAAAACATGCTAAATGGTGATATATATATTATTAGCTAGTGATAGTGATATAAAATGATACATATCGTGACATAAGATTTTGTTTATATAGCTCAACTGTACTCGTTCAAAAATAAGAATTTGCATCTGGAATTCTCAGTTGGCCTTCCTCTCTGTGTCTTACCAAAGGGGAAAGGAGGTCAACACAATATTTCGACATTTTGCCCAAAACCTCTGGAGCCAAGCCAATGCACAGGTTGTCATGAAGGGAGAAGGACAGATGTGGGGGAAAAAAAAAGAGAGACAAAGTAGTTACATGTGGATTTTGTCTATTAGGTCTTAACATCGGGCTTAAAAAAAATCCTAGGGGGAAACACTGCCCAGTGGTGTTTAGATTTTCCCTGACCAGTCAGCAATTGAAACATGAAAAAAGTATGGCAGCCAGCTGTTGACAAACTCGTCGCTCATGTTAAGTTAATGAGTTTGGTAAAAATTTATATTTTTTAGAGCAGAACTGGGCAACAAATTGTGGTTGATATTCAGAAGTTTAGAGATGCTGAATCCAGAGAAATTCATATTATAAGAAAATAATATCTGTGAATATTTCTGTCTGAGTCACATCAACTAGATTTAAACCTGCATTGGTGGTTGTTTTACAGCAAGACAGAAACTCCATTGATCCCATGCTATGTATTTCTTTACTTTTTATTAAGAGCTCTCCTGCAGCAGAAAAGAGATTATGATAATAAATATTTCTATATGTTGGTGTAATGTGACAGTCTTGAAGCTGTGTTCTGTGCAACATGTAAGTTCTCATCAGACCAGGAGCTCTCTGCAGTAATATAACATAGCAGGGGTGTACCTTCATCTTAATCCAGGCAAAATACTGACTTTGCTGTATCCTCTTCATTGTTTCTCAAACAGGTTAAATCTGAAAACCCGCTGGATAACCAAATCAGACCAGAGAACAGCGTTTGACTCCCTGCCCCTGTTTATATGTGGTCTGTCTTCTCCACACTGCACTCCAGCATTGGTTCAACTAGCCGGTACCTCAGCTTGCGCAGGGGGTCAGGCCTGGGTTTCAAATCGACAAGCCCTCGTTCTCAAACAGTTAAAAAAACTGTGTCTCAGTAGCACTCTTACTGGACCAAAGGTATGAACCAAAGTGAATCCTGATAAAAAAAAAAATATTTACCAGCTCTCTATTTACGTTTTTTTGTTTTCTGATTTGTATGTATTTGTAGCTGTTGGAGCTGTGTCACTGTGTCCAGGAAAGTCAAGACCACCAACTGGCTCAGCAAGTTGTGGCCACGAGACCCACCCTGGAGCTGCGCAACATCCGCTTGCTACCGAATGACATAAATGCTCTGGCTTTTGTTGTTAACTCAGTAGGGGATTATGGTGTTGGACTGAACTTTGGAGCATGTTCACTGGAGATGGAGTGTTTAGATGTGCTGCCCAGGTGTCAGTACATCCAGAGCCTCTGGTAAGTCATTGCAAATATTGGCACATGCAAAAGAATACATAGACCATAAGTCATACAAAGCATGAGTGCAAAACACAGTCAAAATGCTAGTTGTGCATGGCATATGAAGAACTCTTTCATGGCTGCAGGCAGCATTTGAAAGCTGAAGTTGTAACACATGAGAATAATGAGGTAGGTTGTGTTGACCTGTCTGACATGTCAGATCTGACTGGAGTGCAGAGCAAATGTGAAACAAGCTGCTCCTCTGTCTTAGACATTCCTCAGCTGACTGACCATCTGTCCTGCATGCTGTCAAACTGACCGAAGCCCTTGTTTCTTCCTGTGCCCCATGGTTGGCTGACTTTTCTTACATTTAGACAGGCTGTTGCCCAGACTCAAGGCTAAAAATGACAGTGTCTAATGTAAACAAGCTAATGATTTTGTTCATTAGCGTGACAGAGAGTGGTGAAAGCAAAGTGGACATGGCAACATCAAACAGTTGCATTGAGGGATGTACGATTGTAAAAGTTTGGAGTAATAACATGAATGTGTCTCTGGGCTGCATGTTTTGCCTCAGAAGCCTGACTGATGAGTCTCAATGTAATTATCACACGGAGCTTGTGTTTTTTTTCTAACTGTTAATTAATGTTCCCTTTTATTTTTCATATTATCAGCATATATGTTTTGATAATCAAATTGAGTCTAATGTGGATTTATTTTTTTTTAAAACTTTAGGTTGCAGTTGTTTATTATAGTATAGAGACCTGTTGGAAGGTCAGGGACTGCCCCACCTTTGCTATCTGGGGCAGATAATGTAGTTGTTTCAGTGAGTATTGGGAACTGAGAATCTTACCACCGCTTTTGGAGCTCATTTTTTGCAACATGATAGGGTATGGATTTATCATTAAGAATTTAATTTAAATAATTTGAAGTGATGAGAAGTTCTTAAAATTGAGTTTGAACTGATTAGGCTTGGTATTGAAAAGCCTACACAGTTATATGCTGCTTATATTTTTTGCACTGCATTTATGTTCATATAAACTTTTGTACATCAGCGTCTAATCCAAGACTACTTTTTGTCTTTTTTAACATGTTGTTTACTTTCAGTTTTCGCAGCCGCAAGTATGGTGACAAATTTGCTGAGAAGTTGTCCTCCATTTTGCCAAAGTTTAAAACCTTGAGAAAACTAAAGTAAGGATTTCTTTTTCTTCTGTCTCTCCATTTAAACAACCTTCCCTTGAATTAATAGTCATATTTATTAATATTCAAGAGCTGTATGGTGTAGTTTTCCTCCATAGGTTATGCCAATTTGCCTATTTTTTTATTTCACATACTCTGAGTGATGTAGTAGATGCATTTGGCCTTGTAACGTCCCTATAACAGTGACAGATTTTGTCTTTTTCTTCATTTGAAAGGTTTTGTGGCGCTAGTCTGACTGCCACAGGAGCAGCTAACTTGGCTTCTGCTCTACAGAAGTGTCCAGACCTCTGTGAAATCAAGTATTTTTGCTAGAGCATCATTTTAATTTTCTGATTAAAAAGGTTTCTTATCTACATCTGATACCAAGCTTTTGTTTTTGCATCGTAGTTTGAGTGGCAACAATCTGCAAGACAATGGAATTGAACATATCGCTGATGTTTTTGCCAAGCTATCAAAATTGAACACAGTGATGTAAGTTCATGCTGTTACTGTTCTTTTGTTGTTTTTTTTAAACATTTTTACAAGATTTTTGGCAAAGTTAGCTGATTCTCTAATGGCGTATGTGTATTTGCATGTGTGTTCTTGATTGTAGGCTAGGTCAGAACAACAGCACTCTGAAAGCAGTGGATTATCTCATCAGGAAAATGTCTTCATGTTTAAACATCCAGGACATTCATACAAAGTATGAGCACACACGTTAACACACATCAGCAAGGTTACACAAATCATTATTTTAACATGATGTAACACATAAATCACACAGTTTGGGATTTGTTTTGTTCACACTTTTTTTTTTTATTATAAAGTTTTAAATAATCTATTCTATTAGTAGAACCTGTTGAAACATTAATGGTAAATCCTTTCAAAGAGCCTTTGTTCTTGGTAACTTACAGTACTGATTAAGACAGACTTTGCAGTCAATTAACAGTTATTATTTGTAGGCATTCATGAGGTTTATAGGCACTTCTGGTGTTGAACGGTTTCTTTTTTTTCTTTTAATGCATTGGTGAAAGTAGTGAATGGAGTGAAGCATGAGGAAAATAATATGCAGCAAGTTGTCAGTAGCAGTAAATCTGTCAGGCCACACTGTCAGGAAATAAATGCTGCAGAGCAAAGTGACACTTACATATTTTTGTTGTGTGTGTTTGTGTGTGTATTTGTTATACGGAGCTGTTCAATTGCTGCAAAATCATCCTGTATATTTAACTGGAGTGCACCTCTATTTTCATGCTGCAAGCAGGGGAGCAGTTTTGATGGTAGTAAAAACTGCATTCAGCTAATATAATATTATATCATATTAAGTTAAAAAAAAATGAAATAAATTGATGAATCATTTACTTTTCAGTAAATTCAGATTTTTGGACTTTCATCACAGAAGTCACACAACTTAGAGATATATTTTATAGACCTCAAATGAAATAAATCAGATTAAAAACTTTTAATGTCTTCCAAAACGTAAATAAGGAAACATGTTGTAAAACATATACTTTGTTTCTTTTTTCAGTGGGATGAAGGAAGTGACCGTAACTTTCTCTCAAAACTCAGATTTGAATTGGTGAGTTTAATAGTTAGATGAACTCACTGATTAACTACACACCAGTAATGAATTGTGCAGAGTGCCAAAAAAACCCAAAACTTTGTCATCAAATAAATCAAACACATACTGAAATTCTCTCTCATTTTCCATTGTAGCCATAATCCTACAATCAGGTAAGACTCCTTGCTCCTTTGATGTAAATAGCTTTTAACATGGTTCAGAGACCAGCAATGCGATCTGCAGAACTGTTGCTAAACTAGACTATTTAGTTTGTGTGGAGATCAATTTAATGCATTTTCATTTTATATGTTTACAGTTGTTAACATTTTAAATTTTTTTCCAGCTTGTTGAACCAGAAATGGAGCAAGCCAGAGATGAAAAAGCTTGCAGCATCATTGGCAAATTGTCCCTCTCTATCTGTTCTAGAGTAGGTAACCATCAATTCAACTCATCAAATTTCAGAAACTACCTACAATTACAATGCTAATAGTGAAAAGTACATTTTCTCAAGTACTGTTAAATCATTTTATGCAACTTTATAATTTTAATAAACTATATCTCAGGGGCCATGTATCTGTAGATGTGTAGATCTTGAATGTTTGTGATAAACTAAATTTGAGCGGATTCTCCTCCTTAAATTTGAATTCCATGTTGGCTTAGCTAAAAAACATATTGCCACAAAACAGGGCTCGGTTTACGTGCTCATAAAAGTAGAATTTTTAGAGATATTTGCCTCATACAGGGCAGCCACCCTACAAACTACATAAAGTTGTCAAAGCAAGCTCAACCTGAAACATCTCCAGCAGTTAAATCTAACGCACACCTCAGTTCAGCAGTAATAATATAACCAAATGTCAGATATAACAGCAAAACACTGACCCGAAATGGGTGCTTTTATTCGTCATACTTAAAGTATGTTTTGTACATAATACTAAGTAAAAAGGATTCTGAATATTTTTATTTTTCCATTAGACTGTTATGATTAGCGATGTGGACCCAAACGCAGACAGAGACCAATGTGGAGATGAATGAATCAGGTTTTATTACTAGGAAAATGGGGAATGGAGGTGGATGACGCGGGATGAAGCAGGCCGAGGCAGAGGACTGGAGGGCTGAGATGAGTGAGGGAGAAGGGCGAGGGCTGGCAGGAGGAAGCAGGTGGTCGTGGGTTGGAGAGCTGGCAAGCAGGTCAGGCAGGCAGGCAAGTAGTGGTCCAGGAGTACTGGAGAGAGAAACAACAGTTAAGAACACAACCAACTTGGAAAGATTTCGAGACAAGTGAGAGGCAGGAAGCGTAAGGTACTACTGAAGTGGATTCAATGATCTGGCGATGAGTGGGTGAAGAGGTGGGGTAGATATACTGCAAGCTGATGAATTGATAAGAGGCAGATGAACAGACTGGGAGAGGAGATGAGCCGATTGCAGACAGGAGTGTAGAGCCGGGAGCCAGGAGAGCCACACCCAGGCCCACTGGAAACACAGGGAGGGGGAAAACACAGCGAATACACTAGGGAATTGTCCGATACCTTAACATAGACACAATGTATTGAAAGAACTTAAAGTATGTAATACAGTATTGAATATAACAATGACAACCAATAATTGTAGGTTTTTTATCTTTTCTAGTGGGTGTTTTTGGCAGATGTTATGTTTTATGTGGGGCTTCACTTTTTTTTTAATTAAAAGCAGAGTTTACTACAACTGACTGACATGTCTGTGTGTGTGTATACCCAAGTCTGTCAGGAGGCGAGTGGGATGCTGAAACTCTGAAGACACTGACTCAGTTTTTGCCAAGGTTCAACATCACCAAAAAGATCATGTAAGAAAGGATTCACACCTAACCAACCATTGCATATACCATGTACAAGTATAACACATATGTAGCAACCTGTTTTCTCAGACCTGCTCTGGACAGCTGATTGCTGTCTAGTGTTAGAGTGCATAGCTGAGCTGAGAGAGGGTGCATTAAAAAGTGAAAGGTGAAAACCCTGTGAAGAAAGAGAAGAGCTGTGTAATAAACATACTAGCAGGGCCACCCTCAGCACCATCAACATGTCATATCACAACTACCTTATACACAATTAATCCATCCATCCATCCATCAATTTTCTAAAAAACTTGTCCATATCCATGCTATGTAAGAGAGCTGGAGAAGGTGGAATATCCCCAGTTTCTCAGAGATTCCAGCTCCATGATAACAGAAGTCCAGTCAGGTCTCTGACAATGTTTCAAGTGTACAAAAATTATGAATGTATTAGTATATTCTTGATGCCTGAATTATGGAAGCGCAATTGACTGGCTCCTGAAACAAAGAGACCTGGCTTTTAAGTATTTTGCAAGTTTTTCTCAACTGAAATCTATACTGATCAACTCAGAAATGAAAACCATTGGCATTTGAATTGATGACGTTCCTCTAGTGGAATAATTTGGCCCATAAAACCAAGCAAACCATGACAAAGTAAACTCTCAGATGGCAAAAACATTCCCTGATGGCAGTCCATCCAGCAGGACAATGTGCCCTGCAACACCACAAAAACTACTCAGGATTAGACTGATATGAGTAATTATGAAGAGCTCAAGGGGTTGCACAGGCCTCAAAATTCCTTAGTTGTCAATTTCATAAGACATGTTGGAGCAAGTCCCATCCATGGAAGTCCCACCTTTCAACTCAGAGAAGGCTCTGCTGCCAAAACCCTGGTGCTAGGCACCATAGGTACACTCCGATCCATAATGGACAATATTTTTTCTGGCAAATCGTATGGATGCTTAATCAGATTTGGAGCTGGAGAATTTTGAGGCTAGGGCAACAGTTTAGGCTCTTTGTCATGTTGCTCTGGTTGCATGCGTTGTCTTATCAAGGGGAAACCAATGTCATCAGTACATGCCAGCTCCAAGAGGGGTTTGCTTGGCATGTAAGGGTGTTTGTGGTGAATGGATTGTCTCAATTGGCATCCACATGAGTGCCAGCATCAAGGGTTTCCCGGCAGAACTTTGCACTGTACTGAATTGATCATTGTTATCCACTTCAAACTTACTAACTTAGTTATCCTGTAAGACTTTTAATGTATAGTTTCATTTAGTGTTTGAGGATTGCTGAGAGTACTAAAGAAGTAGCAGCAGCAGATTGTTGACCTTCAGGGTTGTCTTCTCAGTATGAATGACAGCTGCTGTTCAGTGGACATTTTGGTGATTCTGACTCATCTGATGTCTGAGTGTGCTGCTGTGATGGAGCTTCGTATCAGGTACAAACACACCTGCCATGTGCGCTGCATGACGAAATGCCCACATCTTTGAACATACTGTAGTAGCTATACTAGTTGTGTATGATTATTGTCCAGTATGCTATGCAGGACCATCAGAAATACTAATAAACTTTACAGTAATAATAAGTAACATACTGTCACCACTGATCTCTCTCTTTATGTTTATTTTTTTATGTTTTAGACTACAGAGTCCTGTCCAGGTCTCTATAGATTTCTCTGGAGGGAGGGAAGCAAGTGAAGCTGAAAGATCAAAAATCCTCTGGTATGTATACAACATAAACAATTTTGATTTGAAAATATATTGTAAATTTATATTCCTAAATATGGCAGCTGTTGTTTCTGACAGTCTCAGCTGCTGTGATCTGCTGCCTGCTGATCTTGACAAAGTGTGGAGGAGTTTGGGAACCTCATCTGATCTCACACTTCTGGAGTAAGATACACAAAAACATGATTCCAAATACCATTTGGAATGGTTAATTTCCTCTCTATTATACTTGGATTTGCCTTTTGTGCACCTTTATTCTGTAGTCCATCCATCCATCCATTTTCTACCGCTTATCCTTTTAGGGGTCGCGCGGGGGCCTGGAGCCTATCTCAGCAGTGTTCCCCAAATTTATGTTTGTGGTCCCCTATTGTCAACATTCTACCAAATGGGGTAAATGAAAAAATGAGGACATGCCCTGGCAGGTTTTTGTTTGTGCAAAGCCTGGCGACATAAATGTGTCCTGTATAATGATTTCCAAATTGTTTCTACCCTTTAAAATTTCATTTTGTTTTTTAAAATTGCCCCCTATGGCTCCAGTGCTGGCAACATCATATGGTAATGTAACCTGGGCGTCCTTTGATGTGCTATCCTAAAATGACTAAAGTGGTTCAGACTTGCTTTGCTAAAATGAGACAGCCGGTGATCGGGTCATTCCTTTGATGTAAAGACTTAGAAAAGGTCACTGTTGGCCCGTTTCTCATCCTACCACCAAGTTTCAATGGCAATCAAATAACATAGTCACACTTACTGATAATAAATTACATGTAGGTTTTATGCAAGTGACCACTATACTGTATTACCAATGATCACATGTCCGCAAGGTCAATTAGGATGGAATTTGAAAATGTAATGTATTCCTATTTTGATTATCTTTTTTTTCAAGCTTGCATCTCCCTCTCTCTCTGTCTCTCTCTCTCTCTCTCTCTCTCTCTCTCTCTCTGTGCATCCCCAGAATAACACAATGTTTTATTATGGCAATCAAACAGGATGAACTGTTTTTTCTTTTGTCTCTTTTCATTCCTGATTTTCAGTGTGTCAAGTAACTGTTTAGGCAACAAAGGACTGAGGAAATTGTTGGATTTCCTTCCTTGTCTCAGTAGAATCCAGGAGATCAAGTAAGTCTCATATGTGTTAGCAATATGCCTTCTAAATAGAATTAAACAATATAAACTCTAAAGACTTTCAGAGCAAACCCCAAATATTGTCTATGTGTACCAGCAGCATTTGTGTAATGGCTGAATTCTTTCCTGAAGTAAAAGGGAGTATTTTACCTGAAAGGTGTGTCTCTGTTTTGTTAGACATTGCTGATGAACTGTAATCCTGATTAGCTGGCAGAAGCCAGATCTTTATTTTCTCTCCTATTTCTAATAAAAAAATATTCTGGCAGCCATTGCCATTATTGTTTACCCAGAAAAATGATTTAGTATTAATGTTTTTAAAGAGCTCAGTGGTGTCCCTGGCTCATTGTTTTGTGTCTGTGTTTTTCAGTGCCAGTAACAATGGTATCAGCATGGAAGGGGTGGTGATGCTTGCTGAAGTATTGTGTTCCCATAACAATTTAACAGAAGTTCACATCAGGTACTCTTTGTTTTACATTTCAGGCATTTAATGATATCATAAGAGCAGCAACACATTTGGCAGCTGTTTTGCCAATGTGGTAAGCTGCCAGTCAGAGCAGCTAATAAGTACTGCTTAACAACTCATATTTGATCCATTTGTAAAACCATTAGAGTTTAAGTTTTTAAGTTCCTCTCTCACCCTTGTGTAATGTTTTCTAATTATGTGGGAATGATCCACAAATCTACTGCAAATAAAGAGAAAAGACAAAAGTGGAAAATCTATCATGTGCTGTGTTTTTGTTAAAATGTTTTCCTTCAATAAATAACTGGTTACAGTATCAGAGAAAAATTAAGACATTTCTTTTTGTGACCACAGTAGCCAACATTAATACCAATGCTAGTAGGAGCAAAGCTGTCTATTCCAACATATTTGTGGTTTTAAAAGTGGTGTTGTTAATCTAATAGTGTCATTTTGTTTTTACAGTTGTGGAGGCAGAGAGGAACTGCTTCTGAAGTTCTGTCCTGACAAAAGGTCTGTGAAAAAACATTGTTATCACTGTTTTCCTTTGTCAGGTAATAACTTTCTTTCTTGTGTCTTTTTTTAGCCAAGACAAACCACAGTTGAAGATATTCAGGTACAGTAATATAATGATGTGTTTGAGGAAGAATAAATATTTCATTTGTCATTTTTATTTTACCATAAGTGATTACTCTGAGATCAAACACAAAAAGATAATGTTTTATTACGCAGGATAAACAACAGCAGCCTCTCGCCATCTATTGTAACCAAGCTATGTAGAAAACTGGTCCAGTGTTTGTCGCCTTTGGAGTTAGAGTAAGTTGAATTTTTATGTATTATCATCTACATAATATTTTGAGTGAACATGTACACATTGTGCCTAGGGCTGGGTAATATGGCCTATAAACGATATTTTGATATTTTTAAGCTATTTTGCAAAACACAATATGTATGTAGATATTTTGCAGTCTCCCATAAAGCACTTAATAGATGTGCGGTTTTAAACTTTTATGCATAAAATTACAACAATATGATCATTCTAATAGTCCCTGCAACATTTGTCTGCAATGTTTATAGTTTATTCAGTAGTGGTTTCTATTGTAGCTTTTTTAATTTGCATGCAGCTTGAAATGTGAGCGTTCTACACATTTTCACCTCTCTTTATCTTATCAACTTGATTTGGGAATAGGTTAGAAAGATAATGGTTGCTGCTTTTCTGTTATTACATTG
>KV751352.1:2692552-2759594 GCA_001698575.1 Mola mola
CTTGAGCACTGCTCTGACCCATGACAGCCAGGCAGACATTGATGGCACTGAACTTGCAATGGAAATGTACAATTTTCCACCTCTGCCATCAAAAAATATGACCAACATGGATCTGTTGACTTTCCTGCATGAGAGGAAACTGACAGAAAATTATCCCAACATGTGGGTTGCTCTAAGAATTTTTGCAACTCTCCCTGTCACAGTGGCTGCTGCAGAAAGAAGCTTTTCTAAGCTTAAACTCATTAAAACTTACCTGAGGTCTAACATGATGCAAACTTGTCTCTGTGGACTTTCAATAATAAGAATAAATCATGTGGTCTCCAGTGAGTTGTCATATGATGATGTCATAGATGACTTTGCTGGGAGAAAATCTAGGAAAGTACAGATGTAGCAGGAGAAGTGAGGTTGAGTAGCTAGTGGCATAGTTTATCACGCTAGTGGATGCAGTAATAAAAAGCACCACTAGAGGTCTGTAAAATGCCTTTTTTGTACATAGTTTTGCATATAGTTGTATATAGGTATTTTTTATATAGCTTATCTATATAGTTATTTTATTTAGTTTTTGTATATAGTTAATGCATAGTGTAAATGTAGCTTATGTATAGAGTTATTGTGTGCAAACTGTGTGGTTATTTAAATTTGATGTTCGATGTTGATTGTTGTATTTATAATTTATTACTATTATTATTATTTATTCACTTATTTACAGGATTTTTGTTTTGTGGTAAGGGTATTTATATTGTATTTCAGATTTTCTTGTATTTATTTGTAATTTATTAAGCATGTAAATTGGGTGACATGTTATCTTATAAATTAAAGACAATGGTAAAAACAATGCTATTCGATTTCGATTTCTTCTTTCGCCGATAGAGGAGGGCGCCATATAAAATCCCACCTAGGGCGCCACATTGGGTAGGGCCGGCTCTAATCCAGGTCATGCTAATTTTAGTATTGTGCGTAGAAACTGGACTTGCTTGAAATTTCTCGAAGTCTTTTCATCTCTCATACTACAGGCTTCATCACTTTTGAAGCTAAGTTTCCAGCAAGCAGTATGGTTTGGTATGCATTTTTTTTGCATTTCCATTCTCAAAAGCTGTGAATGATACCCTTAAATAGCAAACCTTACTGTGATGGTTTTGTCACCCTTCCTTTGGGGTACCAACCAGAGCTACCAGCCATTAAGGGTGGGGCTAGACCCGTTGCAGTCTGCTGAATAGTTGACAAATTGTGACTTCGCTGCAACAGTTAGGCTGTCTTTTTCCTGGCAGCGCACAGCCTTTGTCCTTTTTTTATTGTAATGATTTCGTCTGGTAAATTCACCAGTGGAAACACACACCTCTAATGAGCTTACTGTTCAAATGTACACCGTCCACATGGAAATGTGGCTCAACTCATTAGTTCATCAGTTCCAATTTGTCAGTTGGAACTGATGAAGCGTCTTGAATGAGCAGTGAAATGTCTTCAAGAAATCTGAAGCAAGTGCAGATGCTACAAATTAAGTACTAGAAGTAATATGACATATTGGATTTCGGCACGTACCCAGATGATATGTTGATGATCTAAAAATAGATTGCTGACAGTAAAATCAATGATGAAATTATATGTGGCCTAATAAAATAATATCTAATTGTTTTTGGCCTATATCATTGTACACAATATAGTGTATATCTCAATATTTTGAAATCTCTTAAAAACACTTATGTATGAAATAATACCAGTATGATCATTCTAGTAGTCCAACATTGACTGCATTGTTTATAATTTATTCAGTATTGGTTTCTGCTGGAGTTTTAATTTTCATGCAAAAAGGGAAAAACATAATCAAATAAAATGTATTAGTAAATTTAACTATTTATTTCAAACAAGATGATTCTACACACAAGCTTTCAACATGTGAAAATAAATAATGTCATTATATAAACCTGCATCCTAATCCAAATCCAAACCACTGATGCCTGATAGATTCAGTCAGCACGGGTCCAGTCTTGAAAACTTGATTCCTCCCCCACCCATAAATCTCAGTACTAGCAATGATCTGTAAATTTAACCCATGCCTCCCCAGACCCTTTAATTTAAGTCCTTGACCTGACTCTTGGGCTTTAAGAGGCAGCTTTTGCAGCCTTCTACACGATTTCTCTGGGACAAAGTGCATATCTTGTGGCTATCAAATGCACACTTTATGACACTGTTTACAAGCAGCAAAGATTGATAGCATCATTTTCAAAGTCTGTCATCACACAAAACCTCTTCAAAACGTTTGACTTGGACTTCAGCAATGTACTTAATTATATTGTACTCCGGGTTTCCAACCCAGTAAGGGACTCGTTTGTGAACACTAAAAACTCGAATGGGCTCTTCACCTTTTCCGATTGTGACCGATGTATCGGTGTGTGAATGTTACTGTTTTATTGAACCACTGTTATTTATCAGTAAAAGTTCATGGTTATCTAAAATATAATGCCTATGTCACCTATCTTTGTTACAAATGTTTGATAACCTCATTTGAGATAAATTAAACATGGTCAACCAATATTAGATATCTGACTGTTTTACTCCCTGATATCCGCATTGGCGCCAAATAAGTTGGAACCCCCCCCACCCCTGTATTGTCTGACAACCTTGTGTCACGGTAGGAGCAAGCAAACTACAGGTGTCTGTTGGGATCAGGATTGCACCCCCATATCCACCCACAATACATCCATCAGTACCTCAGTTCAAACCAGGTTCTGGTGAATAAGAGACTGAGGGAAACTCCAATCTGGATTATACCCTCTTGCATACTTGCCATAATGCTGTGTGCCCCTCGAGTATGGCGGAAAGTGAAGGAGCCAGCCACACAGATCACTTTCCAGACCTCCATTAGAACACTTTGGCTGATCTCAGATACACTTGCTCTGATGTCTGTGTAGCCCCAAACAGGCTGGGGACATTAGTGGGTGGCAGTAGAGCTTGCAAACCATGCTGAGAGAGGATTTACTGGAATGGCAGGGTGGGTGGTGTGGCTTGCCTCTCTGGTCAACTTCTGGGGTGGACCACAAGGTCATCTTCAGCCAGAACCACCGCGTCCAGACTTGCAGGCTGGAGGCACCTTACCTATTCTGAGGTCTTGACTACTAGCCCTTCGGTAAATTGCTGCTCCAGTGCCACCTGCTCCTATACATGTCTCTTCCCTGCTAATTCAACAGGCTGCACTTACCTGGATGCAGTGTGCTTCAACAGTTGCACACAGGCAAAGGGACAGTTTGCCGGACCCAAACACCTGAAAACAGCACTGATTGTCTTTTGGCAAATAGTTCAGCCTGTTTTAGGATGGTTCTCTTGACATCATGGAAGTTGCCCCTTTGACGCTGCTAGCTAATCTGAGCCTCCTTTGAAAGCAGTGGTATTAGCTGCCCTAAACTGACCGACTAGAGCATAAACATACACATATTCATACACAATAACTTAACACACAAACACCTGAGAGCCAGTGTAGCCTACTGCTAGACTTTCTCTTTTCAGTGTCCAACCACCTACCATGTTTGGTGAAGTACACTTGTGTTAATTATCTGATACTGCTCCCTCAATCTTACTCGCCACCATAATATTAATATGGTTTTACTTGTCAGTTTGTCTCATAGCTCACTGACGGATGAGGGTATCAAGAATCTGATGAAGGTCTTGCCGAAAATGATGTCACTGCAGAGACTCAAGTATGACACACGCACATGCATGAGTTTATTATTGTGAATAGATTAACTGAGTTGTAGAACATTTCTATCGTATATCCATTTCATTTAGTTATATTACTTGAAACATGAATAATCTTTATGAAAGTAGTAGTTTAATTCCATTCGGGGCAAAAGGGTAAACATATAATGAAATATTAATGTTTCCGCTGTGTTTAGCACATTTAACCCTAGGGTTTTACTAGGAGTTCCATGATTGCAACACTTGTTTCTCGAAGGATATTTTTGTACAATAGAAATGTGGAGATTTGTCATCCATATATTCTCATATCACTGGTCTACTGGTCTTTTTTTTGTTAGTGTTGGCCACAGCATTACATCCACAGCTGGAGCACTGACGTTGATCAGGTCTTTGACTGTCAGCCAGCGTGTCACATCAGTGGAGCTCAGGTATCTTCCTGTTTCCTGTGTTGTGTCTGTTAAGACGACATCCCACATTTTAAACTGTCAATAGTAAGTAATCACAATCATTGTCACTGCAATGTTTTTGTGTTTAATCCTACTTTGAACTTTCATGTAGGCCTCAGACTGAATCCTTCATCCTCTTAGACAACGTGAACGCAAAACACATCAGATGCAGGTCTGTAATCACAAATTCACCTTTTTTTTGGTGTATCGTCTCAAAATGGAACTAAGATTTTGCAGTTACTATGTCACTTTACCAAGCGTTCATTTTACTCACAGTACTAATGTATCAAATCCGGATTCTTGTTGTTAATCTTTCTATGCTTCAGTATTGCAATCTGAAAACTGCCAGTCCTAATGCAGAGGGCCTTGTACCATAGCTGAAAACAGAATTAGGCAGCAAATGTAATTCCAGTAAAAGGGTCAGAACATTTTACTTTTGTGTTTATAGTTTAATGTTTGAAAGGGAAATGCATTACATTAAAATATTAACACACGGGACTCCTCAAAAGTTGAGAAATTTACATAAGAAAAACTGACATTAATATTATTTTATCAAAGTGTCAGTTGTGATAATAACTCTAGGAGATATGTTCAACTTAGATGTCCAGTGAGTAGGATTTAGTGGTATTGCAGATTGCAACTAAATGAACAACCCCCTATGGCGCAACTAAAAAATGTGAAGAAAATGTGCACTCTAGAGCGAGTGTTTGGCTTTTTTCATTCTGGGCTACTGTAAGGACATGGCGATGCAACATAGCAGGCTCGTTATAGTTAATAGTCACATGACACACACTTGCACAAATTGTACTAGATTAAAATTGAATTAGCTTTCACAATTTTTAAAGATAAACCATAAAGTCTTCAAATTGTAGCAACATTCCTGCCTAGTGTTGGATTAAGTAGAGTGTTGAAGAATCAGCATGTGTGTGTAACCTGTGACATGAATTTAGAGCAGCGAAAGTTACTTCCCCAACAATCTGTTCCTTCGTGCACGTAAATATCCTATGTGCTATCTTAACAAGGCATCTAAGATACCTATACCTAGGTATGAAGTTACCTAGGAAGTTGACAGTTTTTTATTCCTTGACCACTGAGCAAGTGTCAAAGGAATCTGAGCCTCTGAAAAGTATCCAGATTTTCTCTTTTCTCATGTTCCATTAAGAAGAGCTGTTCCCTATGTAGATAAGATTAATTCTAAGGTAATGAAAATACAAAGATACAATGGACATTTAACCAGTCGAAATTACAGTAAGAAAGTATGTAATCAGAAATGATAAGAAACTAGTTGTGACTTTCTACCTTAATGCCATAATACAGCATCCATCTGTCTGTCAAACTGTCTCATTGTATGCACTCAGGTTAACTCATTTTAGCTTGAACGCTGAGAACTTAGAGAGAATGCTGGAGATCCTGCGGCAGGTTCTTCACCTGTCTGACCTGGAGTATGTCCCACACACACAAACCACATACACATGTGCTGGACACACTGAATGTGACAGTGTTTTTGGCTAACTGGAATGGATGCTGAGTCACCCTTTCTCTTTATTGCAGTTTATCAAGTAACCAACTGAAAGATGAAGGAGTGAAACGTTTCTTGGATTCTTTACCAGAGCTTAAAATCGCCAGATACGTCAAGTGAGAGATATTTTATGAAATATTGACATTTTTCACTATCAGCTGTATAGAACAAAACAAACAGTAAACAAAAATTATTTTTTTTAAATCAAAGTCACATCTGTCAGTGTGTGTGTACGTATGACTGTCCGAGTCTGTAACTCAAAATATACAGGACATTTCTACTTGGAAATTTAACACAAGGTAGATCTTGGTTAGAAAATGTATGGTTAAATTTCTACCCTTTCCTTGAAAAGTTATACTTTTACTCCATTTTTTTTAGCATTTCTCATTGCTTGGCACAACATAAAGTTTGAATATAGTTGTTAGAACAGTGTGTATTTTGGGGAGATCAAATGAGTGTCAAAGTTAATTTCTGTACACTGGAAATCCAGTCTTGTAATACAGACACCTTCTTAAAGTTACCTTGGTTATCATGTTTCAGAGGAGACTAGGTACAATGCATCTACTTTTCCGAACTTTTTGCAAACAAAGATAACATTTAGATTTTTCAAATCACAAGTGAGGTATCTTTATTTTTTCATTTTACATACTTTTTAAGTCAGTTTCATATTTTTTTTTTACATCACTGGTCCTCCTCAAAGATGATCTAGCTCTGGATGCGGATACTTCAATGCTAGCTGTGCTCTGTTTGTCAGCATTGGGGCACACCACTCCAGCTGTCCCTATCAAACAGTGTAGTGTGATCCAAATCTCAGGATTCTTCGGGATTTGACAGAAAACTTGACCTTTGTTGGGGTGAAGTTCCACAGCTACTATGACATTTTAAAAAGTGAGTGAGAAAAGGTACGGTTCTGGAGGATTCTAAATGCAGAGAAGAACAGATTCAGGCAGAGGTCAAAACCAGGAATTGTAACAATCTGGCAGAGGAACCAAATCACTGGGCTTAAATCAGAAACCGAAAGAATTTACTGGATCATACACAAAGAGACTCACGGGGAAATATTTGCCGGAATGCTGACACTAATGAATAAGACATTCTGGCACAGGAGGGAAAGAACACACAGCTTAAATGCACGAAGGAAGCGGAAGACAACTAGACAGAGCTGCAAAACATTAGGGCGGGGAAGCAGCCACACAAGTGGGAAGACCACTTGACAGGACATGTAGAACAAGCCACACACAATTTTCAAAATAAAACAGGAAATAACACACTTGACCCTAACAACAGACACTTAACATTAACGGACACTGACAGAAAAGTAACAGCCCAATTTTGTAGCTGAGTCAGTGTACTTTCAGGTACTTTTTGCCCTATTGTGTGTTTTGGCTTTACCTAGCTTTTCTAGGACTCGCCACAGCGAATCATCGTCCTCCATCTCTTATTGTCCTCTGCATCTTCCTCTGTCACACCAAAAATCTGCATGTCCTCTCTAACCACATCCATGAATCTCCTCTTGGGTCTTCCTCTTTGCCTACTGCCTGGTAGCGCCATATGGATCATCCTTCTACCAATATATTCACTGTCCCTCCTCTGTACATCTCCAAACCATCTTAATCTGGCCTCTCTAACTTTGTCTCCAAAACATCCAACTTGTGCTGTCCCTCTGATGTGCTCGTTCCTAATCCTGTCCATCCTCGTCACTCCCAAACAGAATCTCAACATCTTTAACTCTGCCACCTCCAGCTCTGCCTCCTGTCTTTTAGTCAGTGCCACCATCTCCAAACCAGACTGGTGGTCTCACTACCCTCTTATAAACCTTTCATTTCACTTTTGCTGCTACTCTCTTGTCACAGATCACTCCTAACACCCTTACCCTTCTCCACCCTGCCTGCACTTGTTTTTTCACCCCTCTTCACCACAATCCCTGTTGCTCTAAACAGTTGACCCTGAGTACTTAAACTCATGGACCTTTTCCACCTCTACTTCCTGTAACCTCACCGTTCCACTTGGATCCCTTTCATTCACACACACGTATTCTGTCTTGCTACGACTGACTTTCATTCCTCTTCTTTCCAGTGCATACCTCCACCCCTCCAGGTTTTCATCCACCTGCTCCCTGCTCTCTCTACAGATCACAATGTCATCTGAAAATATCATCGTCCACAGAGATTCCTGCCAGACCTCATCTGTCAGTCTGTCCATCACCATAGCAAACAGGAAGGGGTTCAGGGCCAATCCTTGATGCAGACCCACCTCCACCTTGAAGCCATCTGTCACTCCTACAGCGCACCTCACCTCTGTCATACTGCTCTTATACATATCCTGCATCAGTCTAACAGACTTCCCTGCTACTCCAGACTCCTTCATGCAGGGACCACAGTTGCTCCCTTGGCACCCAGTCATAGGCTTTCTCTAGATCCACAGCGATGTAATGCAACTCTTTATGACTTTATCTATACTTCTCCATCAGCATTCTCAAAGCAAACATGGTGTCTATAGCACTCATTCGCGGCATCATCTGCTATTCCAGAGATATATCCAGAATTAAGGCAACACATAATTTGTCTAATACTCTAGGTACAAATGTTTAATAATGATCTGAATGTCATTGTTTCTGAAGGGTTCTATGACATTAGGACCACAAAAAATGATCTGATCAGGAATGCTGCCTTCAAGGAAATTTTATTTTTTGTACATATCCTGGTGAATACAGTATATATAGTATATACGAAAGTGTATCAGATTTTTAAAAGTTTAGTATATTCACTATACATTTGAGCCGGGCTAACATGTTATCACTCAAGATGCAGGATATTTATTCTCATTTATATACATTTTCATACTTTGATGCTCACAATAGCTATGGTTGGAGGCATTATGTTTTTAGGTTATTCTCCTGAATGTGACATCTCAGGCATGCTGTAGTGGATTTTCTTGTAATTTTGTACAAATGTCCATCTGGACTCAAAGATGAACTGAGTACAATCTGGGGGTGAAATATCACTGTGACTTCATGGAATACATTTTATGTCAACTTCCTGTGTCATCATAATGACACAATGATTTTCTGTGCT
Organism: Mola mola; assembly: GCA_001698575.1. Classification (NCBI taxonomy): domain Eukaryota; kingdom Metazoa; phylum Chordata; class Actinopteri; order Tetraodontiformes; family Molidae; genus Mola; species Mola mola. Next base: position 2,701,282 of record KV751352.1, read on the forward strand.
GCTGGTTTTAAATTTTGTGAAGAATCCTTGTTTTAGAATTTGGAGCAACATCCAGTTGAGTCAGGAGGGGAAAAAAGGAGACTGAGAAGAGAATGAAAGAGAATGAGATAATTTGACAAAAATAAATTGAAGAGCTGTCAGTCATTTTTAATTAAAACCTGTGTGCATTACTATAAAACATTTAAAAATTTCCGTCCGTAGTTTGAGCAACAATAGCCTGACCCAGCAGGGGCTGTTGGATGTGGCCAACACACTGTCTACCTGTGGAAATGTCTCTGGTGTAGAAGTTAGGTGAGTCCATGTGCTCTGGAAATCAGTTAAATGAACTGTTGAATGCATAAAGAAGTGTGTGAATTAATTGAGTATTAATTCTTTTTTCTATGAATTTAACTTCCCGATGTCTGGTGGTAGTTTGGGAGATGAAGAGAAGTGTCTCATCTGGTTTGTACAATATGAAGGCTGTGAAAAAACTCTAAGGTATGACACAACTGTATTTGTACTGTTTGTTATTAGCAATTGAATGTATGCACAGGCTCATAACTGAGCCCCTTTAAATAAGAGAGCACTGCATGTTAAGTGTTCATGAGCTGAACTTAGATTAAATGTATAGGTTTTTCTTTTCTGCATAGTTTAAACATCAATAATTTACATTACAGCATGGGATAGTAACAGATATTGGTAGGTGTGAACAGAGAGGAATTGCCAAACTTCTGTTCAGTTAAAGGAGTGGTAAATGAATAAAAAAATATGTTTGTCCTGCCCTTTTCCATCTTAACTACCTCTCTACTAGCATCAGAGAGAGCAGTTTGGAATGGGACCATCTGGCCAGATTAGCAGAGATCGTGTCAGTCTGTCCTCGTCTGACCAAAATAGAGTAAGTATTATGGTTCAGTACAGTACAATACTCAGTCCACATATTGAAGACCCAATTTATTATCATCAGTGACTCAGCTGGCTCAGTGTTTATCTCCCAGGCCAACGATAACTCTTTGGCTGCTCTACAGATTTAAGAACAGCTTGCTGCATGCAAATTTGATTGGGGACTTTGTGAAGCTGCTGAACAGCTTTGAGCACGGCTTCACTGTCAGGTGAGAAGAACATAGGTACAGTAATGTAGCCTGTGCTCTTTGCTCCACATTTGACAACGTGTTCTGAGTAATCACGTCTTTGTGTTTCTGTCTCAGTAACTTAAGGGGTGCAGATTTTTATTGGTGAAATGCTGAGCCTTGTTACCCTCTCCTTCTCTTGTTAGTATTGACGAGAGTTGGATCAGATCAGAGGAAGCTGTGAGCTTGGTGTGTCGCTGTCTGGACCTGAACAGAAACATACAGACTATCAAGTGAGAATTTGGTGAACACACGCATACTGGACGACTATACACAAAATGACACCATATGTGTAATCAAACATATTTACACTCACTGTAAATAACTATATGTCTCTGTATATGTGTAACAGTACTGTGCACATTTATGTTGCAGGGTTCACTCCACCACGCTGCAGCTGTCTTTGATGAAGTCCGCTCAAAGGACTGCTGTCAGGTGATACGTGTCAAGTTGCTTATTTACTTACTTTACATTTACTTATGTTTCTTTTGTTTGGGCTCAACTTTGCAAAACAACATAATTGTAGAATTTGATGGCAAAAGTTGTTTTCACATAAATCTGCTTTAAAACATTAAAAGCAAGCTATTGTGACAAAACAGGCTAACTACTAAAATGAGCGACATTATAACAGTGCAGTGACTACATTTAACACTGACATTCATCTGTTGTTTTAAAATTGCCAGTGACTTCGGAAGAATCCCAAATCAAACAGAATTAGCAGAAGGAGAAAATACAAAATAGAATTTTAAGATTAAATAGTAAATGGACATTTGACTTTGTGTCAAACGTTGTGCGTTAAAAAATTTTTTCTTTTGGCCTTGTGGAAACACTTTATCACTCTATTAGACAAATTATTATTATGCCTTAAAGTTAGTCTGGTAGTGTCTGTAATTAAATTTACACTTAAATTTAATGCATAGTAAACACATGAACATGTTGAATAAGTATATTGTATAAATTAAACTGCTGTGTTTTTGTGTTTTCAGTGAGGACTCTGCTGATCTGCCCATGATGGCAACAGAGAAAATAGGGTACTTTTTCCTTTATGTATGTTATCTAAAGTTTTGCAGGATTAACCTTAAAGTAGTTTATAACTTTAACAACAGTCTCTTACTCCCTTTGCAACATTTAAATTATCATATTCAAAGAAAAGGGGAATTTTTTTAAAGACTTGAGAATTCACACAGCTGTTTTTGGGACTCTCTCTTCCTCTAGCCTCATAGACTGTGCAGTAGAGGGGCTTCAGCTTGCATCTCTGACCAGCATCATCCAGAAATGTCCATCACTGACAGAACTGGAGTTAGTACTTGTAGTACTCTGTTTTGTGTGAAAACGTAATAAACATGTGTCATGTTGAAAAGGAGTTGTGTCAGGTATAAAAAAAAAAAAAAAAGTGACACATGTTTGTTGTCATTATTCACAGTTTTTCCCACAACCGCCTGGGTTCTGCCAAAGGGAATTACTTGGATAGGAAGTTCTCAGAGGCTTTGCTACAGGCTACATCTATTCAGCGCTTAAAGTGAGCAACACGCACATTTTATGAGTGGTCTCAATATTTCAGTGTTGTTTCCTCTCCTTGTCTTCAATCATAGTCCCATTGAGCTTTTCCAATCATTTTTTTAAAAAAAAGAGAGCTGATGATTTAAGAGCATAATGCAATCAAGGTAGTTTTAGTCAGACATACTTAAACAACTGTTTTGATGTGAGTTGCTCAGTTTTGAAGATGTCAAATGTAGAGATGCCTGCCTTCTCTCCAAAATAATGGAACTAAAAGGCACTTTGCTTGTGCTCCAAAGTGCCGTCTAACAAAATACATTTGAGTTCAACAACATCTCTGTCCAGAAATCATCAACCAGAAATTATCTAGGTTACTCAAGATAATCCAGATCTTGATGTGGGAGTTACTTTCTTTCTATATCTATGCAAATAAGGAAATCGTTAAGAAATTGCAAAGCTTCAGACAATTCCAGTCTTTCATGGCTCTTTTTTGCACGTTAATACACAATAAAATAGCTGAAGCTTTGTATTGGAACTTTAAAATTTCATGGATTTGCTAGCACACAATTTTTGCTTTACATTCAGTGATTTAAAGAAGCAATTTGTAAGATCTAGAGCAACCTAGAGTACCTTGAGATGAAACTCAACAATCCGCTGTGTTAAACATTACATATTTAAATGTACTGTCTCTTTTTCTCTCGCCCAGTCTGTCTGGCCACGTAATTGATGATGCTGCAGCTCAGATTATTATCAGAACCATGCCCCGTCTCCGATCACTCAAGTAAGCTTTTAACACTAAGAATAGTAGTATGTCTGTTGAGGTGAGGTGGTTTTTGGCAGGTAGTGGATAATTTATAACTCACATGTGATTACATGACACCTCATATAGTTTATGAACATTGCATAATGTAAATATATGACCTCTCTTTTCTAGCCTGTCTCACTGTGTGTGGCCAGCTCCTGTATTGCTGCAGCTCATCAAAGTACTAGGAGAGTGTGTTGATCTGGAAGAACTTTGGTAAGACCAACAGGCATGCAGATGAATGAAAATGTGTGCAACAAATGTCTGACAACATTATAATGTGCCTTTGTGTTTGTGTGTAGTCTGGACTCTTTGCAGGTGAACGAGGACACCAGGGTGTGTCTGACACACTCACTAAGGAGTCTCAACTCTCTACGCAGTCTCCTGTAAGACAGACAATTTCACTCTTGAGATCATCTTTTGATCATAACAATATATTCATAGTTACAGCCCAGTTTCCCAAAAAAGTTGGGATTCTGTCTTAAATATAGATAATGTATTAAAAGTTGACACTGACCCGTTTCAGTATGTCGTCATTTTGATTTTGATGCCAGCAACATGTTTCAAAAAAAGTTAGGTAAGTGGCAACGAAAGACTGGGAAAGTTGAAAGTTGAAATGCTAAAAGAAACACCTAGTGGAGTATCTCAAAATGAATGATGTTAACTGGCAGCAGGTTGGTAACTTGACTGGTAATAAAAATATCTCTTCAGATTCTTTCTGAAGTAGTAGTGCAACAATTTAAAAATAATGTTTCTTGACATTAAATTTTCCCAAAAAATTATTGGGTGTTTGATTTCAAAGAATCAGATTATTTTAAGAAAAAATGTTGTATATAAGGGACGAGGCTGAAAACCAAATTTGGATGTTTTTGATCGCTGAGACAGCAGAGCACTGGGACAGCACTGTATTGAAAACAGACACAATTATGTAGTGACACCACTGCATGGGCTGGGGAACACTTGCAAAAACCATTGTTTGGACGAGTATATGCTGCCAATGAAATGATATCTTTATCAGGGAAGGCCTTGCTTATTTTAGCAGCACAATGCCAAACTGAATTCTGCATGGATTACAGCAGCAGTGCTAATCTGGCCTGCCTGCAGTCTTCCATTGTCACCCATTGAAAATGTTGGGTGTATTATGAAACTTGAGTACAACAATTGAGACGCTTAGCTGTTAAACAGCTGAAATGCTACATCTAGCAAGAATGGGAAAACATTCCACTTTCAAAATTACACCGGTTGGCCTCCAACGCTTACAGAGTGTTGTTAAAAGAAGAGGGAATGCAACATGTGGTAAACATGACCATGTCCCAGCTTTTTTGAAATGTGTTACTGGCATCAAATTTAAATAAGTATGGATTTTTAAAACACAATTTCAGTTTCTTTGTCTTTGTGCTATTTTCAATTACATCTGGGTTTTTAATGTTTTGTAAATCATCACATTCTATTTCTAATTATATGATACACACCGTCTTAATTATTTGCAAGACAAGGTAGGTAGGTAGGAAATAATCCACAGTTTGACAGAAATAATGCTGTTCAATAAACAAGAAACTACAAATGCAGTTTGCAGTGTTCTGCCCAGAGTAAAAAAGAAAATAACAACAACATCTCTGATGCTGAGTCACTACCGTTACCGTTCTGCTGATTGTCTCCACACGCACAAAATAAATGTGCAGCTGCACAGCAGCAGGCTACCAGTAAGTGTGCTTCGTCAGAGAAAACAAAGTACTGGGATGAAGCTCATATTGATTGATTTCCGTGTTAGGATGGAAATCCTAACACCCCTGAATGTCTATTCTTATCTTCTTGTCAATACAGAGGTGTATTCATGATGGCTCACAAGTACAATGTATAAAGATACCTGCTAATATGGAATCATTTTTTGGTACGAAGTATTTATTTATTAAGTGGAGCTAAACTTACAAAGCAATTTCCACCTTATGTCTATACATTGGCTGCTGCAGCGGTGCTGACACAGTTAACTCGCATATGTATCCAACACCACTTGAATAATCTGATCTATTTATGATATCACATATTTGCTGATGCTATCTCTGCCAAAACCTGTTTAACTGCCACGGTTGCTTCAGCTCATCATACCACCATGTCATCAGTGCCACATGAAGCTCTTCTTAAAAACTCCCCTGCAGCCCCCCCATCCCCCCACCGCCTGCTCATAGTGCAAAGCTGTAAAGTGTTTCTTACAGATTGGCTGCCAAATCTGAAGTTAGACAGCAAATATTGAAGCTGTTTATACAGCATGTAAACACATATCATATTTAAACTGGTAAAAACCCTCCCCAACTGAGATGTCAGATTTATTCCGTCATTTCCTTTCGCTGTCACTTGATGAATATCCACTGCTGGAGTGTAACAGAGGCTCTAATCATTTGGATGAATAGAACATTCGTAAGTCTACTACAGCAATGGGTCAATCAGAGTCAAACAGTGTGTTAGGTGAACAAGGTCAGTGGTTCCCAACGTTTTATTCTTGGGCCAACCCCTCCACTTGTATTCAAGAAAAATTTAATAAAAAAACCCCAAAACTCCTAGCCTCCTAGCACACGCGCGCGCGCGCACACACACACACTGTACCAAAACAATTGCGATTCTATGTTTTTGAGTGAGGACAAAAATACTGTATTCCTTACTGTGTTATGTAATTTATTTTTTTGATCTCAAGAGCAGAATTAGACTGAAGAAGCTTTAAGTAGTTCCATCTAAGAGTTTTAATGAGGAATTGTGGAAGTTTTAGTGAATGACGGCTGGGCGGACTGCAGAATTGGCGCGGAGGTTGCTGAATGTTGACAAGGCTCTTGAGGCCTTGGTGTGGGGCAAGGCGAGGCTGTAGTTTGTCAGTGATCGGACTGAACAGTTTGGTGATGAATGACCCGCCACTGTGCAGCGAGAACCAAGCTGCTGTTACACAGATACACATACGACTCACAGACACAAACAGAGGGAGACGTTGGGAAAAAACATTAAAAAAAAAGAGGCAGATATTTACTTAAAAACATACCAAACATTAATTGAGTACACCTTTGGTAATGCTGTATATGAAGGGAGAATCAAACAGCCCCAGACTCCTTATTGTAGTTTCTTCATTGAAGAATTGTCATGTCACAATGTTTTGTTTCAGGTTGGAGGGTTGGAGGATGGCTGACAGAGGAGTAGAGCAGCTGATTAGCATCCTTCCTGCATGGACAGAGCTCAGAAAGATCAGGTGGGCAGGAAGTTCCTGGAAAAGTATCAAGAATGATTGGGTATTTGTTTTTTAGGGTCGATACAAAACATTAGTATACAAGGTGCCAATAACCAATGTTTATGGTCAATATGCAGTGAAACTAATCTTAGTGTCAAATGAAAGCTTAAAATAACTTTCAGTGGAATGAACTTAAGTAAATAATGATCTATGAAGTGCTAAACTGAAGTGTTGAAGCGCTTGTAATGTTACTTCCCACAATAAGTTCAATAATACCAAATAAACATGTACTTATTATTATTATGAACATTTGTTTTTAAATTAATTTCCTTAATGGCCAATGGGAAAGAAAATGCACAGTTAAACTGCAGAAAATCCACAAAATGCAGGATATCAGCCCAGATAATCAGTCTAACACACAGACACTTTTAGTACTGTGTGGAGTCTAATCAATGTTCGAAGACTTAAAACCCATGTTTTCTTATTTCACTGTGCATGTTCTGATTTTATGTATTCATTTTATTTTTTTCTTACACTTGGCACCTGGCGTGAACCGCTGAGGCACTGCTTACCCGTGTTACGTTGCATTACTTTTAAAAATAACTTGTTAGAGTACCAATTCCTAATCAAAGTATGACAACCCCTTTATGACATACAGCAGTTTCTGCAGGATGTTTTGGAGTAGTGATTCACATATAAACAAACAAAATAAACTAGAAATGGTCGAGAAAAAAAAAATACTTTACTAATTGTATTTGTTAAACATAAATATAATAGCCTACATCCGTACTTCTTCTGAATTCAAGTGTCTTCACCAAAGAACAAGCTTAATTACCCCTTAAACTCAAAAACTTGAAGTTAGACTTTAACACGATCAAATGTACCAAAACTGTCTTGTCTTATCACTTTTACAACAAACATCTGAAAGTTGTGATTTGATGTGGAAATACTCCACTCGCTCTTTAATTCCCTGCCTCTAACGATGAGAGTCATTTGAGAAGAGGACACATAGACAGAGTACACTGGTGTCCATTAAAACAATACATTACACTATATTACCTTTCAACAGACATTCAATGAAGCAATAGAAGACAAGATATAAAAGTATTTTGCTATCTTAAGGGTTTTAATTGACAAATGTATGTACTACTTTGTTATTTTTGGCTAATCTCTGAGCATGGATAAGCTGCAAGATCATAGGCTTGTCCCCAGCTTTATCATAGTTGTGTGAAGTGACAGTTACTCAGAACATTCCTGCCATTTTCTTGAACTTTTGTCACCTTCTTTATGGAGAACAGCTGTTTCTGCTTAGAGGCAGATCATTTCTTTCCAGGTGTGACAGCCACAAGTCTTTTGGCCTTAACTAGGTTTAGATTCATTATTTCTGCTGTCTTTTATACTGTACAACAATGTCTTATAGGTTTTTAATGTGTTGTGTGTGTGTTAGAGGAAGATGACACCGTGATGATGATTTAGTTACAGAGCTTTAACTTTTAATAAAATCAGAAAAGGAAAGTGAAGTCGTGAACTCACAGTCAGAAAGAGGTACTGGGACAGCTGCGAAATAGTCCACTGTTTACGTCTGTGTGTGTGTGTGTGTGTCTTCCAGTCTTTCCAACAACCTTATCAGTGATCAATCGGGAGACCGACTCATAGAGGCTTTGAACAGCTGCCGTCACCTGGAAGAGCTTTAGTAAGTGAACACCTGATGTTCATTTCCACAAAAAAATGTACATTGTAGGAGGTCACATGGTCACTTCTTTAGCGTGAATAAAAAGGTCAAATTAGAACCTGGGAAAGAGAAAGGGGACTGATAAGCTGCAGACAAAAATCTACATTTTCAAAAATACCCATGTACAGTATGTGTGGACACTGCCTTGTTAAATGTGTTATTTTCATGTTAAGTTTCACAAGACGATAATGGTTGTGTTGAGCAATAAAATTACGATGTTTCACAGTTCTCACAGTTTGTAGTGTGCCTAAATTCTCATGTGTGTACTCCTTTAACCGTCAGGTCCATAAGTATTTGGACAATGACACAATCCTGTATACACTTACACTATGGATTTGACAAAAAAACGATCAAGGTGTCATAGAAGTGTAGAGTCATCTTTAAGTTGAGGAATATTACAAGAGTATTGCATTAATGGCTTAGAGAGTAGTTGAGACCAGGGGATTGTGACTGTGACTTGGCCACTGAAGAGTGACCCATTTGTTTATTTATTTATTATGAATTTACATTCATGAAGGTGTCTCTTGACTGTGACTGTGACATACATGTATCTTCCTCCTCAAGAGTGTTGACTTGTCTGGCTGTTATGAAGAGGTGTTTCTTCAGAAAAGAACTCATCATCCTCTTCAGTTGTCTTTTGTTGTCATCCAGGCCTTTTGGTGTTGCTAAGCTTGTCACTAAATTCGTCCTTTATAAGAACGTCACTCCTAATGCTTTTGCTATCTCTCTGATAGATGCTCCTTTGTTCTCTTGCATCAACAGCTTGTTGGACCTTAAATTCAGAGTTTGCCTGAACAGCTACTTAATTTGCCATTGCTTAATGAGTGAATAGACCACAGCTGGAAACATGAAACATGACCAGCTGGAAACATTGTAAAAGTTCGTAAAGGCCAATCTGGTCTATGGCTGAAGAACAAGCTTTTGGAAATTCTTACAGTGGCCAAACCCCAGCATGCACACAGAACATGTACCTGCTGCTGTGTATTATGCACAGAGTAACTGTGGTTCTACAGCATTGTTACAGTTGCAGAAGAATAACTGCAATCTTGCATCTTTGCACTGTATGTACTTTGGACCAAAAGAGGAATGCAAAGTATGCAATGATGGCCTAATTGTTTTGTCTTGCAGTGTGTCCAGGAACAGCCTGGGTGATGCCACTGCTGCCAGGATGGCTCTTGTTTTGCCATCGCTGACACACATCACTGTGCTAGAGTGAGTCACACACACAGTGTGATCTGACATGTAATACATTTGTCAAACTTTGCCCTGAGCTTTTTGTGGCTTATGTATGTCTTTTGCAGTCTTTCAGAAAACCGTGTTGGACCTGAAGGATCAGTCAGTCTGTCCAAAGCAATAATGTGCCTGAAGAATCTCACCAAGATTCGGTGAGGCTCGGAAAACCGTCCTGCTGTTTTAAGAGTCACAAACATGATGGTTGATTGTATTGTATCATGTGTTCACGTGTTTCTGTTTCTTGGATGGTGTGTCAGTCTGACCTCTGTCGGGACATCAGAGCTGTGTGCTGTAGCTGCCAGTCTGGCCCACTGTCCTGCCATACAGGATGTGGGGTAAGATGAAAAATCATAATATGTATCAGTAAGGGACAAGAGATTGTTTGTGCAGATGTTGAAGTGTTCACACTTATTTGTCAGCATCTTCAGGTATGAACAGACAGTTAAATTGATCAGGCTATCTAGCACCGATACATGACTGATTCTGCTGTGTACGCCTCTGTAGTTTGGGATGGAACTGCTGTGGTGATAAAGTGGCAGTGGAGTTGGCCAGAGTGATACCTCTCTGCCAAAAGCTGACCCGAATTGAGTGAGTTTTACACACACAAACACACACACACTCCTCATAAATTTCATGAATTATTTTTATTTTTTTAAAACCGTTTCCGACAAAAAACTGGGACAGTTTACAATGTTATAGAGACAGACGTTAAAACATCATATTAATGGTATAATTACTTGTAATTTATTTAAAACTATATCCTCATTTAGAATCCAGCAAAGCCAGCAATATGTTTCAAAGAAGTTGGGACAGAGTCATATTTACCACTCTGTTGCAGTTTCTGTAAGTGTTTGGGAACTGAGGAGACCACCCGCTGTAATATCAATAGTGGAATGTTTTCTCCTGCTTGCTTGATTTAGGATTTTAGCTGCTGAAAAGTTCAGGGTCCTTTTCGCCATACATTAACTATTATAATGTTTTTTCAATGGGTGACAAGTCATCACTGCAGGGTTAGGGTTAGTTTAGCACCTGCACTCTTTTACTGTGGAGCCATGCTTTTGTAATATGTGCAGGATGTAGTTTTACAGTCTTGCTAAAATGAGCAAGGCCTTCACTGAAAATACATGTGTACTGTGTATGTTGTTTTTCCAAAACCTGCTCAGCATTGATGGTGCCTTCCCAGATGTACAGGTTTACTTATGCCATATGCACTAATGCACACCATCACAGATTGTATTTTTTCAATTTAACATTCCGAAGCCGCATGAGACAAATATTTTGAATTAGGACAGTGCACATTAATCAACATATCAATAGTAAGCATCAATGTAAATATGCTAGAATTAGCGCAATTGCTAAATTACACTCATAGTCCTAAAACAGGTACCATAAAGACAATTATACAAAACATCACATAAGACAATTAATGACAAATAACATGACAGATATCGATGGACAGATAAATAGACAGGTAACTCGCAGACAGATAGATAGGTTACAGAGTGGTCATTAAGTATGTAAAAGTGCAGCCAAAATGATTAGTTGATTTTAAAAAAAAAATAAAGGGGACTTGGTGCAAAAATGTCAAAACATCAACAGCATATAACTCCATAATTGAAATATTAATTAATTAGCTCAACATGAACTCCACCTCAGTGAAACAGTGCACAGTGAAATCCTGCTTTTATTGTGCTTTGAGTAATAATTATCTCACAATATCATATATACATACATTAATTGGTAATATAACAGCCACTGCATTAGAGACAACCTTTAATTGAATATGGAATTAATATTTATAGCATATTAATTAATACTTTATGTCCGTGTCCTGTTTTACTGAAATCAGTTAAGTGTGCTCGTGTAGATTTAGGTTGAACTCACATTCACCCACCTATAAACACAGCGTATGTGTTTTTTCTTTGCCCAGTCTGGAGTCAAATAGTGTGAGTGTGGTCGGAGCCGAGGCCCTGGTCCGAGCCCTACAGCCCTTTTCTGCTCTGCAGATCATCAGGTGAGCTGGCTGTCACAATGTCAATTAAACAATGTTTGACTCACACAGGCACCTGTAGCTTTTGTTTAGAATTAACTACCCAATGTCTTGTTAATGCTTGATATATATTCTAAACCAGCTGCACTTTTAAAATCTCTTAAAACATTGGGGACTTTTTGCACCACTGTGTTTTTCAGGCTGTGGAAGAACCAAGTCTCTCACCAAGATGCCGACAGACTGATTCTGAGGGACCGCAGGCTGAATTTCTCACCCACCTAACTTGATCTGTTGGGCTGTGCAGAGAGAGATGAGTTCTTATTTATTTGTGGATTTAAATAATATACATTGATTGAGTTGAGATGCTTGAGTGCCCTGCACAGATGACTGCAGTTAAGTCATTTTTGATACAGGAAAACATATTTTGTGTTTCCTTTTTAATTGATTACTTATGCACTTTGCCTCTAGTTACAATGTGATGAACTGGCGCAGTCAGTTGACAGTTGAACTTTTCAGATGGTTCATGCTGAGTGTGGCCATCCTGATGTAGGTGTGTATCGCCCCCTGCATGTGACACATCTCTTTGTGAAACATATAAATGTGGAACGGATGACTGACATTTATCTATACCAGAATGTATGAATGTCTGATTTGATAAATTAAAACTAAGGTATGGCTGAATTTGGACAGGGAATGTAGTACCAATACAGATATTATAGGCTACTGTTGGAATTTTGTAAATTATTAAAATAAATAAGCATGATTGATATTTCTAAACTTCATAAACCTGAAGGTCCCAACTGGGATCACAGAAATATTATAGAAGATTGAAAATTAAAACTATGCAACAGAATAAGCATTTTTGATAACATGTAATTGAAAAAATTGAGTTTTCTTTTAAAAAAACAGACTTAACTACATAGCTGAAAGTTGGCATAGAAATGGATAGGCACTTAAAACTAAAAAAAAACAAAAAAATGCAATAATAGTTCCTCAAAAGCTGTGTTTCTATTGATGTCTGATGGTCAATATGAGTCGTCTGTCCAATGCTTGCATAATGAATGAGTGAAGGGAGCTTCCAGGACTCCAGTGTGGACCTGAATTAAAACTGCATTCTTCCTCTTGGGAAGCAGAGGGGGGTGTTGGCTAGTTTTAAAAGTAAATAAAAGGAATTCAAGAGAAAAACTTTGTCACATTTATAAGCTGGTAAACAGTTTCCTAATTTTTCCACAGTCTCGGTCACTAGTTTTCAAGCCTTTTTTAATATGGTGTGGAGTTAATTTTGTAATTTGTGCTCCCAGTTAGCTCCCAGATTCGAATAGACAATAAAACGGAGTGTGCTAATACTAAAGTCACTACTACACTGTAGAGTAAGTCATCATTATAATTTGAAAATGGAATTTAAAGCATACGTAACATACAAGAATAAAATGCATGACAGTGGATACAAGTACCAGACTTAAAATGCAGCCGCATAATAAAATAGAATATAGTGCAGCTTAGATAGATTAAAAACTATAAAATAAGATAAGATTGAAAGCAAGAATTATTCATTATGGAAAATCCTATCCTTGATTATTTTTGTCAGTATTTAAATCTTGATTATTTAACATAGTTTCTCGTTGACTTTGCATTTATTTAACTTTTTATTTGTACACAATGTATTTTGTTTACTTTCTTGTTGCTCTACTTTCACCGTTTTGATTTACACTGTACTTTTAAATAGACTCAGCTTGTCTCTTGCTTGTATAGGCTGAAAGTGAGTTTGGACTGAAAGCACGCAGGGCAGCCACAACACAAGACAATTCAGAGCATACTTGCAAAGTGGTGTTAAAATAATTGTTTTTCTCGATTATGTTGTTTTAAAAATTCTGTGGCATAGAATACTTCTGTATAAAATTGATGTCAATCCAAGAGGCCATCACATGAAGGATTGTGTGAGTTCCAATAAGATGTCCTGTGATTAAACTGATAGCCATGTATATGCAGACTGTCACCTTGAACTGTACCTGTTTACAATAATAAGAGGCCACATGAGTGAAAACACAACACATCAGTACATCAGTATGCTTCATGGGGTTTAAGAGTTGAGAGGGAGAGCCTCCATCTGCTTTTTGCTCTTATGCTAATTTTTGGTTGTGGTCTCTATCTAACTCACACTGCATTTTTATTTCTGTTGTTCTCAAGGATTTTTTTAAAAGTTATTTATATTGCTGTAATTCGGAGTGATTACAATAATGATGCCTAGTTTGAGCAAGATTTATTTCATAGAGGAAGTGGGGAAATGGTTCACATGGTGACAGATTTGCACTCCTGTCATTTTTATAGAATCTTGTGTGGTTGATAAAGTTTTAATGTTGAACCCCTGTAATGCAACATATTTCCTCCACATGTTGTTTTCCTCTCTTTTCTTGTAGTTTTGTGATAATCTCTACACAGAGATGTGTGCCATTTGAGAATTAAACACTGTTTTTTTGCTCTTTGCCTCCTGTGATTGCAATGACAGTTATTAGTACCCAAATCCAAACAAACTGCTTAGGCACTATATTTTCGACATGCAGACTCATTTCAGTAGTAAAACGTAATGCTTACTGCACATCATCATGTTTACAGGAGTAGGAGGGAGTTGATTATTAAGTCAGTGTTGAGTTGAGATGACATGTCCTTGTAACCTAATGTTCTTCTCATTTCATCCCAACTTCTCCCAACAAGAGCAGACGAACTGGACTCACATTCATGTATGTTCATCTGGCGCTCACTGGTGGTTTAGACTGGAGCTGCAGTCTCTGCTCCTGGTGCGTTAAAGGATTCGCAGATACATTTTAAAGACCGCTCTGTGTAAATTTGAGGTGCTTTAACCTTTCTTTGCTAGTTTACTGTTTGAATTTGATCCTAATTCCTATCTATATGAATGTAATATAGTACTATTTACATCAGTAACTTTATTTTACAACCATAGTTAGAGGTTTATTACTCAATAGTTATTCAATATAATCAGCTACAGTTTCTGTGGCTGTTTGGGTGTGTACTGCAGGGTTGTATGTCTATGAATAATAGCAAGCTATAACATACATTTCACCAGTGAGTGTTTTCTCCAAATCCCTGTACCTTGAAATGGAATATGAACAGTTCAGTAATAATCATATGATAACTGTCTGCTTCATAAGAAGTACCTCAGCTTTTGTTAGTTTGAGTATTTTCAATTAAATGGTCAACAGAGCACATACCCCCACTTTTGTCTGGGACACCTTCCTAAAATTTTAGTAGGGCCCAACATTCAAATGAAAAAAATTGGCTTTTAGCTTTCTTTGATATCTATGGACTGACAAAATCTTTAAAAAAATAGCTGCCATTTAGCATTCTTTCCCCAATAATGAAACATAAAATTCACTGCAACATCCCTTAGGTGGATTTCAAAATATTTCTGCCCAAGGAATCTTGAAATATTGCAATTTTTACAAAAAAATATTCTGTTACATGTTATATGTTAAATATGTTTACTGGTACTGTAGTTGACAACAAAGTGCTAAAAAAAAACAGTGGTCTTAATACCTGCATTAAGCACAAGGGGTCACCAGGGAAACAAGACATTATTCATATGTGGTTTAGAATCCTGTTTCAGTGTTACATATAGTGTGAAATCATGCTTATTTTTTTACTGAAAATACCCACAGACACTACTGTTCCACAAATATGTATTATAATAATACACATTTGACTTTGTTTCATTGAAGACTGAAGCGCGTTTATCTGCTTGACAGCGCTGCCGCTTTATTTTGTAAGTACTCTTCCGGTCCATTTGGTTTCTTTTTCCGGTCGTTAGCTAGCCACGTTAACTTAACCAAGCTGCGTCCGTCACCGCTGCGCGGAGAGAGCAACCGGCAGGTGCTCTCGACTCCGAGAAGGAGGACTCCCGTTCAAACACTGTTGCGCCTGACAGGACAACCGGGATAAAAAAAAAAATGCGAACAGCAACTCAATTTCCAACTCTTTGTTTGTAAGAATAAAAAGATCTGTGCGGTGTTATCCCTCTTTATTGTTCGCAGTAGCGTCAGTTAAAGAAATTGTCAAGTGAAAAGCGGAGGTGGACGCCATTCACGGAGGTGAGTCAGTTTCCAATGTTTGTTCTTGTGTGACATAAATGTGTGGAGATGTAAGTGCAGTTAGAATGATAAAGCAATCAGAATATCGCACCGCCGGTTATAGAGGTTAATTATGGGTAAAAGAGGGATGTGGCATCTTCCATATAGCATTTGTGTTTCACTGTATTTATCTCCATGCTCACTTTAACTGGACTAATAGTGCTTACAATGAGTCAGTCGTTTGTGAATATGGCAGACAGAACATGTAATTAGACTTAATGAGTGTGGAGAGCCCACTCTGCTTTTATCAGGTGTAACAGCCAGTCACCCTGAACCTGCCCCCCTTCTTCAGGCAGGTCTTCTGCTCTGAACCCCTGCACACAGGGAACTCTGGTGTGGGTGACCTGGTGTTTTCAAAGATTCTTTACTGTAGTTTGGCTTCCATAAATCTGCTATAGTGTATAGACCTCAAACGTACTGTACTGCATAGTTCTGCTCCATCTCCTATACACACAAGGGAGCTGACATAGTCTTAAAAGCAAGTCCAAAATGTTGCAGCAGTAAATTATCTCCATTGGAGATAATGCCAGTTATGGCATCAGTAGCATTTGGGTTTTCATCCCTGCATCCTTAAAAGTTGGGTAACATCCTTAATTTATTTTCTAGCTGATCAAACTAAAGCGTTTACTGTACTTTTGCAGAAAAATCCAGTAGTAGTACAGAACACTCGAACAGTAGAAGTATCGATTTTCTGTCCAGATATTACATCTGACAGTCAGTCAGCTCCAACACTTGCGCTACCACATTTTGATGTCATGTAAATTGTGGAAGTATAGTGAGTCTTGGAAAAAGGCAGCGCAGCCTTTTTTTCCCCCCTATGTCATTCATTCATCATCCGCTCATAATCAACAATGAGCGATGAGTAAAAGCGTTTCAGCCAGTCAAAAGAAGCTTTTCAACACTTCTGAATGAGTGAGTAAATGAATCAAAATATAAAACTGGTGATTTCAGTACATCACCCTTACCAATTTTACATCACAGGAACGCGCTGTATCTCATGACCCCTTAGTATCTTAGCAACACACAGCATCCTTTTATTCTCTGAGAACAAAACAGCGGACACAAGGTGGTTTGTTTGTCCTTAAAGCCTCTCAGAAATTATGCACATGTTGATCCTGCAAACATGTTACCAGCTTGTTCATACACATTTTAATTGTAAGTATTTCTGTGTAATTTTTCCTCCGTTGTCCTCTGGCTTTTCCATTTTGGAGGTTATTAAGTAGCTTTGATCTGGGCTTACACCATTCTCTGAGTGTGTGTGTGGTCTTTGTAGTATTTAATACAAGATATGGTTGGGGCTTCAAGAGGGCAATAATGGCTTATATCCTCTTGCACAGGCAGGACCTCACAATCTGCATGTGTGTGCGCTTGTTTTTTTTCTCTGGAATTTTCTAGCAACATATTTTAATAGTATAATCAAAATTATACTTTTGCAGCAAATATAAAAAACTCTAACACTGAAGTTGCCACAGCTGTTGCTAGATGCTTTATATATTTGTTTGGGTTTTTTTTTGTCTGTTCATGTCATTAATGAAATATTCAAGGAATTTGGCTCACTTGTGAAATTGAAGTCAAAGATGCACTGATCAGTATTTAGTAGTGAAAGGTCACTGTGACCTCTTAAAAACATAATAGTAAAAGCTGTAACTAAAGAATTCATAGGCTATTTCTGCAAAAATCTGGATAAAATGGTGAAGTTATGTGTTTTTAATTCAGAAGGTCAAAGGTCAACATCACAGCGATATAACGTTTTATGGCTATTCAACACCATAACCTAGGAACAGATTATTCCCTATCATTGATATCATGAAAAAAATAGAAACAAATATGCTGTCAGATAATTTTTTCTTTCACTTAAATTATTGTGTATTTTTTAGCTAAAGGAATTAAAAATAACCAACGTATACAAAAAGAACAATGTTGCTGAATAGATATTGAAAACAGATGAGCTCCTAAACAAATCATAAATAGGAGAAGTCACATTCTGCCTGGCAACAGGCAGTGTGGTGCAAGCATCTTATTTTCTCTCCGCAGTGGTGTTTCCAGTAATCTATGCTTTTGTCAGCTGTCAGAGTGAGACACACATAACAAAAACTTGCTCCAGTGAAGCGTTAGAGTTCTGTAATATTCCTAACAAGCATGTTATGTCATGCATTCCTTAATTTCTCAAAGACTGTGCAAGGAGAACCTCAGTGAGCTGATGATGAGACCTCTCACTGGTCCAAGGGTCACTTTTTCTGTTGTCTTTGTTGTCCAGTCTGAAGTGCCATATTTCAGCATCTACTGGCCAGAGTGGGATTTCATTTTGAATAGTAAAGAACTCATTACAATTTGAATGTTGAAATCACTATACAAATGTTTTTTATTTTTTTAAGCACTACCATTGCCAAATCTCAACCACCATTTAGAAACCTTTTAGCTGCCTCCAGTCATTTTGATTGAGGACGTGCACAGATTTTGCTCTGCTGCTCTGAACTTTCAGATGCAGCTTTGCCTTGTGGCAGAATCCAGCAGTATCCAGGGTAGTTACAGTACAGAAAATGAGGAGGGAGAAGGCGCAGCTGCTGGTACACAATGCGAGGAGAAAACACTGCAGCACAATAGCCCTGAATACTGCCTACCTGCATCCATATGTGTGCAAGTAAAATTGTCTAAAATGACCAAGGCAATCATACAATAAGAAACCAGGTGAAAGCCTTGCACAGTTAGTTTGGTTATAAATAAACTGCGTGCAATGGTGCAGGTAGCTGTATTGAAATTAATAATGGTATTTGTGGTTATTATTTCTTTATTTAGAACGCCCTCTATTGGACAAAATGTATAACAATCACATGCGGATATAGGCGTTGGCAACAGTTAAGTGTTTTATGTATGTGCATACATGAAATACGTAAATACATTATGAGTAAATATTATCATGTTTAATAAAATTTGAGCATAAAAATTCAAATATAATTTAAAAATAAAAAAAATAAGGAATGAAATTAGAATTGGATTATCCAGGGCAAGACTGACAGCACTAATTACAAATACTGTTACCCTGTTTTTAATTTAACTGCTGTTTAATGTGGCCTTATTTTGCTTTGTCATATCCGTTAGATTTAGCTTGCTCAGATACCTGTATATTTTCAATAAAATTAGCTGTGACTAAATTTAGTGGGGGTGTTTTCCCCAATAGTGAAACTAGCTAAAGAAAGTGCCCGTGGAAAGAACATTTTGAAGTTCGACCCAGGGAGTCTTGAGATATCTTACAAAATCCCCTGTTGTGACCTTGACCTTGGACCTTTCAAGGTCAAACTTAAGGGGGTTGAATACTTTAAAGGTTAAATCTTGACACATACTTATGTGGTATAAGTGAGAAGCAATGTCGTCCAATGCTTGAAAATAGTTATTTAGGGAATTTTTCCTGACATTGACCTTTGACCTCGAAATTTTCATCGGCTTAAGTCACTGTCAATAGGAAGTCAGAAAAACAAAAATAATAATAAATAATGAGGACAATTCAGCATGTATTGTGGTGGGTAGGCGGCCGAAAGCCAAACAGACAATTCATTGACACAAGAGTATAGTTTGTCAGCCAAATTGTTATTTTGATTGTTGGAATTGGTATTGGACCAGAATCTCCATATCCATGCCATCGTTATGCTTTTAACTCAAAGAATTATTGTACAACCTCGCAGAGCTCCTGAGACTTTTTTTATGTTTTTACCATATTCAGTGTTAATAAAAAAAACCTAAGAAGTTGTCTAAATGTTCAGAATGTTTAATTATACTTATTTAAGATATAGAGGGGCACATGTGGTCACCATAGAATGGTTTGTGGGTGTATCAGAACGTCTGTGTTTCATTTTTGCAGAGTGATTGGCTGTGACCATGGCCTACACACTTGGTACAGTCACGGAGAGCCGGTCATGCAGCGTTGCACCTCAGCACTGCGTCACTCGGGTGGAGCTGTCCGTCACAGCAACCAGCCTGCTCGACCGAGATGTAGCTTCCAAGTCTGACCCGTTCTGTGTTCTCTTCCATGAAGTTAATGGAAACTGGGCGGAGGTAAGGATGATGGGATGATGGGTAGCTGGGGTTGAGCAACAACGGATATTTTTTGCGGGCAGATTGCCATACCTACATGCACGTACAAATAACAGTCTTGCATTAGTTATCAGTGGATAAACTGAGTGCAGACAGCTCGTACTTTAGATTAGTATCATGTCGGCAGACCTCCTGCCTTACTCAAATCTTATTTGAGGTAATATGTGACATGAAAGTGTGATGTTCTGTATTTTCATGGCATAGAAAAAGCACAATAAGTAAGCACATTAAGTTGAATATGCTCAAGATGAACATGGTAATGAAGTTTTGGGCTTCTTGAGTAGGCAGCTGCCCTAGGCTGATTTTACTGCTAAACAGCTGGTCAAGAGGGCAATCTGGCTTTAGTGTGTGTGTGTAGGCGAGAGCCTCGGGTGTGTAGCTAGTTGTCGGTCAGCGGGGCACTGATATGAAATTGCCAGTGGTCACCATGGCAACTAAGGAAACAAAAGCTAAATGCTCCTGAAGTGAGGGAATGATTGAGAAGACAAAATGGTCCAAACCTTTTTCTTTCAATATTATGCACAACTCGTTCTTCCTATTATCTTCGGACTTTCTCACTTTCTCCAATGACATCCGGTGAGCTTTGTTTTTCTCTCTGATTGCCTCACTCATTTGTTTCACCAGCTGGCCCCGGTCTATTTCTCTGTCTCTCTCTCTGAGGTGTGACAAGCAGCTGGGTCCATCGAAGAGAGAGTGAGATGGAGGGTAAAGAGAGGATAAGAGTGCGAGTGTGAGGCACAGAGATGAGATGCTGTTGGAGAAAATAGAGGGTGAGGGTAAAAATTTAAAAGAGAGAATGGAAAAAGAGAAGAGGAAGGCAGATGGGAGAACATGATTGGCTTTAAAAAATATGATAGGCCTACAAAAATATAGATCTCAGCTATGCAAATGGTGTGGCAGCCAGATACATTTTCTAAAGTCCTTTGATTTTTTTTCTCTCTCCAACTCCAAATCCTTTTACTAATCTCAACACGTGTTGTAGACACAGCCTGTAACACTGCAAGTGAGCGCTCACATGCAACGTGATGCCAAAGTCACTGGGCTTTACAATCACATCTTTTGCAGTCTGCAATCTCACTTAGTTTCAGTATTTTTGATACCGACCAATGTTTTCAGTCATACTGTATTAAAGATTAAGTTGAATAGCGAAGTTATACCAGCTGAAGGATGTTTCACAATGTCCCACACAGTGGGGACATTCTGTAAAATATTCAGCGCTACAGACTGCAACTAAATGGCCACACTTTTCAACCATTCATTTTCACATTTGCAGATGTTTTTCTATCATTATTATTGTTTCATCTGAAAAAAAAATGGAGAGGGGGTGAGTTTTCAAGTGTGTGTGTCTGTGTGTGTGTTTGGGGGGGGTCTGGGTCATGTCATCTAAACTTGTAGTTGTCAGTCGCGAGTTGCAAAACACTGTTTATGACAGGAATGGCTTAGAAAGTTTATGTGGCCTTGACATGATAAAAATACAAAACACTAACACAATGAACTGTATCTTCTTCTCTTGACTTGGTCCAAAACACGCAGGGAAATCTGAGTCAACTGGCCTTGCACTATTTAAACATGATGACACACTAATTAAGCAAAACAGTAGATTGAAGCATAACATATGCTAAGACAGATATAGTGATGCAATGGCATTGCCACTTCCAATAGCATACCATTCAATCAGCAGATTAAGCCAAAATTATCACGAAATTCCACACAGCATATTCCACAGCTAAGGAAGAACTACCATTCATCACATTCAAGGGTCACAATTGTTTAAAAAAAAGTGCTTTGTTTACGAATATATATTTTTTAAGTTGTTCAATTTATTTTTCTGTTAACTTCAAGCAGTACTTCACCTCTGACAATGGGACCTAAAACTGAAATGGGACAATAGAATTTAAATTAAGATTAAATTAAAAGAAAATTGTAATTTCTGGAAATTGTTAATTTATTACAAAAGAGTTTATCAGTAATACGGTTAAAAATTTGAATTGTTGTATTGCAGGTCGATTTAAGTTGTGCCCCTAAAGTTTTCAGTAATAGGCATCAGTGCTCCTAGTAAATAAGTCTTAGTCTGAAGCACTGTCATTTCATTTTATGATATTCAATTAAATTGAAAAAAACACAGCTACAATGTAATTAATGTTGTATCGCATCAACTTCATTGATATTTGTAAATATATGCTTATTCTGAATTTTATATCACAACATGTTTGATCCGTATTATGGCTGAATATTAAAGGGGCATCCTTGAAAGGTGTAGTCTTTCATAAGCAAGGATGGAGAGAGCGATTGACTATTTTGGAAAAGGACTGCTAGCAAACAAAAGCTTCTTTCTGTTAATATTGGTGATTACAATCTTTAAATTCACAAGTGCATGTGTGCCTAAAATGAAAACCAAAAGTCATTTTAGACACAGACAAAATCAAATCCACATCAAATCTTACTTTCAAATTCCAGTCCTTGAGTAGTCAATACTCCTCTCCATCATGACCATCCCAAACCAAATAGCTGCCAGTCAATAAACAGTTAAAAACAATGGTTGATTTTTGTTCATATAAAGCTTGCAGAACACATAGCAATAGGCCAAGAAGACAAATGAACAAATATTTGATGATATTTATGCTTTTGTAATATTCATTCTCTTCTGATCTTAAGCTGCTATATACAAGGTTTTCAACCTTAATATAGCATCTTTAAACTATTTGCTATGCAAAGATGCAGAGGGGTGATGGCGTCCTGAGCACAGGCTTCAGACTCCCCCCCTGCCATGTTTGTTGATATCTGAGCTTTTCAGTAATGTGCACGTAATGTACATGTGAACTCCTCCTCGTGACAATGTTAGCTTCTCCCCTGCGTTTAAAACCAGGAGTTTGGCATGTGACTGCGACTGGAGTTTGGACACGGAGTGCTGTGTTCAGCGGACATTTCAATGTCTCTTCGACTAAAAAAACACTTTTTTGGCTCGGACAAAGAGAGGTGGAAGACCAGAGTCAACATCAAACCATTTCCAAGATGGAGGATCCTGAGATGAGATGCTAAACAACATCAATTTAACTTATAACTGGCTCCTCTTCTACTCAATGTAAGTATGATGTCTGTTTTTAGTAGGGACCAGCGTTATACCGAAACGCCTCCCTGCCAAGAATTGTGCCCCTCCCCAGGGGTAAGGTTATTTCAGAGTGAGGAGTGTAGCTCCGAACTGTGTTTATTGAACGCCCAAAAACTAATCCCCTCCGGCAGGATGCCTGAATGAAGAATGTGCACGAAATCCAGCCAAACTACCGCTGTGGAGAAGAATGCCCCTATCATGGCGTTGGGCATCCATCTTTCGCCTTAAAATTAATCAAATCCAAGGTGCAATGCAATTCTACAGGAATTCATGCTGGATTATTTAGGCATGTGACCAAACTGTCGCAGATCTTACCGGTATACTGAAATTATTCAGCAAATGTTGTAATTGCTAGGGGTCTTACTGTAACATATCATGTCTTAAGTGCTTTAGTTGAAGGCATTTCGACTTCTTTTCAGTTTTTGAAGACATTTCACCTCTTCTTCACTTCTAAACATTTAGTGGGGAGTCCCACCAACGATGCTGCCTGTGGCCTAAAGCCTCAGCAAGGGCAGAGTAGGCTGGCAGCCCCCCAGGCCCAAAACATGTTGAGCTTGAAGGGGACTGCAAACCACTGTCAGCTGTTTTGTTATGATTGTGTCCGATCATTGTCAGGGCATTATTAGTGACTACTTTTGAAACAGTATCTTTACAGCTTAACCAGCCATTGGGAAAGGTAATGTCAGCTCAGAATAGCTAGCGACAAGTGTTGTAGAGTTACATTCAAAGAATGGGAATGATTACTAGAGTTTGAAGCTTAAAATATTCTATATATACATTTATATATACTCTATATAAGACAGATACACTAATGAAATTGCATTGCCACTTTCAATTGCATTTCCCAGGCAGTTTATCTCTAGTTTATGTTCACATGCTCTCAGTATGATATAGCTGGAAATGGTTATAGTATGAATACATTTTTGGGTGGTATGAAAGGCAATGCCTAAAACATAGACAAAATGCAGCCCTTTTCAGAGTAAGTGAATGTAAACTTTATTTTCTTTCAGCTTTGAGAAGGACCCTTAAGCCTCAACGACATTGAAGACGGCTCCTGGATGCCAAAAAGGAGGACCCAGTGCCCAGATGGCCCTTGAATGTTTCCTAAAGAACAACTCTGAAGAGGTTTTGATATGTAATTCATAACATGTTTTATAAATTGTGTCAATGGGAGGGGGTTACAGATTACATCATGTAAAATAATGCCATTGGACAAAATGATGAATGGTTTTCTTAGTCAGATTTTTAAAACCGCAAGTCAACTGAAGGACTGACGGATACCTGATGTACAAGCCCTCAGCCTTCTTCCTTATGTCTAGCACCACCCTGGACATAGTGTCTTTGTCCCCTTCCCCTCTGGAGGAAGCCAAAGGACCATCACAATGTTCAGTGTTGCAAATCATAATCCTCAGACTCACCGACTCTTACAGATATTCATCCGTTACACACTATGCACTTTATGAATCTTCCATTTTTGAATGCTTTGTATATCAGCTTTCTTCACACACATCAACTTGATAAGCCTCATTATTGAGTTATATTCAGCCTTGTTTATTTGGCAAATGTTTTCCTATGTGAAAGTGTCGATGAAAGCAGAAGCAAACGTTGAAGATAATGAAATCTTTTTTACAAATACACAGAAAACTTGTATGTGTAGTATAATATATGTATTACTGATACTGACAACTGATACTCAGTTGTCAGTATCAGTATCAGTGCAATAACCTACCATTCTCCATGATATGCGTTGTTTTATATATGTGTATTTCTTGTTTTTCTCAGTGTTTAGTATATACTGTATATGTACTGCTAGACAGACAGAAACAGCTGAAAACAAATTCCTTGTATGTATGAACATGCTTGGCCAAATAAATCTGATTCTAAATATGTAGTGTTGAACGTAAATTATTAATGGTATCAATGCTTGTAGGTAAAAAAGACTAGTTCCATTGGTAGATTTATTTATGTATTAATTTTACTTACAAATTAAGCAAGTTACTTGCTAGGCTATTTCATTTACTAATATATTTTGGATACAAATAGACATATACTTGGTAAGATGTGTAGATTTGTCATACATAACTACACGTCATAAACAGTACAGGTACAAACCTCTCTCATATCTCACTGCTGCCTCACTGCCTCTCAGGCCTCATGCCTGCTCTGCTTTGGGGTCCTCTGTTGTCACTTCCCCTCCCTCCTCTCCCTCTTTGTCGGCCATTTTTTCAGATTCTAAGTTAAAAAAAACACCCATAAGAAATGTAGTTAGCGGTTAGCTGTAGTAACTGCTGATAGCTGGATACCTAAAAAGCTAAAACTTGCATTTAAATGGATTTGGCAGATAGAAGAAATACTCTAGTGTTTGTTTTGGTCTGACAAGCTGAGGCTGTAATGCGACATCTAATGGCAAAATCTCACATATTGCACCTTTAAGACATTCTTGTTATTATAGTAAGATATTAGTGCAGCATTTGTATCTCAGATAAAAAAGCCATTTCCTAAAAGAATAAAGAGTATAGAATATAAAAAGTGTATAGAACAAGATAAAGTCTCACAGCGGCTGAATTATTTTCAGAGCCAGTCAGTCAGGTTCAAATCCGAATGTTGAACAAATGTGAACATTTTAGTCTGTGGAGCTGCCAGGATGCCACACTAACATTTGTTTTAGTATAGAGTATAAAGTACGGCCGTTCTTTTCTGCTGCCTCACCTTAAAATAGATGCAGCCTGTCCCTTTTCAATTCTTACGTTGTGTACAGTCAGTACATCTTATATATTTTAGACGTAAAGCATATGAAGTGTTTGTAATGAAACAATTACCTTTTATACAGGTATCTCATGTCTATACAGACAGTTTTTAACACTGCACCTTGGAAAAAAAATGAAATAGATAAAGCATTAAAAGAAGCAGCTCTTGATCTGTTGACTACTGAATAGATTGTGTGGCATTCATTAAAAAGCTGGAATAAAAACCACTCTGCAGCAGCTCTTTCAGCTGCTCTGAGAGGCTTCATCATGACTGCTGGCATGCTGATGGTTAGCAACAACAAGGTTTACTATGTTCCGCTTTTACTGTAGGTTTAGTGTGTTAGCAAACATTTGATAATTGCATTAAATCTCCAAGGTACAGCTATGAATGATATTCATTTAAAATAAGATGAAACAAACCAAAGAGGTGTTTAAGGACAAATATATGCTTATTTAGATGATAAAATAGAATTTTCTTCTTCATAAATATAAATCCAAATACCCTTTTTGTTTTGGAAATATTTTATTCTCAGTGATATTTAAGATACTAAGAGACCTTTTAGTCATTCATTCTTATATTTTGAGGCTGTAATGAGGCACAATGTTGTTTTCAGCCAACTCACAATAATTCCATGTGCTAACATGCTCACAGTGATCGTCATTTTTATATAAATATATTTGGACGACTTGTCACCACTTCCTCATCATTGTACAAAAATGAAGACAAATATCCTGAAAACAAGGACTACCATCCTGGTGTTATTATTTGGAGCAAAGTCTGCACTGTAGTGACTGGGAAGCAGAGCTGCTTTATTTATGTTCTGCCCATACACCTGCCAGCTCAATTATACGCTTTAAGAATAAAATAACTAATTAAAGCCAAACTGATCAGAAAATTTTACATTTGAACATACAGCATGAGAATCATCTTTGGGAAACTTATTTGAGGAGTACTCATAGTGTATAGTTGAACCTGAAATAATTTAGGAGGGCTTTATGAATTATACTTCAGCTACCAATAGGGGGTGAAGATGCTTTGGTTTAACTTTTGCCCGGATGCCATTGTTGTGTATGAGGGATTTTTCAAGCATATGTTACACTTGTGTGTCAAATATGTGAAGTGGTTAGTTTTGTAGGATATGTTTAAAAATAAAGTTTTAGACAAGTGAAATTCTGACCCGATGATGGCGAAAATCAAAAGTCACAGGATCGCCACTGTAATTGTTGCTCATCTAGTGTGGTTGTCGCACACAAGATTCTTTCCTGTAATTTTCAAAATTTTTCTTTTTGTTTTGAGACCAGGCTAGATGAAATCATCTTATGTCCACTTATCTTCAGATACAGAATTTTTGCAGATCCTTTTTCAACTTATTCAGTTGAATGCCGCACAAAGACAAGACATTCAATGTTCAAACTAATGATCTTGATTGATTTTTTTCGGAAATTCTAATTTCTAAATTTGATTGTTCCAGAGAAGGCTAAGTAGGCTAAGTCAGGACAGACCATTGTTTTTTGTGAGACATATGCAGAAAATTGGTTCCACAACGTTTGTTCCACATCATGCTCCCGTTTTTAACTTGAACATACATACAAAAAATATCCATATATGTTTTGTGAGTACTTATGCATAAGGTATTGCAAGTACGAGAATACCGAAATTGGTGAAAATGCCCATCCCTCGTCTGGACTGCATAGGCCAGCCTAGTCCTAACACTCGATAACTGTGATGCCATGCTTTGTAACTCGTGCATAATGTGGTTTGGCATTGTCTTGCCAAAATAAAACAGGGATGTCCCTGAAAAAGACATTGTTTGGATGATTGCATATGTTGTGCAAGTTATCCATGATGCCATGGGCACTAATACCCCCCCCCCCCCAATACCATCACAGATGCTGGCTGATGCAGAATGGTCCTTTAATCTTTAGCCCAGAGGACTTGATCGCCATTATTTCCATAAAAAAATTTGAAATATGGACTCATCAGACCAAAACATGCATCACTTTAAGTTAGTTGATCAGATGAGCTTGGCCCTAGAAATTTTGGTTCTGGATGTTGTTGATATATTGCTTTAGCTATACATGAGTCTTAAATTACATTTGTAGATGCAGCAATGCACTGAGTTAACTAACAACGGTTTTTCTGAAGTATTGCTAAGCCCACAATGTATCCATCACAGAATGATTTTTTTTAATGCACTGCCACCTGAAAGATTGAAAGTCATTGGCATTTAATCTTGGTTTTTGGCCTTGCCCCTTACATGCAGAGATTTTTCCAGATTTTCTGAATCTTTTGATATTATAGACCGTAGATGGTGAAATCTCTAAATTCCTCTAAATTTTAAGTTCCTTAAACTTGCATGTTGAGAAATGTTGTTTCTAAACTTTAAGGAGTGCTCCTTTTATAACCAATCATGGTACTGTACTATCATCTTTTACTAATAAGCCTATGTACCTGGGGAATGTGCCAATGTTTTTTGAGCATTCCACAGCTTTTCTTGCCCCTGAATATGTTGCAGGCATCACAGTCAGAATGTGCATATACTGTATTTAAAAAAGAACAATTAAGTTAATTAATTTGAACATTAGAAAACTTTGTGCTGTATTCCGTTGAATGTAGGTTGAAAAGGATCTGCAAATCACTGTATTTTGTTATAATGCATTCTTACAGACAACCACACACTCTGTCTGTCTGCATGTGGCTCTTTTTTGGGTGGTGATGAGAACACTTCACTTGTAATATCTCAAAGCACAACCTGCCATGGAGAAGCAGAGAATGCGGGAAATTGAATTTAGGCTTAATAATGATAATAATAGACTAAATTTGTGTCACATTTATTAAAACAATGTTTGAAAATGCTTTGCATAGCAAGTAAGAGCAAATTGAACAAAACAAACAAATATATGATTTTGGTTGGATTTAAAAGAAGCCACCTAATTGGTCTGTCTATCTCCTCAGGCAGGATGTTGCAGAGCCTTTGTGATCTTGTTTTAAGTCCCAATCTTTATTCAAGAGTTTAGATTTTTCCACACTGGTTAGGGAATCACTCATTGCTGAAAAAAAAACCCAGTTTTTAAGGCTTTAGTGGAGACCAACTTGGCAGGTTTTATTTTATTTCTATTTTTTTTTTTATTAGTAAAAAAAAAAATGCTTATTTCTATTGCAATTCAAACTTCAATTTGTCACAATTGACTCACAGATTCTGCCACAGTATATATGCATTGCGTGTGTTTAAATGATTTTTCTCTGGCTTTTCTCCCTCCTTATTCCTTATCTCTTAGCTTGGCCGAACTGAAACAGCTGTGAACAACTTGAACCCAGTGTTTGGAGTTAAGTTTCAGGTGGACTACCACTTTGAAGAGATCCAGAAGCTTCGCTTTGCCATGTTTGATGAGGACAAGTGTGCCACGCAGCTCTACGAACATGATTTCTTGGGGGAATTCATTTGTACTCTGGGAGTGGTATGGAATGATTTCATGTCTTCAGTTTAAAGCTAGATTTATATTAAATAGGATAATAGATAGATACCACATTTAAAAGAAAAATCATAGTGTAAAGTTACCAACAGCAATAAATGGGCTTACATTTAGGGCGACTACCGCACTTTCTATAGTGGCATCACTTTTACTACGTTTGTGCCTCAGGAACCTGGAAAAGGAGATTAGACCTACATGTAGACACTGAAGACAAGTCGGGATAAAGTTCAGTTATATATAAAAAACAAGACAAAAACAAACATTTTCAGTCTAAAAAAAAGAAAGACAGTTGTCCAAAAAACCTTAAAGCAACAGAGTACTTACAGTACTAGGAAGAAATCAAAGAACACAAGCTAGAATCTGGCAACAAACAAAGGGAGCACATAGTACATGGACTTACATGCACAGGGCATGACCAGGTGGAACAAATAAGGGCAGGGCAAGTAACAGGACAAAGTGAAACATGAAATTAACCACAGTGAAGAACCACAACTAAAAATAATGAAATACTGTCATATATTAAATCCAAAACTATGACCACATGAGCTTGATGCTTGTATGTTGAAAAATTCCACAAGCACTGATTCAGAACAAGATGATACAGACCAGTTTTAATGATACACTTACTATAATACCTGCATATTTTTACTTCGATGGTCTTGAAGCTGTTTGATAGTCTTAAAATCAAATATAAGGTTTCACCCAACTATTTGAACTTTTATAGTATTATATTGTTAAAAACAATAAGAAATACATATGAAGAGGTAAAACATGTCATATGTAAAAAATTTAAATACGGATGCAATCATTCATTTAAGAGAAAAAGACAAATAAGGCATAAAAGGCAAATTATAGCTGACAGGTTGAAAGTCAAACTATGTACAAATAGCAGCCAGAGCTCCACTGAAATTGTCATAATTACAATTAATGGAGATGTATGTCAAGTGTTAACTGCATTAAGAATATGTTAATGTTTTTTTTATTGAATAACGTACTTAAAAAATTAAATGTGTTTTTCCTATTCATTTGAACCATGCATGCCTATCTCTTATATTTACCTATATATTAACATGCCTGTAACAATTAAAATTACAGTTGTCATAGTAATTGATTGACTTCATAACTGTATTATTTTAATTTGTGATAATTAAAATAATGCAACATATTTACAGAGAATGGAATAACTGTAACTGTAAACCCCATTTCTAAAAGGATTGACAGGAGATAAATTACTAGGATTATTCTTAGCCTAGCTGTTAGTTTAGTCGAGGCTAAATTCAGACAGGATAACTGGAAAATCCTGGCTTAATCACTTATCTTGGTTTTGTGCAATCCCCCTCTGGTGAAGTCTGGAAATTACTCAATGATAAATTCAGGATGCTTCTTTTCTGCTGAAATGTTGTCTGGTAAATGATGCTAGTGGGACTGACTAAATCCAGTTCTGTGTCCATGTTAGTGTAGAATAGACAAAAAATTGTGAAGATGTTCAGTGGTTAAAGCTTTCTTGTCCATTTAGAATTACATAAATGAATCCTGTTTCTGATTCCTGTTCTGTGGGTCTTTTTTAAAATGTAGATTGTGTCTAATAAGAAGCTTCACAGACCGTTGATCCTAGCCAATGGGAAGCCAGCTGGTAAAGGATCCATTACAGTAAGTATCGTCAGAGGTACTCTCTATATCTAAAGCTCTTTTTTATGATATGTTCTATGTCACTTCCTGACACACACTGCACAGTTCACCCGGTCCTTAGGGGTTTCTGTTATCGGCCATGTTTTTCGCTGCTGTTATTGTTGACAACTGTTACAGTGTACTTCCTGTTGTTGATATGTTCTATTGCAACTAATGTTGTGCTTTTATGTGATTTTAGATAACAGCTCAGGAGCTGTCTGACAACAGAATCATCACTTTGACTCTGAGTGGGAAGAAACTGGATAAAAAGGTAGACCTACATACACGCACACTAACTGCTTTAGGCCACACAAGCAAGGCCCACACAGACGACATTTACAGTAAATGTTTTCACATCCATCTCCTTTGTCCACCAACTAATGATATTTGGAAATTATGACATTAAAGTTTTTTTTTTAGCTTTTTTGTCAGTCTTGGGCCTGTAGTTACTTTTAGGGGGTCAGAAAGAGGAGCCTTTGCATTATCATTTGAACTAATCCTGATGTTTGCCTGCTGTGCTTCCTCTGGTTAAACTGTACACACAGAGCACAGATGATCTTCAATAAATATGCTAGCATGACAGTTCACCTTGAAAATATCAATACATATTTTCCCTCTTACCTGTTGTGCTACTTATCAATCTAGATTGGTTCTGACATGACACTGCTATCAAAGTCTGTTGATTATCTTATACAAGTCATGATTTATGGAAAGAGACTGTTGAAGTTTTTTAGGACACTTAGAGTATCTGAGGACAGTGCAATCTCATTTTAAATGAGATTGTTTAAGAAAAGGCAGACAATTTTATAGCTGATATCTCCAAAACGTGTCAACTGAAAACTGGAATCGTCATCACAAAGATTTTACAGCAGCTGTCTTTGTTTTGTGCAGGACTTCTTTGGGAAGTCAGACCCCTACTTAGAGTTTCACAAACAAGGAGAAGATGGCAAATGGATGCTGGTGCACAGGACAGAGGTAGGGATTTTATTTATCTTTATTTTATTGTCACTGTCAGCAAAACAACACCTTCTAGAAGGTCACATGACATACTCTAAGGTTAACAGTGAATATTACAGGTAATTCTACTGTTATTCACCTGCATTATGTATCTGCCACTGTGTAATTCAAAGATTATGTCTAGATGAGATTAGCTTGGGCCTAAAAAAATCTATCTATTTCTATTTCTTTTTCCCTCTGCAGGTCATAAAGAACACTTTAGATCCAGCGTGGAATCCCTTCACAGTGCCCCTCATTTCTCTCTGCAATGGAGATGTGGACAGAAACATCAAGGTTAGTTCTTACTTTCTCATGTTCCACTGTTGGTGTGTTATGGATTTTCCACCTATTAAATGTTAGCAGCGCAGACTTAGAGAAGTTTTCTTTTCTGATTATGTTATTCTAACGTGTTACAAAGACTAGACATTGTGTTCCAGTCGAAGTGCTAAGTGTTTGTCCATTTAAAATGTAACAGTTCACAGGTTTTCATTAAAGTAAACGTTTTAGATTAGAAAGGTGACAAGTAAAGAAAAGAGTAAAGAGGGCAAAAATACCAACTTGAGTTTGATAAAGGAAGTACTCAAGCTAACTGCGTCATTGAAAAGATGATTATATGATGTGATGTATTCTCCACAATGACAGGTTCTGTGTTATGACTATGATAATGATGGAGGCCACGACTTCATAGGAGAGTTTCAAACCACAGTTGCCAAAATGAGTGAAGTCCAAAACTTCATGGAGGTAAACTGTCATGGTTTTGGTATTTTGTGGACTTACTTCCTGTTTTTTAAGTTTTTCTCCACTTGTGTTATGCCTTACTTCACACTTCTTGTCTAGGACTGTGTCCAAAATCACTCCCTACTTCTTACATAGTACGTTGTATAAGGCAGGGCAACTTTTTTCGTACTGTGGGCTGCCCAAAGGTTTTTGAATTGTATGAAGGGCTACTCATTCGAAATTATTTTCTTAAATAAAATATATATGTCTTAATTTACCTATAGGCATATAACTATTTAAGATTTTTTCTTATTATTTACAGTAAACAGTGAATAGAAAGACATGAAATGAATGAATGAAATTAAAATTTATTTTTAACAATAATCAACATTGTAAACTTTTTTGGCTCAGTAGTATTGTGTAATACTACACAGACAACGTATATACAAATGTTAAATTTTAAGGCTTAAGACTTTTCTGTTTTTCTGAGTCCACAAGGCCCTAAAAGTGTGGGGATCTCTGGTGGACTCTGGGTTGAATGTCATTTTGCAATGTGAGAATTTCCATCTCTACCTCACCAACATTCATATTAAAAGCTTCACTGAGTTGCTCAGAAATGTGTGTCATGTCAACTTGCATGAAACTCTTTGAAATGAATGACACACATGGTTCCAGCTTATTAAAGTCAAGAAATCTTTCTTCAAACTCTTACCCAAAGCTAGATATGATTTGGGAGTACTTTTCTGCAGCCCTGTCCAAGGCCCCAGATCCAGGAGCATGGTCATTTAGTACTGATTGTAAAGAGGAAATGTGAAAGAATTTTCAACCTCGCAAACACAAAGAAAATGTTTATCTTGCTTCACAGCACTGATCATGTCAGAGACATTCTTGCCTTTGCTTTTCAATTCACAGTTCAAATGATTCAGTTTCCTGTGATGTCTATTAGAAAGGCAAGGTCCAGTATTAACTTGGTGTCCTCCCTTCTGGACTCCATGGCCTTTTTTAATTTCACCCAGAAGTGAAAAAAACCCAAAACGCTGCAATACTCTGCCCCTTCTGAGCCATCAAATCTCTATGTGTAGCAACCACATTCAGCTGAAAGCTCCTTTTAAAGACCTTTGGATGCTTCTCCACAACTGAGATCATTACATGGACAAAACCCATCAGTTTGGTACATTTTGTCAGCAGATGGATGATGCAGTGGTAATTCAATGAATGTGGAATATCAGGATTGCCTGTGCAGCAGGCAATACAACCTGAATCATGGCCAGGCTTTAGGGGTGCTCCATCTGTCACCAGTGACAACAACCTGTCCAACTGAATATTTTTTCAATGAAATACCATTTCATGGCGTCGTAGATGTCAATAGCCTTTGTTATGGTCTGCAGGAGCAGTAATTTCAGATTTGACCTCTTTTCCGGTAAAATCACTGAATACCGTTCTTAACAATCACAATCAGCTGCACTGTGCTGCGGTTGTTCACGGACATTTCACACTGGAGACTGAACCACTTGCATATGCTCAGGTCACAGTTAAGTTAAGTTCGTGAACACTGCCAGCACCCTTCTGGGGCACTCAAGTGGACATCCCAGAGAGCAGTGATGATATCTTTGCCGTGTTTATGGTAAACCCCTTGTTCAGAAAATGGTTTACTACTACAGACATCACTCCCATCATGACCTTGCAATCCAAATAAAGTTTCTTACTTTTAGGTAGGTAATGCGCAGCCCTAAATGATGCTTTGGTTTCAAGAGCTTTGTAAAAAATGAATGAAAAATGCTGTTTCCCCAAAGCTGCTTTAAGCTCACAAGCCTTTTCTGTTCTTAATGTGCT
The DNA here is from genome assembly GCA_001698575.1 of Mola mola. Lineage (NCBI taxonomy): Eukaryota > Metazoa > Chordata > Actinopteri > Tetraodontiformes > Molidae > Mola > Mola mola. Next base: position 2,735,625 of record KV751352.1, read on the forward strand.
GCCTGGTGGGTAGCTGATATTAAAAGTTTTGTGGCATTGAATTCTGTATTTGTAGGTTTTAAGCCATTACGGCACAAATCACAACGAACAATCATTAATGATTGCATATGTTTTAATTGTGCAACAGCGATTAAAAGTGTAAAAGATTAAAAGTAATTAAAAGCGGCAGAAAAAACGATCAAGTAGTGTCCAAAGTAGTGTTTTTTCAATTTGCCATTGACCTCACTATATAATAGTGTGTATATTAGTATAATGAATAAAGAATACGTAAATTTCACTTACTAATTTGAATTATTTAAACAAAGAACTCTTCCATATTTTCTGATATTCTACTGTTTTTGAGATGGATTACCAGTGCTCAATATAGGGAAACTCTATATAGGGGGAGTGATTTCAAATACAGCCATCTTCTTTTCTTTCCTTACATTCTTTCCTTACGTGCATTTGTCTGTCCTGCCCTGATTAGTCTCAGTTTCTATGTCTGTTTAACCTTGTCCTCCTGTGTATTTAAATCTGTGTGCTCCTCTCTGTCTTTGTCCCTCTTTTGCCTTCATTCCTGTCCCACTTTTCAGACTTTGCTCTTATTATGTTTATTTCTGTCCTTTCATCCAATTAGGGTTTAAAGACAGATAAAAGCTGAACATTTCTATTTACACTTTTTCCATTTGCCTCATGGTGATGCACACACAGTAACTGGCTTAACATAATGTCTTGCTAAGATGCAAAATGTAGACACATTAGCAAACTAACATTCTGAATGTTTTATGCTCCACGTCAGCACATTTTCCACAAAGTATAATGCAGAAAACTCTATTTCGTGTCAAGAGAGATAGCTTTTTGGATGGTCCCAAAGGCCAGAATTGTGAGTTTGCATGAACGGTTGCCCCTCCTGATGATGAAGTGGCACAAAACATGGTGTTCTCTGCACATTAATGAGTGTGAATGGGTTATTTATGCTGTAAAACGCTTTGAATGGTTGGTCCAACTAGAAAAATGGTGATGTAAATGAATTTGCATGCAATTAATTCTGCCATAGGGCACAAAACCTCCCAAGAAGATGAAAGTTGACTACAGATCCATTATGGACTAAATGAATCAATAAACTCCTTTTTTATCTCGTAATCTGATTAAAATAGAAACTGATCTTTGCAACAACGACATCAACAATAATACCATTTGGGAGAAGTGATGCAGGGGATCTAAAAGAAAAATATTTTGCCATGGAGAAGGAAAGTGATATTTGACATTTGACCATGGCACATCCTGAATCATTTTGGAACTAAAGAGCTTTATTAAAAAAGAATAACCCATTTATTTAGTCTAAATAGCATTCATTTGCACTTTAATACTCCTTTGTCATCAGCCAGTAGAAAACATTTTAATTTTATGGTTTAGCTATCCTGAACTCTTCCCTGTAGTGACTATTGTGTATTGTAAATGAAACTGAAATAATCCTGCATAAATTTGCGTTGTTGATTTTTTTTCCAAACATTATGGCCACTGAGGACTGTTTTCTTTTCTACTGAGAGACCACTGGCATTTATTCTGTTCACTTTTGCTTTTCTTGCCTGTCAAAGATGTGAGAAAGTAGGGATCAGAACACCCTTCATTCATTAGCAGCTCCATGCATCTGTGTGTATGCATGTATGTGTGTGTGTTGATTTGTGTTCTCCCACCGAGTCCCTTCATGTGTGGTGTTTCACAATGTTGTGCGTGGGGAAGAGGGGTGGGGGCACACAAAAAAACAAGTAATAAAAGACAGATGCACGAAGGATGGAGACGTGGGGGATAGAGAGAGAGAGAGAGACAGAGTGTGAAGGGAAGGATGAGGAAATGAGATTCACTTTTAAGATGTAAAACAGCCTTTAGCTGCGCTCCAGTATCACGACAAGGCATTTAGAGCTACCTTAACATGAATCACCAGCTTAACGCATGTGAGTGTGTGCGTGTGTGTGTGAGTGTAATGTCTGTTTTGATTAAAATACGATACTATCTTAAGTCACTACTTATGACTGCATTAAAGACATTTATGTTCATGACTATCACATGCACTGAATTTTAGTGCTTTAAATTAGAAATATTCACAAAGAAATTACATGATATACCAAAATACACAAAAATCTCCAGGTTTGACTGTATGGTCGTTGCTATTGTTGGCAATGTGTGGAATTCATGTATTTTCAAGTCATCCACGTTCATCCACCTGTCTTCTTTCTGTTCTCTGCCATTATCTCTGTTGTTTCTTCAGGTGGAGTTTGACTGCATCAACCCCAAGAAACAGAAGAAGAAAAAGAATTATAAAAACTCTGGAATTATTATTGTCAAGTCATGTAAGGTAAGGATGGATGGAACTTGTGGTTGATAGGATAATGTATATCCCATTAATCTTGGCGCATACACTACACCGAAGAACTTACTTGTAAAGGGTATATTGCACATCTCAAGTCAGATTACACTGCCGTGCATCTCTCCAGAATGTTTTGAATAAACCTCAGGGTAGAAAAAATTTCCATCATGGTGGACAATAGAGATATATTCTAACTCAGTAGCACATCATGATAAAGTTTTTTCTTACCAAGACAAGTAGAAAAGAAAAAAATAACATTATACAGCTGCAGAATGCACATGTGCTGGTTTGGTTCGACTTCGGAATATGCATCTCTGTTACAACAGGGTTACCTGCTTACTGTGTATTTAACTTGTGATTTTTTTGTGTTGAGTTGATGATGTTTAAGATCATCAGGTTTTCCATCACACAACAGGTGAAATAAGTTGGTTACCTGTAAGAGGTGAGGTGTTCTCCTCTTCACTGCAGTTATATTAAAGAACACCAGCAAACGATGCTCCGCTAGAAACACAATTACTTCCCCCTCTTAAGAGCGAAATAAGTAGATATCTGAAAATTCCAATAAAGACTTAGGAGAGCTCACCTGCTCTTGTTTAATGTATTCAAATGAAACTGAAAACTTGGAAATTTTCCACACCTTCTATTTGATGACTTTATTTTTTATAAGATTTCTCATGCACTAGGTTAACAGCTGAATAATCCATTTTCAGTTTGTCATGCCCTTCAATAATGTCTGTAAATCTTAGCTCCAGTAATAATTTCATTATGACTTCGATTTCGTTAATTTTCACTCAAGTTCCTTATTTTCCCAGAAAAATGTATGATGGTATTATAAGGATATGAGAAGTTAATAGAAATGGCACAATCTAATACTATAAAGACTAACAACAAGGCCAGAGGGGCTTGCTGAAAAACTGGGTTTTGTCCTCTGTCTTTTATTTGTTTTATGATGTTTAATTTGAAATATATAAAGAAGCTACGGTGGCATCAGAATCCAGAGAGAGTTGCAATATTCCAAAACAAGAATTTTTGAGATCATAATGGTACATTTATGAGAAAAGAAATCATACATTTAGAAATTTAAAAAAATTAAGTATTCAGTAGTCACACATTTTATAAAAAACATTTTGAAAAATTGATTTATTCAGAAACTAAATCCTCACTTTTCAAAGCTGGAACACTCTCACCAAACAACAGCAAACACCACTGCTTACCATACATTATAACTGCAATGATGACATCATCAAAATAGAAGCCAACTTCATAATAAGGTGTAATGAAGTTTTGGTGATTTCAGGCAACAGTCACAATATTGTATATTATCATATTTTCATGAGCATCCAGGCTTTAAAGAAACATTACCGTAAATCCGTTATACTTCATCATGAGTTTGTGAATTATTAACTTACATTTATGTTTTTAATGTACGTGACAGTGTTTTCTCAGATTTTTAGGCCTTGTCGTCTACCTACATTTGACTTGAATATGTCATGATGATAAATTACTAGCATGTAAAATATTTTTGTAGAATGTCCATGAACAGTCTGGATAAGTCAGTTCTACACCTGCTACATGTCAGAAAGTCAGCTGCAAATGAAGATCTCCCCCTATCTTCCCTCACCAGGATGACTACATTTACTACAAGAGCAGTTTAGAGATGAAAAATTAATTGCTATGGCAACATGCCTCTTAACCTCTTTTCATAGCATGAGTTCATCTGGATGGTACAATACATGACATTACGAAATTACTACTGAAGTTACTTGGATAAGTCTTGTCTTCAAAATACTCATCACACGTCTTTTAAAAATGTATTTAAAATGTCTTTAACGTTTAACAATGACAGTAACAGCTACTATATGGACTGCAAAATCAAATTTGTGATCTAAAGGAGGATTAAAAACGCTCAGAAATACACAACAGTTAGGTTTTCAGCCATATTTTTATTACAGGTCATTATACTCATTATGGGTAAGATCATTTGGAATTGTGTTAATTTATTACCTCCAATAAAGTGGTTATGGTTTACCTTCTGTGAATTTCTTTGTATGTATATTTTTTAAAAAGATTACACAAAACTACTGGATGGATTTGTTTGAAAATTGTATTAGAAGTGGGTCTTGATCAAACTTAGATTCAATTAAATCTCGAAGGTGATGTGGATTGAGATCTGGCATCCATGCTTTAAGTGATTCTTTAACAATGGGAGATGGGCACTTTTTGATGTTTTGTCTCATAACTTTAAAAAAGGTTCAAAGCTTAACATTGTAAAAATATATATACTGGAAATACTGTATACTGTGAAACACCACCAAACTGTCTAATTCTGGTGAAATATATTATTATCAATTCTAGAATGCCACTATTCAGGAATGCATGGTGTATATATTGATACTAATCCAAATCATAGACCTATGATTTAAGGGCTAAGGAATTTAAATATCACAATAACTTTTTGTAGAAAGCATTTTTCACGGTGGAATTGTTCAGCCTAGGCGGTGTGATCTCAGATTACTGTTGTTGAAAAAGGTGAAAAAGTTTCCCAGACATGAATATTGGAAATTTTCAAGTGACTTTTTGTGTAGCAAGCTCCCTAATACCCCATATATTCCTATTTCCAATAATATAAATCAGATTAAAGCATTTAAGCGCCTGAAATAGGGAAATTCTTTGCACTTCTGCTTGAACAGACAATGACACAATTTTTCTATTATTGAAGTAAAATAAAATTAAAAGTTTTGTTTAATGCTTTGTAGGCTACTTAAAAGCTGTTATTTGTTAAAGGTGAATTTGAAATAATAGAATTATTGATTATTATTATTATTGTTAAGTTTTGAACATTCAATTTCTGACTTGCCTGTCTCTCCTTTCGTCTTGTCACCTCATAATGACCCATGTTACACTTGACTAAGAGAAACATCTTATGAACCGTAGTGGTGATGATCAGCTGAAAGGCATCAAGCTGGGTGTTCATAACTCTGTCTGAATAACTAATTAGTGGAGAAGCTTTGAGCCCCACAGGAGCACAGAGTCTTTTCGATACATATAGGAATGACATTAAAGTTGTTTGCATATGCTGACAAGATTTTATAATTGATTCTTCTCCGTCATCTTTTCAGGCAAACAATCCGCCTATGCAGAACAGTGCATACACATTATCATCCAGCACATGCCTTAAACTACTAATGTAGTAATTATATTTGTTGGTTGCCAGCAGGGATTAGACTAATTACAGTAAAATCCAGGCTAAATATTCATTGTAATTGGAGTGGAAATTGTGTTCAAACATGATAATACGTGGCGCTTCATTGGTGGCACTTTGAATTGGAAAAAGATGGGCTATCTTTTAAAACAAACTGTATATTTCTGCTTATAAAAAGAGTTAATAATTCACTTATCTTCACCTTGTGTTGTGTTTTATTTATTTAGCCGATTGATTTTAGATTATTATAATGAATTAGTCAATAAAAAGCAATTGACAAACTGGATTAGAAATTATACCTTAAATATTGTAATTCTATTTTAATCGGACCCATTTCATATTATTCTGATGCCTTGTTTCTCAATAGACTAATTGTCTTGTTTTGCTGTTTTCTTACTGTATACTGTGGTTCTCGTGTCTCTAGATTACAAGAGACTACACTTTTCTGGACTACATACTGGGAGGGTGTCAGCTAATGTTTACAGTGAGTACGATAATAACATGACAGTATTTCTGCAATGATTTGATAATGAAATACATGTTTGTGATGGAAAACATTCAGATATTCTATTGTCAACTCCTCGGGTTAAAGTTGGATTATTATCATTTAAATGCAAAAATGGAAAGTGTGAGAAACGGAGGAGGTGCATAGTGAGACAGGGGTTTGCGGGGGTTGTTGAATCCTTAAATTGTGGATACTGTTGTTGAGTTATGAAAGAGAGCAGCTGAACACAAGAATTGATATTTTGAAATGACAGGAAGTGAATTTGAGATTCTATAAGAGGAAGCGATAAAGAAACAGATCTACCAGAGGGAGCGAGAGAGATAGAGATGGAGAGAGGAAGAATTGTCATTGTCTATTTTGTCTCTCATTTGGAGAAACTCCTGTGTGTCGATGCTAATGTCATGTCTTTGTGTGTGTGTGTTTGTGTGGTTGAGTCCTGTTTTAGTATTAATAATATTGTAATAGCCAATCATAGCCAATAGCTTTGAAGCCCTTTTGCATTCTAACCAATAATCTTACCAATAATTTCACAGTTGTGTGAGCAAGAACTAGGCTCCAGAGGTGGCTGGGGACAGATAATGTAGTTTGTTACATGGTTGATTTTGTGATTTGCCTTAAAGCATACTCTAAGAGGAGACACCTTGTTGTAAAATGTAGGACTGTCAGAACAGATTTTTTTTATTGCATAATTATCATGGCAAAAAGATTAACATAATTAATTTGCCAGCATTTCCAGCAGAAAATATATTTTCAAAAATCTCACATTGGGGTGCATCTGTCATCTTTTCTTACATGATTTTGCTCAACAGAAGCAACAGCAATCTATCGTAGTAGCTCCTTATGTACAATGTCCTTGTTTTAATACTGGGTGGCAACCAGTATTAAGGTGCAAGACTGTCACTTACTGTCTCAAAATGACATAAAAAATAAATCGATGAATCGAACCCAGGACCTTCTTGCTGTATGGCATCAGTGCTATCCACTGCACCACTGTGCCGCCTATCAAAGTATGCATTGGAGTTATTTTGATGTATAGTAAAAAAAACAACATATCAAATGCTTGAGGATCAAACCTAGAAATAGATTCAAGTAAATTTAAATACAATTTTATCCCTTCTCCTACAGCAAGTCTAAAGTTGATGCAACCAATGGCACTATATTCCAAGGTGTTGTCTGCAACATGTTCATGCTGACCCTGACTGTTACCTGTGCTAAATTGCACTGAATCAAGAGCATAATTTGCTCATTCGAGGGAATCAATGTGAAATAGTCATTGAACTTTTATTCTCACTTTAAATTAAGCTGAAAATAAAACCTTATGCAAATCTACATTAAAAAATGAATAAAGTCCATAGGTTACAAACCTAAGAAATTCAGTGACTGAATGAACGAATGAATGTACATACAAAATGGCCCATACGAACAGACCATCTCACATAAATTCTGGGGATTGTTTAAATTTAAAGAAGTGGCGGAAGATGAACCCATCAGCCAGCTCCCTCCACACGGTCCTGGGCAACTGAGGAAGGTGTTACCCTGCATTATGTCGCCAAAAGAGCAATACAAGAAATATTAAAGCCTGGTAAAGAATTCCTGAACTTTAATGGAGTTGGAAGGGATGGGATTTGGAAGAGAGACGGAATTGTGGAAAAATTTAAATTTATGTATTTGTTATTTTTAATTTTTTTCTCTCTCCCCCTCTTCCTTGTCACAATTTCTCCTTGATATATACTTTCTAAAACCCCCCCACGAGCTGCCTCCCACCACACATACACACACAGCCATTTAACACCCTCAACATTAAGGCCAATTTCCTCTACACATAGGTAGAGGCAAATGGCTATTATTTAGGCAATATTGTTAGTGAGCATTAATGGCACATTTTTCTTCACAAACAGAACCATGTCTGCCTTCTCACCTGATTGGTTTCTCCACTCATTTACATGACAGTAGATTTTCATGCCAACTTCTCATTCAGCAATGTGATGTCAAAAAAGTACAGCCTTCTCAGTGTTGTGTATGTTGGCCTAATGTAATTCAGCAGATTTCTGAAGCTTCTATCTTCAACTATGGAGAATGGTTTGGCATCCAGGGCCATGAAATATATAGTTTTGCTTGAATTGCTTTGGTATTTTCACTGCTCATGCTGAGGAAGGAAAGTTGAAGCTTTGTACTTTAGGCCAACTGAGGTCTGACTGGTAGTGGTTTGGGGCATGTTTAGCCGGGTGTGTCTGACTAGGCTTGTTGTCACAAACGTTCTTATGGTAGCTCCCCAATGGTTTACTTGGCCTAACATTCATTACAAATTCATTACAAACTTTAACACTACTGACTTGTTTATTTTAGCTTGTGAGTGTGCACACGACTGTGTCATTATTGCCTTATCTGCTGTGCGTATGACGTCTAGCATATGCATACATTGGATTGGCTCAGGATTAGAAAAATGTGAGAGTTACAAGCCGGTTTCTGGTACATGTTGGGTACACTGTAAACCATCTGGTTCCAGATTCTTGGCCACTGATCAGTACATGTTTAATACCAATCCATTCAGTCTCTCTACCAAACTATAACCAGTCTCTTTAGCCTCTCTGCTGTCACAGCTTTGACAGAAACAGAAAGAGCAGAAAGTCCTCACAGATGTCACTGAAGGTAGAATTTCAGAAGCAGTGTAGCAAATTTAGAATTCTTTGTTGAAGATTCACCATGAACATTTTTGCTTTTGGCATTTTGCCAAACTGGCATTACCTGTTAATCACATTAGGTTGTGTTTGGTACGTGTCACTTAACATGCTTGCCATTTGGTGCATTAAATTGGTGATTGACTGAGGTAGATGATTCTTCGGATGTACCAATAAAGGTCACATAAAGAGAACTACATTGTGAGGACCAACGCTGACATACATGTGCTGTTGTTTTTGGTTCAACATCTGTCTTAAATGATTACTGGATGTAAATGAATACTATGTGTTTTCTTTTCTTTCTTTATTTTGAATTAAGGTAGATGCAGGCAATATTATGCAGAGGTATAGTTATGCTAGCATGCCCTATCATTAGGGATGGGTATCATTATAATTGTACCAATACCAGTATAGCTTATCCATATGCCGGTATGTCTAGCATTAGCTGCTATCATAAAGCTATCAAACACGCTGCATTGCTTGATATTTATGGAATTTTCCACTTGTTAGTGTTTCATGAGGTTGCTGGTGTTACCTACTTTACACAGGACTACCCTATGCCATGCACCTTACTACTACTGTCACAGCAAGCAGAGCAGCCAGCAGTGGGGCATAACAATGTGACGCCATATGTCAGCACCTGATGCCAAGCAGCTTTGTCACTATTACGGGATGCCTGCCAGCTACATTACATTGAATTAACCTTACAGAATTTATGTAATACTGATAGCACTATTGGTCAAGAAGCTTATCGGTACTTAGGAACTAAATTAATGTCAAACTGTTTCCAATTAATACCAGTTTTCTATACCCATACCTACTTACAGTGTAATGACATTATCGTTAATTTTAGGTCAATTTTGTTTTAACTCATTAAGGGATTCCCCTTCAAATGTAGTGAAGTACAATATTATACAATATTTACAATATATACAGTAAAAGTAATTGTAAGTACAGTTACAGGTGTTAAAAAATACTCTTAAAGTACACAATAACAGAAAATAAAAACCAATAAAAAAAAGTGATGTGAACACTTGTAATTGTTTCCACAGCTGATTACAGCTTCATGCTAACAAGGCACCATAGATTCTGAATTGTGCTCTTATGCTAGCGTAATTGGACATTCTGGAAGGCTCCTGGGAGAAGGTAGGCACAAGATCTCAAGGACCTCTCTTAAATTTAGGCCGTTGTTACACACATATATACACACACATTGATTCACTGTCTTTCTGGTATTCTCACCTTTGTTATCATTGAAAGTAAAGCATAATGGTGTTGCCATAGCAATACTTTGTGCTGGTGGCGACAGTCTTTGTACAATGATGAATCTGAGAGAGAAAAATACAGTATGTACAAGAGTGCGAGAAAGAGAAAGGCTAGCTATTTGTTTGATGTTCTCTGTAACTTGTATTTTCATAATATATAATCTTACTGCTGCATTTCATGTTTAAGACCACCTCCGATGAAAATTGTGTTTTTGACCTTGGTCATGTTGCCCCAGGAGTGACCTGACATCTCCAGCTGTACGAGTTTATTTGTGTTTAAGTGCCATCACATCTGCTGAATCCTAGGGATCAATCTTAACTCCATCTCCCAACACCAGTTGGCCAAGTTAACGCAGATCTCTTTTAAATTATTTGCACTTAGTTGGTCTCAGTTTGATGCTATGTTCCCTCATTCTGCAGAGAACTTGTCTGAGGTGGTGAATGTGATACTCAAAAGATGACGACTAACACAGCACATCATCGAATGGAGCACAGCATGCATCCCAATATCTTCCAGTACATCTTAAATAGACCTCTGGAAAGCTTCGGGTGCATTCGTAAAGGAAATTGGAGTACAAATCCATTCTTACAACCTTTATGGTGTACGTAAGAGCTGTGAGGTGCCGAGATTGTTCACTCATGAACTTGATATTATGCATTGCCTTGATCAAGTATCGAGAACAAGGTATTGTCCCCCAATCTGTCAAGGCAGTCTTGGATTTGTGGCAATGGATGGCAATCTGGGAGAGTCTTTCGGTTCAGTTCTCTGAAGTCCACACACAGGTGCAAGCTCTGATCCTTTTTCCAAACACAAAGCATAGGGGAGGAAATAAGACACTGATTTATGTATCCAACCCCTATCAAGGAGATTCTACACATACTCTTTTACATATTTTATATAAGGGCTTTGGTATGGAATTATAGCACTTTTGAACTGGGTTGTCATCTGTGACATCTCTGATCTTTAGCTGGATGTTGTGTATACAGCCTATGTGTGCTTCCACTTGTGCAAACACATCAGACTCCTCGTAAAACATCTGGTGCACAACATCCTGTTGTTGCTGATTGAGGTGTTTTAGATTGACAGGAGGTTACTACTTTCCCTGTGTGTGAGACACTGCTAAGCTGCTGGTTCCCTCACTGGTGTCAGAAGCTGGTCTATCCTGCGTGGGCCACAAATATGCGTCGTCACTATCTTACTCTGCTGCCTGCTGGGAATATGAATATGAGACTTTGTGGCCTACTGTCTATGATTTCTTCAATGTGACATGAGACTATACTTGTTGAGAGGAAGATATCATGCTTGTTGGCATTGTTGATTGGGATTTTTACAGCTCTGGAGGCACAAAGGGGTACATCAACTAATGCAAGGAACAGTTCGAGCCATTCTGGTAGGATGCTTTCTAAGGTGGGTTTTGTATATATAAACAAAGCGGCAGTGGACATTAGCTTGCGTTCAGCTCAACTGCAAGATTCGTTCGGCTTTTTTAATAAAAGCAATTGTCAGTATGTGACTTTCTGAAGTGATAAACAAAATGATGACATCTTATAAATTACAGAATTATCACAATGTCCCTGAAAATGCGTAACCACTGGATATGCAGATACTGAACGCTGAAACACGATATAATAAATATAAATGGCCGTCACTGTCCTTGTTCTGTCATTGCAGCTGAATTGCTGTATGACCAGTAAAATAATTTTTAAAAATTGAAAAACTCAAAACTCAAAAACTCAAATTTTTTCTCATTTGGTTACTGTGACATTTTCAGTTTAAACCCCTTACCTGGAGTAGTTTCAAAATAGCCTACCCTTTTCTTGGAGTGTTTAGTAGGAAGCAACTGGACTCCAGTTGCTTCCTACTAAACACTCCAAGATTAAGATGACCTGATGACTAAGGACCTTCACGGACATATCAGCCTACCTTTTATACTTGTTATCAATCTTCACATATACCACCATAAATACACATAAAAACGTTTGCATTAGCCCTTTCAGTATTTCGGACTCATTAATAAACCAGATAAACCCCCTTTTGTACGTCTCATTTGCATTTCTATTGTACCCAGGTGTTACCTAGCGTCGGACAGCTGAGTGCAACTTAACATCTGTATTTTAACACATAACTCTAAAACAACTCAACTTGACATGTTTTTAGTTGTTACCACAGAAAATAAAAACACTCTTATCCCTTATACTGGGGTACATGTTTGCGGTTCTAAGGATTATTAACCCAGCTGTATATAAAAATCAATGGGTAAACAACATTAGCTTGTGTTCAGCTCAACTGCAGAATTTAATTTTAACCATGAATTGTACCATAGCCTCATAATGTAAATGTCCTGTATTTATATGGTATTTCTCTAGCCATCTTGGCCACTCAAATCACTTTGCACTTTTGCACAAGTTTTGCGTTCACCCTTTCACCCACACATTCAGTCACAACTGGCAGTAAATACCTTTATTGACTAAGGAATTACCTCTGCAAAAGGATAATGAATTTTACTCTACTCTTCAAACACTTTAAATGCCATTATGATTTTCCTTTTTTATGACTTTTTTAAATAACTATATACAGTATCTGTACTAAACTCCTCATGACTGAAATATATAATTTACATCATAACTATGGATGTCTGCTTTTGTTGTTCAATTCATGAATAGCAGTCTCCACAAGATGAATTCAGACAGCCGGGGTCTTCTGCATAGAAAACCTAAGTAACCAATTCTAATAACTTGGGTGGGTGGCGCTTAACATTATATAAATAAAACTTACCATTGTGATGCAACAATCAACTTGTAAGAAAACGTTTACAAGTAGTTATTCCTCTACTTCCTTTGAATCTGTGTCTGGTTCAATCATTTCTGGCTGAATTCCTCCAAAGATAGAAGTCACCACTTTAGCAGCTTATTGTAGACTAGTCACCAAGTCAGAAATGATGAAGCAGGTAAGCTCTGGCTCGCTCCAGCTGTAGACACGGGGTGGAGCTAAAGCAGCATGTTCATAGATCCCCACAACCTAGATGAGGCAAAGATGCAGAATAACATTTAAGCCATTATTAAGGGCACAAAGTGATTTTTTTTTCCATGGAAACAAAATAAATCTAAATATGTACTGTAGTTTTACAAAATTGAAAATTGCTTCTAAGAATCAAATCTGGCTGGAGTGTGTCTTTAAAAAGTACATTAATTAATTAATTAATTAAAGATTTTCTGTTGTATAAGTGTCATGGGATGACTTGTAGTGAAGTAGCACTATATAAATAAAACTAGCAAAAGTTGAGAGCTGGATAGACATGGCACCAGTAGCCAGTGGGTTCAGGTTTTGGTTCAATTGCACTTCTGCACTCTAGCGCTGCCTCCAAACTCCTGCATGGAAAGAAGGCTGCAATCAAGAAATCCGGATCAGTCTAATTCTTTCTTTTACAATTCTTTCTCTGTAACAATCGGGTTATTTTTTGTGTTTTCGTAGTAAAGACTGATGTTGGCAAAGGAACGATCATTTTTTTTTCGCTTCGAGTAGTTGTTTTATCAGCCATAGCGTTCTCAAAGCTCCCGAAGCTCTCTCTACAGATACTGAGGCAGGGGGGGCTACTTGCTTCTCACTCACAAGCAGGGATTGACGCTCTGTCAGACAGTCTTGAGTCTGGTTGTGTGTTGGAAAGTGATGCATTCTTGCAAAATGGCATTAAAAGCTGTTGGTGGGACCAGAGGACCTGGACTGCTTTTTCACAGACCTGCCTCTTGTAATACTGTCAGGAAATATTGATCGTTTTAGCAAGTTTAGCAAGTTAATTTTAGAAAATTTATCAACTGCAGATGTGAATTTAGCTTTCTCAAAACAGAATTTTTTCAAAAGCAAAACTATCTGAAAGGATTGTTTACTTTCAGTTTGGAAGAATTCTGCCCGAAGAAACTTGAGATATACAATTTTTTTGAAAATCATCTGTTGTGACCATGACCTTTGACCTTTTAAGATCAAACTTTTTTGTGGGGGGATCAAATGTTGACATTATACATGCAGTATGTGGTGTCAGTCAGAGGAAAATTGCTCAAGTTTCAGCTGACATAGGAGCCTTAGCCCGGTCGGAAAAACTAAACATTTTTTGACTTTGGGGAATTTTCCCAGACCTTGAATTTGACCCTGACCTATAAATCCCAAAGTTTAATGACCTGATTTATCTGAAATTGTGGCTACTAACAGAAAAAAACAAACAAAGAAACAAAAAAACTGAACAGAAAATATTACCTTCTTTGAAAAGTCAAAGGTGGTAAACAGCCTAATTAGTAGAATCTGAAAAATGGTTGCTGGTGCTTATTTCCTGACTGAAAAGTGTCTCTGTCAGTGTCAGTGTCCTTGTCAGTGTCTCTGACACCTTGCTTGTAATGAGCAGAACTTTAAGTGCAATGTGAACACTTCCTTGTTCCAGTGGTGAGCTGGGCAAATTTAAGGCGGAATGGGGACTCTTAAATCCTCGCTACTCCCTAATAATCTTTTAGCTTTTGTCATAGACCTGCAGTTCTGTCATTGGTGCACGTACTACACAAACACACAACCCTAATACTGTCTTAGCAGAGATACCTCCTTGCTCCATCTTACAAAGTAATTTACATACACACACATGAATACAAACATACAACATCCTCATCACTTTCTCAACGAGTGATTTCCATGCAAACATCATCATACAGACCTTTGCTCGCACATCTACACTCTAAACCAGGTTTACACTGAAGATGGCACACACATCTTCTCTGCATGTTCACACAGTTGCTCGATCACCGATGACATTTTCCCATAAACACACTGCCACTTGCATGCACCAACTTAACATACACACACTCACGTGAGTTGAGAATTGTACTCAAACACTTCCTCACCTACACACACAGAGTGCTTCTGTGGTCTTCAATCAGACTTAGTGTGGCGCTAATCCTAATCTCCAGCAAGTGAAATAGTCTCCTCGGGCTGTGGGAGCTGGAGGAGAGATCTGGAGAGCAGCACTTACTCGGTTACACATTTCAACGCAGAGACAGTCCACAAATGACACATTTCAGCTGAATTGTGCTATTATAACCTCATGAATGTTTGATACCACTCAGAGCTGTGAAAAAAATCCACAGGTTACAAACCTCCAAATCAGTGTTAATTTTGGCAGCTATTTCAGATTTAGTGTTAGTATTCAGATGAACATGCTTATTAGTTTTAAGTTGTGTTCACACCAACCCTAGAGCATTTGCCCCCCCTGGTGCAATTCGTGTGGGTTCGTTTGAATGCAGTGGTAACCTGTGGTGCGAACCAAACAACCAAACTCTGGTCCACTTGAAACAAGTGGTCCACTTGCAAGTGAACTCTGGAGCGGATCATCACTGGTGGGAACCCCACTCACACCAAATCACTAGAAGCGTACTATCTATACATCATTTCATTTTTTTCCAGCTAAAGTTAGCAAGTTGTGGCTAACAAAATGAGCAGCAGGGGGACAAATCTGGAGTTACAAAGAACAAAAATGCCTTCTGGAAATATGGGCAAAAGAGAACATTTCTAACAACATGGAGGTGTTCAAATTCCTCAGGAAAAAAATCAAGCAGAATGGGTTTAACCGAAGTGTTGATCAGTGTCGCGGTAAAATTAAGAGGCTGCGACAACAATACTTAAAAATACACAATGCAATGTGGAAAAGTGGCAGCTCTTCTGATATTAAAAACTAATTTTTTTTAGGATGATGACCTTGACAATATTTTTACACAAGATGGAAAAATGGAAAAATAAAATGGAAAACAGGAAAAATAAGCTAGGCTATAGCTTGGCTACTTTAAGTTTTAACTCATAGATCTCCTTTTGTGCGGTGGTTAGCACTGTCGCCTCACAGCAAGAAGGTCCTGGGTTCGATTCCGGGTCAGGGCGTTTCTGTGCGGAGTTTGCATGTTTTCCCTGTGTCTGTGTGGGTTCTCTCCGGGTACTCCGGCTTCCTCCCACAGTTCAAAAACATGAAAACTGGGGTTAGGTTAATTGGTCACTCTAAATTGCCCATAGGTGTGAATGTGAGTGTGAACGGTTGTTTGTCTCTATATGTCAGCCCTGTGATGAACTGGCGACTTGTCCAGGGTGACCCCGCCTTCGCCCGAAGATGCTGAGATAGGCTTCAGCCCCCCCGCGACCCCTAACAGGATAAGCGGTAGAAAATGGATGGATGGATCTCCTTTGTGTTGTTAACAGATCGTTATAGAATCTCATTAGAGCCAACCGTCAGCCATGGTACAGTTTCCTTATTGCATAACTTCTTTCATGAAAGGCACCAATTATTAGATTAATCAGTGTATACTGTCCAACCATACGTTTGTATGTGCCATCGATAACATCTACTGATAGGAACTCCAGATCTAGATGAGCAGGAAAATAACCTGTTGGTCCTCCATGACGTAGGCTGCAGCAGAAATTGTGAGGGTTTTTTTCGTTTTTAGCCGCTTACATGTTTGACCAAAAATTGACACGTGACAGTTTGCAGCTAGTTAGCAGTCTAGCAGTGTTGTAAATATATAGTTACAAGCTACGTTGTGAGTAAATAAAGTTCTACAGCTTCTTTAGACCAAGGCGGAGTCTCCTGTGTACTGTTTCACTACTGCTGCTGAAAAGGGAATGGGTTAATCCTGAAGCACATCTCCTCTGTTCCCACACAGACAGATAGAGGATGCTGTAGGCTTGTGGCTGCCTCTGAGCTCCAGCTAGCACTAACACCAACTTCAACTGATCGGTTTATCAGCTGGATGACGGTGTTTCAATATCTGATTAAGTTGGATGTTCGGAACATTTTCACGGTGCTTCCCCCATAGTTTGGTTTTACATGTATTCCAAACTGCAAACTTTATCTTCTTCAGTCACAGTGAAGAAATTCCACACGACAGACACAAATGTTTATGTTAGTGTGTTTCTGAGAGTGTTTGCACGACTGCGATGTTTTTACTTGCCCGCTGTGTGTATCACGAGGGGCGCATGCATAGGACTTCTTTGAACAGACAGACTAGATAGACACTGTGTTGACATATTGCTACCCTATTGCACCTGCTCTATATCAACTGGTATGAAGTGTAGGAATTAGATATGTAGATCTGGCTCGTAATTAGAAATATATTATATATATTATTGAAACAAAAATAAATAAATAAATAAATAATAAACACTTGTGGCATGTGCAAAGGTCTGGGCTCCTTCAGTGTTCCCAAGTCTCAGATTCTTTTTACAAGTTTTTACAAGCTCAGATCTTAATCACCTTGTTAGGCATGCCAACAGGTGTCATTACAAAGTGGCAGCTGGTGCCAATTTCAAATCTTTTAAATACTCTAACTCTACAAACCTTGTGAAAACACTCAGCATTCATGGGTTCCAGCTGTGTAAGTCTATGAAAATGGAAGTTGTTTATGCACAACTTGCAGGAAAAGGCTACAAGAAGATAACAAAATGTTTTCATCTTGCAGTTTCCACAGTGAGAAATATTATTAAGAGGTTCTTGTCAGCACCCAAACTGCTATTTCCAGCCCGGGGACAAGCTTGTCGCTCTTAATCTGATATTAAGTGAGACTGTGTGTGCGTGTGTACGTGCATGCTTATATTACACGCTTATATTTTTTGAAACAGTATGTGGTGCATCTTCTGAAAATCAAACACTGTCAAATCAAATCAAATCAAATCAAATTTTATTTGTATAGCCTGAAATCACAATTTACACATTATCTCACTGGGCTTTGACAAACTGTACAGATGTGACATCCTCTGCCCTTAGACCCTCGAACCGGGTGAGGAAAAACTTAAAAAACCCTAAACAGGGAAAATAAGAAACCTCAGGAAGAGCCACAGAGGAGGGATCCTTCTTCCTAGGATGGACAGATGTGCAATAAATGTCACTTGTACAGAACACAAAAACATGATAACAACAGTTCATTTAGAATGCATAAAACATCCATGAGTCCCAGAGTCTGTGGATTCTATGAGTCCGGATGTATGGAAAGTCTAGTGATCCAGACGCAGGTGGACTCTGTTGGTCCAGGAGTCATTGTACTCCATGTAGGAAGATCTGGGTGTTGCTGAGTCCAAGAGTATGTAGAATCTGTAAATCCAGGGATATGTGAAGTGTAGTGGTCCAGAAGCAGGTGTAGTCTATTGATCCAGAAGCCATTGTGATCTGTGGGTCCCGATTTGCACTTGGAAACCCAGCCTAGGATCCAAGTCACAGGATCCAAGTCACAGGATCTCCTTTCCTAATGTGGCCAGGGGGCATCAGGCAGGACCACAGCAGCACCTCCCACCGCGACCTAGAAAAACCTGCAGGATGGTAAAGCACAACGACTCCGGGGAAGAAGTAAAGTTAGTGTAAGGATATGGACATTTACAGGAGCAGAGAAGGAGTCGGAGTCAGAGGGGGGAGAGAAGAAAGCTCAGTGAATCATGGAGTGTTCCCCCAGCAACCTAAGCCTATAGCAGCATAACTAAGGGCTAGATAGGCCAGCCTTAACTATAAGCTTTATCAAAAAGGAAGGTTTTAAGCCTACTCTTAAAATCAGAGAGTGTGTCTGCCTCCCGTACCAAGACTGGAAGATAGTTCCACAGGAGAGGAGCTTGATAGCTGAAAGCTCTGCCTCCCATTCTACTTTTGGAAATTCTTGGGATCACCAATAACCCTGCATCCTGGGAGCGTAAGGTTCTGGATGGGCGATAGGGTACTATGAGCTGTTCAAGATAAGATGGTGACTGACCATGAATAGCTTTGTAGGTGAGAACAAGGATTTTAAATTCTATTCTAAATTTAGCGGGGAGCCAGTGCAGAGAAGCCAGTATGGGGGAAATATGGTCTCTGATATTAGTTCTAGTCAGTACACGCGCTGCTGCATTTTGGATTAACTGAAGAGTTTTTAAAATTTTGTTAGGGCAACCTGAAAATAAAGAATTACAGTAGTCCAGCCTGGAAGTAACAAACGCATGAACTAGTTTTTCTGCATCTTGTTGAGACAGGATGTGCCGGATTTTAGCAATGTTACGGAGGTGAAAGAAGGCGGTCCTTGAAATCTGTTTAACATGTGATTTAAAAGACAGCTCCTGGTCAAAGATAACACCCAGGTTTCTGACAGTGGTGCTGGAGGCCAAGGCAATGCCATCCAGATTAACTATGTTGCTGGATAATGAGTCTCTAATGTGTTTGGGGCCCAGCACAATGACTTCAGTTTTGTCAGAGTTTAACATTAAAAAGTTATGAAACATCCAGTTTTTAATGTCCTTAAGACATGACTGTAGATTAGCTAACTGATGGGTTTCATCTGGCTTCATTGATAAGTATAGTTGTGTGTCATCTGCATAACAGTGAAAATGTATGGAGTGCTTTCTAATAATTTTACCTACAGGAAGCATATATAGAGTAAATAGTAATGGTCCAAGCACAGAACCTTGTGGGACTCCATGACTAACCTTGTCATATCTTGATGATTCATCATTAACATGAACAAAATTATATCTATCAGATAGGTAGGACTTAAACCATCTTAGAGCAGATCCTTTAATGCCAATTTGGTGTTCCATCCTCTGTAGTAAGATGTGATGATCGATAGTGTCAAAAGCTGCACTAAGATCTAATAAGACTAGTATAGAGATAAGTCCCGCATCAGATGCAGTGAGGAGGTCATTTGTAACTTTTACCAATGCCGTTTCTGTGCTGTGATGCTTTCTAAAACCTGACTGAAACTCTTCAAATAGACTATTATACTGAAGAAAGCCACATAGTTGTTTCGCTACTGCTTTCTCTAGAATCTTTGAAAGAAAGGGGAGGTTGGATATTGGTCTATAGTTGGCTAAAACTTCTGGGTCTAGGGTAGGTTTTTTTAGGAGCGGTTTAATTACAGCTACTTTAAATGACTGGGGCACATAACCTGTTACAAGGGATAGATTGATAATGTTTAGTAGTGGATTTCTAATTAGGGGTAAAACCTCTTTGAGCAACCTAGTAGGTATGGGGTCTAGTATACAGGTTGATGATTTAGATGAAGATAATGTTGTCGTTAGTTCCTTAAGGTCAATTGGATGGAAGCTTTCCAAACACACATCAGGACTAATAACAGCCTCTATAATTCCTGTTGCTGAACTGGAATCTGTGGAGTGTAGGATATTTTCTCTGATAAGTCTAATTTTATTATTGAAGAAGTTCATAAAATCATTACAGGTGAGGGCTCTAGGAATGCATGGTTCAATAGAATGATGGCTCTCAGTCAGCCTGGCTACAGTGCTGAAAAGGATCCTGGGCTTATTCTTGTTTTCTTCTATCAACGCTGAATAGTAGTCTTTTCTTGCTCGGCGAAGGGCCTTCCTGTATACTTTAAGGCTATCCTGCCAGGCCATGTGTGGCTCTTCCAGTTTAGTGGAACGCCATTTCTTTTCAAGTTTATGAGTTTTCTGTTTTAACTTGCGAGTGTTAAGATTATACCACGGAGCTAGTCTCTTTACTGGTTTTGTTTTCTTTTTAACTGGGGCAATGGAATCGAGTGAAGCACGTAGAGAGCCGGCAGTGAAATCGGCAAGGTGATCAAGCTGGGAGGGGCTAAATTTAAGATATGACTCCTCTGTTATTTTGGGATATGGCACTGAAATTAATGCAGAGGGAATAATTTCTTTAAAATTTTCAACAGTGTCCTCAGATATGCATCTGCTATAATAACTAGTGACTCTTGGTTTATAGTTGATGAGCAGAAATTCAAATGTTAGAAGATAATGATCTGATAAAAGCAGATTTTGCGCAGAGACATTTAAATGCTCAATTTCAATGCCATATGTCAGAACAAGATCAAGGGTGTGATTAAAAGTGTGTGTTGATTCTTGTACACACTGACAGAAGCCGAATGAATCTAATAGTGAGAGAAATGCCGTACCAAGGCTGTCGTTTTCAATGTCTACATGGATATTAAAGTCACCTACAATAATGACTTTATCTGTTTTGAGGACCAAAGCTGAGAGAAACTCTGAAAATTCAGATAAAAATTCAGTGTAGGGTCCAGGTGCTCGATACACTATAACAAACATAATTGGAGTTTTCATGGTTGGATCGGAAATGCTAAGAATGAGATTTTCAAATGAACTAAATTTTTGTTTGGGCTTAGGGTTTATTAATAGGGCAGAATTGAAAATGGCTGCAACTCCACCACCTCTGCCAGTGTCTCTGGGAATGTGTGTGTTAATGTGACTGGGAGGAGTGGATTCATTAAGACTTACATATTCGTCTTGGCACAGCCAAGTTTCAGTAAGGCAGAATAAATCAATATTGTTATCTGATATAAGCTCATTTATTAATACACCTTTAGATGATAGGGATCTGATATTCAAGAGTCCACATTTAAGTCTCTTTACTTTGTAAACTGCCTCATTAGTGGTGTTGATTTTTATTAAGTTCCTATGTGAACTCTTATTTGATTTAGTGAATTTAGTGAATTTATGTGGACGGGGGACAGACACAGTCTCTATGGGGTTGTAGGTGGATGACTCTAAAGGAAGCGCAGAGAAGCGTGTAAGACTGCAACTCTGCTTCCTGGCCTCAACTCTGAATTGTCAATTTGGCTGACTAATAAATCTGGCCATATTTCTAGAAATGAGAGCAGCTCCATCCCAAGTAGGATGGATGCCGTCTCTCCTCATTAGACCAGGTCTTCCCCAGAAAGTTTGCCAATTATCAATGAAACCCACGTCGTTTGCTGGACACCACCTCGACAGCCAGCGGTTGAACGACGACATGCGGCTAAACATATCGTCACTGGTCAGGTTAGGCAGGGGACCAGAGAAAACTACGGAGTCCGACAGTGTTTTGGCAAAAGCACACACCGACTCAACATTAACTTTAGTGACTTCCGACCGGCGTAGCCGAACGTCATTACCGCCGACATGAATTACAATCTTACTGTATTTACGTTTACTTTTTGCCAGCAGCTTTAAATTTGATTCCACGTCGCCCGCTCTGGCCCCAGGAATACATTTGACTATGGCCGCTGGTGTGGAAAATGTCACGTTTCGCAAAATAGAGCTGCCAATTACTAGAGTTGGTTTCTCAGCGGGTGCGTCACTGAGTGGGGAAAATCTGTTGGAAACGTGAACGGGTGGGTGGTGAACCGTGGGCTTCTGCTTAGGACTGCAAGGTGCGCATCGTAGCCTCCAAATCACTAAGCCTCGCCTCCAACGCAGCAAATAAACTACACTTAGTACAGGTACCATTATCACTAAATGAGGCAGAGGAATAACTAAACATGTGACACACTGAGCAAGAGAGAGGAGAACGAGAGGGAGAAGCCATTGCTGTGCGCCAGGTACAATACCTGAGTTGGTTAGCACGACACAGAACGGTTGGAAGAGTAGCGATAAATTCACTAAAATGAGAGCGGGCTAAAGGGTGCTTAAGTACAGGGTTTACACTTTCAATACACAGCAGTTAAACAATTAATGTCGTTAAAACCCTCTCAGATAGTTAGCAAGGTACAGCAAGACGACCAGACACAAACAACAGGAAGTGACGCAATACGCTTACCGCCGTAACACCGAAGTTAGAGTGTCTTACTTGAAGATAACAACATCTAGCTCACACAGAACTTCCAAAACTGACACAGCAACTTCAGTTTTTCATTTTTTCCTTTGGACCTTTCGCACTGTACATATAAAATGGTGTTATATTAACTCTGATGCCTCGTTTATACAGACATATGCTTACAAAGACGAGTCAACCAGAAGTACTGTTTGCTGCTGCTGTTTTCAGACACCTTTGTCTTATTATTGTAGGGGATTCTGTCTTGTTGTTTTTGGTAAAAAAAAAAAGGGAAATAAAATATAGCAACCCACAACCAATATGTTATCCTTATCCCATCAAAATCATTGATCATGGTTAGGCACTTTTATAGTCAGACTTCTGATCTCTTCTGTATCTGTTTCTCCATAGGTTGGTATAGACTTCACAGCATCAAATGGGAACCCTCGAGAGCCGTCATCCCTCCACTACATTAACCCACTGGGCAGCAATGAGTATCTCGCTGCCATTTTAGCTGTTGGACAGATCATACAGGACTATGATACGTGAGTAAATCTAAGGCAACCTTCTTGGTTGTGTCAGGATTCATGTGTCAATCTGTGTTTCCCATTTTATTTTGAGATTCTGTTGTGTCTTATTCCCCATGTCCTGTCAAGTCTTCTCCCTCAGGTATGTGTGATTGCTTCTCCTCCCTAATGTGTCTAATTGTCTACCCCTCCCTGGTGTATTTAAACCCTGTGTTCCTTTCCTCATGGCCAGATTGTCTTATCTTCCAAGTGGGCAGTCCAGGGTTAATCTCTCCTGAGCTCCTCGTGTTTTGATAATGTTTTGTTCCACAAATACTGAGTTTGCCTTTCCCTTTGCTTATTAGTTAGATCTCCCGGAGTCGACCCATTTTTGGATTAAAACGGTTTTGATTAAGAATCTCCCTGTGAGTCTCTGCGTTATTGAATCCTCCTAAGCCTGAATCTGATATGTTGTTGAGAGAAAGATGATCAAATGATATAAAATCTGCATTTTCAATACAGTAATAATAAATGCGGGAGGTTAGCTATTTGTTTTTAAACGGTAATTTCACATGACTTTGGCTGTACCTAGGTTGCTCAAAGGGTCTCGACGAATGGAAACAGTTCAAATATTTCAGTAGTGGATGAAAAGTTAACAGTGACAAAGAAATGTGTCTCAAAGGATACACATGGCCTTTTAAGGAAAATGTAAAATAACACACTTTAACAATTTTACTAACTGTAACTAGTGTTACAGGTAAAAAAATTATGGAGTTACAATAGTCTCTTTTTGTATTTATTATTTAGTGACATACACTCGTGCTTCTCAAAAAAAATGAATATCATGATTTTCATCAGTTATTCAAGAAAGTGAACATTTAATATAGTTATTTTCATTTAAAATTTATTTTTAATAACAGATTTA
>KV751352.1:2801719-2820968 GCA_001698575.1 Mola mola
AGAATGTGTGTATACCTGGAGAAACTGAAGACTTTCTGTGTTTGAGGGCGTGGACAATCAGAATGAGATTAAAGTGGGTGACTGAACAACTCTGAAGAAGTGAAGACAGCCAAGTTGGGGAGGCTGGATATCTCCTTTAGATAGCAAGGGGCAGAGGAATAGCTCATTAAGTACGGTGTCTAGTATCAAAACTGGGTGGGATAAGTAAAACAAATTCATTTCTAATGTTTGGATATTCTCCTGTTACGTGTTGTTGTGCAATATGTGATTTATGTTTGAGTAATTTGTCAATGGGTAGGGGCTCATTTTGTATTTCATATCTTTCATATTTATATTTCATTTTATAATTCCATTATATTGCAATGTACTGACTGCTGTGTTTATTAATGTATGCAGTCCTCTCTCAGTCTCTCTCACATTTGATTACTTTCACTGTTTGGTGTTAAAGGGTTGTAATGTGTCCCCCCTGTCCCTCCCTGTAGTTTGACTTCTGTTTTCAACTCCAGCTCTAGTTTTAATGAAGGGTTAAGTTCAGTAATTTCTGTAACATTTTTGTACCATATATTCTTCAGTGTGTGAATAAAAGTGAAAATTTTCAGACCCACAAAACTCTCAATTTCACTGGAGGAACTGATATGCAAACTGGGGGTTGGTTAATTGGTCACTCTAAATTGCCCGTAGGTGTGAATGTGAGTGTGGATGGTTGTTTGTCTCTATATGTCAGCCCTGCGATGAACTGGCGACTTGTCCAGGGTGTACCCCGCTTTCGCCCGATGATGCTTTGATAGGCTCCAGCCCCCTGGGACCCCTAACAGGATAAGCGGTAGAAAATGGATGGATGGATGGACAAATACACAGTTGGGTTTAATGCACAGGAGGCTCCTTTGGTGCTGCTGGATTGCACCAGTTACTGCGTCACAAGCTGAGATCACAGCTTCTAGGTATCTAACTGTAACGAATACTTCAGTTTAAATGTGTGTGTGCATGTACAGGAGCTTTTTCTTCTTTGGGAAACTCTTTTCATCTGATTCATTTCATCCTGACTCCACCCCACCACTCCCCTGAGAGCGGGAACTGCAAGACTGGGAAATGTATCATTAATTGGTTTTTATTTTATCAGCTGCATAATTGTCATTTTTGTGTTCTCTGTCTGCACATGATTACAAAATTCAATAAAAGTGTTTTGCTGTTGTTTTACAACGTGAAGCCATACGTTTCTTTCATTTTCTTTTCTTTCTTTCTCAAAACAATGGTATGTTTCGTTAAATGATTTCAGACCCTTAGTTTTGTTTCTGAGGCTGTGAAAAACACTGACAAGACACAAATACTTTGATATTATGAATAAGGCTCTTGCGTGCACAGAATGGGGGAGCTTTTATGTTTGTTTGTGTTGCAAGTGTTGTCTGTGTGCCCT
The DNA here is from genome assembly GCA_001698575.1 of Mola mola. Taxonomy (NCBI): domain Eukaryota; kingdom Metazoa; phylum Chordata; class Actinopteri; order Tetraodontiformes; family Molidae; genus Mola; species Mola mola. Next base: position 2,803,134 of record KV751352.1, read on the forward strand.
TCTGTGAGTGTGCATTTTTGGAGACAAATTTGTTCTTTTACATTTTGCCCATTGAAATGATTAAAAAAATGAATGAACAAACATTGAGAAAAGCATTTACAAGCAGTTGCCATAAGCCTTAGCCCACTTTGTCATTGCTATGTGTGATTTTTTGCAGGAGTTTTATGAGTAAATTACTGTTAAGCTAGCATCTGCCTGAACCTGTCTCAGGGTGCGTGACTTGCTTGTTTGATTTTCTTGTCAAAGATATCAGGGGTTCTGACTCCCTTTTATTTAAGTGACACAAAGTGCACACAACCAAGTAAGGCAGGGCTTAGAGCTGAGCTACCCTTTTAAAGCAAGTCAGCCAGCTGGGCTCTTCAGTTCCCTCCAAACCACTCTGCTATGTTTGCCTCGACCATCCTGCTGTGCCTCGGCACAATCATCCTCATCCTTCTGCTCAAATCCAGGAGGCCAAAGAACTTTCCCCCAGGACCCCCTGTTATGCCGATACTGGGGAACATTTTGGACCTGAGCCTAGAGAACCCTTTAAAGGATTTTGAGAGGGTAAGAACAACTCTTTGTTGTTTTCACAATTCCATAGATAACTATGGCTTTGATACCAGTCTATTATTAGTACTTTTATTAATTACAATTGTTGATGTGTAATAAATACAATAAATAATGTGTCTAAAATTCAGGGAAAAAACCCCACATGTAACTGATGTCCTGATGTTTTTGTGACAGTTTCAAGAGTTGCAATTCCATCACACTTTTTATGTACTTATCCTGGCTTCACTTGAATAATGAAAAACACATCTGAGCCAGCAATGTTTTACACTGCATAGTATCATTTAGGGGAAAGGTTGAACTCGAAACAGCACTGCAAGGCCCTTTTTTCTTCTGATTATGTAACACATGATTGTCTGTATAGAGTTGACAGGCGGTGAATTTGGACAATGGCCAAGCAGTCCCAAAGGCTGCACAGACTGGGCGTTTTGTAGCTACACAAAGAACAATGGAGGATGGAAACTTTTCAAGCTGTTTTTGTGGAGATCTTAGAGATCTTTACTTTCCCATGAATTCTTGACATATTGAAACTCTGTAACTGAATATTTAATTTACCTTATTATTTTTGTTATTCTCATTCTTATTCTTATTCTTATAAGTGCTAGTAGTTTAGTACATAAAAAAAACAAAAAAAACCAAAAAATTTGCTCAACTCCAGACCAGCCTCAGAAGTCCAAGAGTGGTGTCTCCCGGGAGTTTACAATCATTTGATTTGAGTCTACACAAGAACAGTGAATACACTCTGGGACAGATCAAATTCAGTATCTACCAAAAAACCCCCAATAAACAAAAAAAAAAAACCTTGGCATGGTAAACATTGTATAAAGTATAATATCAAGAATTAACACCATTACATGTAATTTTATCCCAATTCACATTGGAAATTGCCTGAATAGATATAAAAAAAAAAAATGCCATGTCATCCTTGGGTTTGATTTTGTGTTCTTGTTTTGAGGTTCGTCTCTGAAAAATAATAGACTATTGTAATGTTATGATGTGCAAATGAATTTGTAAGTAATTCTGATGTTCACCTTGCATGTCTCTTCACCCAACCAGCACCTGATCACTAATGTGTGATGTGCATGCACCTGTTGTTACACTCAGGGGAGAGTTAAAGTAACTTCAGATCATGTTTTAACCTCTTTTCAGGTTAAAACTTAACTCTTGTCAGAGTTAACACACCCTTTTCACAGTGCTGTTAATTTTCACGTGAACTCTCACAAAGTACAAAACTTATGAGGTTAATATTTTAACACAATTAACGATATTAGGATAAAACTATAATAACATAAATAAAAGAACACCATACTGATTACTACAATTTGTAATTTTTTTTTTTTTTAAAACAAATGCTATAAAAAAGTTGCAGCAAATCACCACATTTAAAACAAACTGCAGGAGGCAATATGCTGGACTGTCCCTGCAGTGTAAATACGTCATGTTTTATGGTGGAAAAGCTTATCTCTGGCATCGTTTTACAAACTGTGCTATACATTAGCCAGAACCTGTTTATCTTGCTGGAAAGGTTTAGGTTTGTCAATCTTGAATGACCTTGTTGACAGTCCTTTAGTGCAGGTGTCGCTGTCCTGGCTGTGCAGAGTCAACCAATTATCTGAGGGCCACGAAACACTGTCAGTTTATATGCTAAACTCTAATTTGAACCAGCTTACCATTCACACAGAAACAGAAGTAGTAAAGATAATAACATTAATTTTCCCACCAAATTTTATTCAACATCCTCAGCAGGTTTGGGGCATGTATCAGACAGCTTGCTAGCAGGTTTGTCCAACTGAAAATATGTAAGAACACAGTCAGGCAAACTAAAGGGAAATCCACAGAGACACCACAGAGAAATAAACTGAAAAACAACAAAGTGTATACTAAAATGCAACACCACAACATGAAGTCCAAAACTCTAAAAAATGACACCCTTTTTCTTGTTGAAGTCCTGCACATACAGCTCCAGAAATTTGCTGTGCATGGCTTCATTCCACAATCTGTGACTTGCAGATGGTTGCTTAATGTCCACTGATATCTGCTTTATGCTTATCCTTCAGGTTGGAGGTGTAGACTCCTCAAGGCCAGATGCAATTAATTCAAACATTCATTTTCAGTGTGTGCAACAAAATCGCCCTACTTGTGCTCCAGCAACAAATCTGCGACCTTTGTCTTGACCAGTAGTTCTCTGTTTTGACCTGTTCTTATTTGCTGGATTTACCTGTTCTACTTTATTTTAAAAGTAGTTTTTCCACTTATTTATGTTTCTTAATGCTTTTAGTCTTGTATTTTGTATTAATTTTTCACAGAAGTGAACGACCAAAAAACTTTTTAAATTTAAAGAAACACCTAATTTCAAGAACAACATTCATCCGTGTCCATACTGCATGTGATGTGCATGGTCCATTTCAAACAGTGACATTTTATCTTTTCCCAGCTGAGGAAGGCCTATGGAAACGTCTACAGTATATACATCGGGTCCAGACCAGCTGTGGTCATCAATGGGACGAAGGCCATAAAGGAAGCTTTTGTGACCAAGGGAAGCGACTTTGCAGGACGACCTCAAGACATGTTTGTCAATGATGTTATCAAGCACAATGGTACAGCACACATGACATATATGGTAGAGAACGTCTTACCAAACTTAGTTAATTGTTTTTAAAAAGTCATTCAGGCTCTGTCAGTTACGTTTTTATTGGTAATGAGACAATGGGAAAAATAAAGGCAAACTCTAAATTTTAAAGAGTTTGAGCATGTGTGTGAGGTTACGTACATATACCTGTAACACACTATTGCCTTCTGTTATCAGATCCATCACATCCAAATAATCAGCATCAAACTGTTTGTGCGCCGAGAGACTAATTCATTTTATATTAAGCCTAGTCCTGTGGAAATCACTGAGAGAGTTGCCTTCCCTGATTAACAAGTGATTCCAACCCTTTAAAAAATAGGCCACTCCACTTTTCTGGTCACTGGTGCTTTAAAGTGATCCCATTCAGCATGCCACCAAGGCACCACTTGCATAACAATTAGCCTGGACCTCCCAAAAGTGAAATTATGTTCACAATCACATATTTCTACAATGGTAAATGAAACTCACTCTATATGTGCTCTATGTCACTGTGCCTGTTGTAGGAGTAATTATGGCAGATTATGATACTGTGTGGAAGGAGCATCGACGCTTTGCTTTGATGACCATGAGAAACTTTGGCATGGGGAAAAATTCCATGGAGGAAAAGATCCATGGAGAGATACAGTACACCATTAACACACTGGAAATGAGTGTTGGTATGTTAATTCTACTCACAGATGTCAGGCCAACATATCTGCACTGCACAGACATTCTACTATAAAATCATAATATCATAAGGTGTGATGGTTATTTTCATTATTGTCAGGGTAGTTTTAAGGAGTACCTCTTAAAGAGGCCTCTACTGTGTTCCATTGAGCTATATCTCCCAGCTGCTCTTTTGCTCACCGCATGAGACGCTTTGAGCTATTGTTTCATTTTGTTTAATATTTTTATACAATGACTATACTTTCATACTCCTATCACATATCTTTTGCAGGGAAAACATTGAGTCCTCAAGTTGTGTTTCATAATGCGGCCTCCAACATCATCTGCCAGGTGCTGTTTGGTAAACGCTACGAATACGATGATGAGTTCATCAAAGTGCTTATTCAGTGTTTCACTGAGAATTCCAAGATAACCAATGGTCCATGGGCTATGGTAAGTCAAAACTTGTTTCAAATAAAGCAAAGTAGCGCAGGACAAACTGGAGATTAGCAGGTTTTAGTACAAAGGTATTTTTTTGTTCATCTGTTGTGAAACAGTTACGACAGGAAGTAGTATCTGTCTGTTTTAATTCAATAAACTTGTATCTTACCGTTACAGCTGTATGATTCTTTTCCCATGATTCGTCATCTGCCGCTGCCCTTCAGAAAGGCCTTTAAGAATGTGAAGGTATGCTAATTGGACACAGAGATTTACTTTGTAGATATGATAACAGCCTGATTTAAGGATAGAACATGAAGGGCAAATAAAGAGTTATGAATGGTAGAATGCAGGTTGTTTTTTCAAACTTAGAAAGGAATATTACAAATCATTGATGTTGACTTGTGTTTTTCAGATTGCCGAGAATCTGGTGAAACGTGTGTTTGCCGAGCACATAGAGACAAGAGTGCCTGGAGAGCCACGAGACTTAGTTGACTGCTATCTGGATGAACTTGATAAGGTTGTGTGTGTGTAGAGTTCTCTCATTCCGAAACACACACGGTAATCTTATGTATATGCATCTGGTTATTTTGCTGATATATGATTACATGTTGTTAAAAAAATCATTTTGTCCCCTTTTTAGAGAGACGGTGATCGTTCTTCATTTTCAATGGAACAGTTGACGATGTTTGCTCTTGATCTGCACTTTGCTGGGACTGACACTACCTCCAACACACTGCTTACTGCTTTCCTCTACCTTATGAACTACCCACACATACAAGGCACGTGTGATGTATGAATGTTTGATTATTTTCTGTCAGGGCCTCCTTGGTTCTATAATTATTTTTGTAACCACACATACAGTACATCATGTTTTCATCACTATGGAAGTCAAAATTGACAAAATAGACTAAAATAAAATAAAATAACTACTGTGGTGTTTTGGTTATCTTCACCATATCATGTACCTTTGTCATCTGTCTCTCAGAGCGTTGTCAAGAGGAGATAGACGAGGTGTTGGAAGGGAAGGATCAGGCCACTTTCAATGACAGAAACCAGATGCCTTACGTGCAGGTATGGATTATTAAAGAATTTACATTTATAGGTACTATCTAAAACTTTGCATTCATGACATTACCAACATTTGGACACTTTTTTGACACTCTCTTTAACACCAGTGTGCATTCCTCCATCTTTTTCTTGCATGTATATCATTAGATTATCATTTATTTAATGTGTTAACATAGGTGTGATTATTGTTGTTTTAAATACATGACCTAGTGGTAGGCTAATCTGTTTAACAAATAATAACAAAAATTATATCACAGTCACAGTCTTGAGTCACTTTCCAAACTGAGATATTTTATCCCAAATTTGAAAACCTGCTTTGAAATTTGATGCAACATGTGCATTCCTCCGTTTTCATCATCAAAACATGTTATTGCACTAAAGGCTTTTATATTTCTCAAGCTCCTCAGCCACTTCTGACATGACACGAAATCTGGTAAAAAAAATAGGCAATTATTCACAAAACACAACAAATCAGGGGAGGGAATCGTGTTATGTTAAAGTCCTAGTCTAAAACACATGCAGAGGAGATGGCCATATTCTAAATCATCGAAAAACTGGCATCAATTTTAAGCAGTTTTAAGCATTATCACTGTATATACATGCCTCGTTATAAGCATACTGTTCATGCCTTCCCATATGGCACAACAGCTTTTTTTTGCGATCAAGCATAGCAACATTTCATTTAAATCTCTCTTTATTCAGGCTGTGATCCATGAGGTGCAGAGGATATCCAATACTGTTCCACTCAGCGTCTTCCACTGTACAACCAAAGACACAGAGCTAATGGGATATTCCATTCCCAAAGTAAGAATCAACTTATCTTGAATAATGTCACTTTATTTGCGTTAGTATATAAGTATTGAGTAAAGTTTTATGTATAAAAAGCAAAGTGCCTCTTAATTGCATAAATATACTAAAAATGTTTTCTCCCTTCCTGTTTATGTTCTTTCTTATTTTACTTAATTTTCTTTTCAGGGTATGTTAATCATCCCCAACCTGACGTCTCTGCTGAATGAGGAAGGACAATGGAAATACCCTCAAGAATTCAACCCTGAAAATTTCCTCAATGACAAGGGAGAGTTTGTTAAACCGGAGGCCTTCATGCCTTTCTCCACAGGTATGAGAGCTTGAAAATGCAACAGAATGTTACTGTACCACACTTGCAGCAGCATGCACAGATTTATTTTATCCAAACTGCTGATGATATCTTTGGATTTTTGCCTTGTTTCAGGTCCTCGTACGTGTCTTGGAGAGGGTCTGGCTCGTATGGAGCTCTTCCTCGTATTTGTGACATTGCTGAGAAAGTTTAAGTTCATATGGCCCGAGGACGCAGGAGAGCCAGACTACACACCCATCTTTGGGGCTATTATGACTCCTAAACCTTATCGCATAAAGGTCCAACATAGGAATTAGGACGGTTTGCAAACAGACAACAGAAACAGTCTGACAACACTAACAGCCATTAACTACAGAGAACAAATAACAATGATAACAACTGAGGGGTTTTTGTGCTACCCTGATCGCAATTAATACAAATGGGGAAATGGGTGGAAAAGTGGGAAAGGATACTTGAAGAAACCCAAAATTTGTGATTAATTCCAGTAAGCATAATTGCACATACACAGCTAGCATTCGTGATAAATTGCTGGTCAGTCACAGGAATATACAAGGTGAAGATCCAAATCAGTTACCATATCAGTTTACTTTAATTTCAATTAAAGCCAACAATACATCTCACCTGTGGCTTTTTAAGATTTTGATTTTTACCCTGGGATAAATTCTGACTGTTGGACATAGAGCTGAAATTTAAAGACACATCTCAATCGATAGCCAGGCTGAGTTGTAATGGATGAAAAATGTATGACTTAGACTCCTGATGATTAGCTACCATCATAAGTCATAAGCAGTCTAAAAGTACTGTCGCATGAAGTCCAAATTTTCATGAAAAATGCACTGAAATTTGCAAACGAACTGATTTTCTGATTGATGCACACTGCTGCCAAACATTTGTGTGGGGGGAAATGTTTGGACAGACCTTAATCTCAGAGATGTTTCACCTGTGGATATACACGTTTGACCAATGAATAGCTTTTGTTTTAGTGGAAGATGTCTCTTCAAGGTCAGTTTGGGGAGGAAAAAAAAGGCTACAGGCAAGTCTACAGGGTCAAAAGGGAACACATCCAACTGAGCCATTTGCTTATAACCAAAGCATCAACAGCCAACAACATGCTGGCTAAGAATAACTAGCTTAATACATGTAAAACTACCTAGCATTCTTCTTCACTGGCACCTCGCTGCTTCGCAAAACAATCCCAACAATCTTTCTTTATGCTACAGATGCCAACAACATCTAGCCAACTATATAAGCTACCTAAAATACAGCAGACACTTCTCTATAGCATAATGTAATCAGATTTTATGAGTCTAGCTGAAAACAACACGTTTGCATCATAGTAATCACAGTGTGTTGCCAACATTGACAGAATGCTGCCAAACCAACCAAACCTTCTTGACAACCTCTTCCTGGTACGACTCAACATAAATTTCTTTTTGCAACACCATATTCTAAGAGTCTGAAGATCTATCTTTAGTTATCGTTGCTCCCAAGCACTCTCTTGTATTTTTAGACCACACAAAAGCAAAAAAAAAAACACCTGGTTGCTGGACTGGCAAAAAAAAAAAAAAAAAAATGTTGCCTATCTCTGATCCTTGCTGGAATTTACCTAGCTAACCAGTATTCCAACAACAAAGACTGCTATTTGGTCACTTTCTTTACTGCAGCCTCCACTGAAGCGTTCTCCCTGTTCGCTTAAAATTCTTTAAAACATTTGACAGCTGGAGATCCTGCTTCTTCCCTCCTCGCCATCTTGTTTTTCTATTTAAATGTCTGATGTTCGATTTTTTTTTTTTAACTGACTGAATCATATGACCTTAACTTAATGACGCTGCCATTTTAACACCAACCAAAAAGTTTACTCGAACCTTACCGATGTACCAATTTTAACACAAACCATTGTCTCACTCTTAATCTCATCAAATGTCATGTAAACCTATCCAAATCAAATCATAACAGTGGATTTGAAAATTAAACAAAAACTACTTTCCAATAGGATCGGGGTCCTACTGCATGGACAAAGAACATATCTTGTTCTTTAATTGGAAGACATGCTTTGATGTGTAAACTTATTGCATAATCATGTATTCAAGATGCATTTTTTAATTTAAATTTTTAAAAAATTTACTGTATATGCTACTGCTTATTCATGTTTTCCATAATATGCATTAAAATTTTAATTGATGTACCTGTATGGGTAATGTAATGATATGGGGAATGTCAATGGGGAATGTCAATGTGGCCAATTCATTTTTTTTCTCTCATAAGGTGTGTATCCTTCCTTTCATAATAGTAGCACTATAATGTGTTATTGCACAGGTGTGCCTTGGACTAGTCACAATGAAAATACACTCTAAAATTTGTAGCTTATCTTAAAGAAACCCTTTTATTACAAATTAAAACCTTCCATACTACATTTTTATGACAGAGAACCTGTCAGTATGTGATATGGCCACCATTTGCCTGACGCAGTGCAACACATCTCCTTCACATAGATCAGGTAATTGAAATCAAGAGGGGAACATCTCCTGGTGAAGAATTGTGTTGTGTGCGACTCATGTAGTGTGTGCAGATGAACTGTGTGTGTTATCTTTTGGATGTGTAGCAGAACAGTTATTAGAATGGTACCTCCTTGGGTGCATACCTCTGCCAAGGCCCAGAATTCCCAGATTCACTTCTTTACCTGGATATTCACCAAAATGTAACGTTTTAGTTCATTCCCTCGCTACGCAACAACTCCACCGGTAGTGTTTTCATGAGCCTGCTCACTAGTAAATAAACAAGCACACATGACCAAAGATTTTGACCAAATGAAAATAATAATAGTAACTGTAGTTATGCTGCAATTGTATTATTTTTGACATACCATTACAGTAGATCCTGATTGGTCAGGTCAGCAGGTACAGATTTAAAGGACCAATGGATTTAGCATGTAATGAATAATAAAGAAAGAATAAGAGAATTAAAATTTTCCTCATTAATGATGTATTACTTCATCCATCGCAGTTATATATGTGTATATACAATAATTTTATGATCTGATCTACAGGCTGCAGTTAGCTATATAACATAAAAACAAGAAAAACAGCAACCACGCTCCTCATTCTCCTCAACACGAAATGCTGGATGTCCTCCATTGTTTCCTTTGTTTTTTGTTACAGTTTCTTTGTTGACTTTATTACAGGGATACACCGTATTGAATTTCTGTGATGACACACTACTTACACTACCATTCTCAGGTGTGCAGTACCAAAAGGAAATGAACTGCACTGCTTGGTGGAAATGTGGCATTAAAGACAAAATATAATCCATTGAGAGATCTGTATGCCCAGATTACCCTTTAGATTAACAAACAAAATGGAGGTTGATACATCTTAAATGCATTTGAACCATAGATTTTATAGCATGTTATTATTTAAAGAGGACCCCTCATCTGTCATCATGTAGTCCAGTGTTAGACGAGTTGCACTCATACCTATGTACATGTAGTTCTTGGGTTCAACAGAATTATACTGGGATATATTAAATTATCTATTCTTACAAAACTGGACTCATCAATTTGTACACAGGCCCCAGAGATCAACAGAGGATGCCGTCTGTACCTGCCTGCACATCACCCTCTCCCTTCTGGAAAACGGGCACATTAACGTCGGAACTGTTCGTGGACTACAGCTCAGCATTTAACATTCCCACCAAACTAACAAATGCGTCATTCACAGTAGGAATGACCCCCAAATTCTGCAACTGAATGTGAGACATTCTTATCCGCTGACCACAGTCTCTCAGGATTGGTAACATAACTCCAGGACAATAATCATGAACAATAGATTCTTATTAGTAGTACTAGATAAGTACTCAGTTCGGTGCTGTACACATTCTATACTCATAACTGTGTCTCCACAAATATTAATTCCTCCATTCTTATTGTGGATGACACAGCGGTCCTTGGATTTATCAAAAACAGTTATGAGTCAGCCTGCTGCAGAGAGCTGGAAAACCTGGTGCAATGTCATCAAGACAAAGAAGCTGATAGTGAACCTGAGGAAGAAGAGTCGTCCTCACCAATCAACCGACTCTGGAGGAACTACGGTGAAAAAGATGAACATTTTCTATTTCCTCGAGGTCCACATTAATATGTACTTGACCTGGACCCATCACATCTCTTATGTGATCAGAAATCACAGCTACACTTTTTTAGAAAGCTGGGGAGACTCAAGCTGCTGTCAGCAGTTTTTCTACCACTGTAGTGTGGTTCACTCTCAGTAGCAGCATCACAGTCAGGTACGATGACTGTAAGCGACGCCTCAGCCTGCAGAAAATGATCAAGATGGTCGAATGCATCCAGGCAGAGCCCTCTCATCTCTGCAGGACATCTACCATTACAAGACCCGTCCCACCCACAGCAACACCTCTCAACACTCCTTTCATTTGGCAGATGATACTGGCGTTGGAAATTCAGGAGCAACAGGTTCAAAGACAGTTTCCAGAGCAGGTTATAAGACTGACTAAAACATCCCTACCGCTGCTCCATCTCTCTTCTTCTACTCTATTTCCCCACATTTGCATACCAAGCACTCTATTTACATGCTTTGAGCAACATCTTTGCACATCTGCTTGTGGATTTAAACAAACATGCAACATGAAAGCGGCTCTGACCTCTGGAGGCCACAAAAAAGCCTCCAGAGGTCTTGACCCAATACAAATGCCAGGACCCAGTGTCTCAGCAGACTTTTGCCCTATAATGAGATGATGTCTGTTATTCATTTCACTTGTCAGTGGTTTTAGCATTGTGGCTAATCTGTGTGTCTCAGAAATACATGCTTAAAACTGAGTCACTCATGTTAAAAAAAACAGACTTCAATTATTAACAACTTGGTAATTATAAAGGCAAGAATGTTCTGAATAAATGCAAAACAGTTAGAATCTGTTGTATCTCCGTCTCCAGCTGGCCAAATGCTATGGAAATGTCTACCGCCAGTTTTTTGGTCCCAGGCCTGTGGTTGTGATCAATGGACTGCAGGTGCTGAAAGAAGCCCTGGTCAACAAACAAAAATGACCTCTCTAGAAGACCAGTAGATCTAACGGTCAACCGTGTTATACAAGTAAAAGGCACAGAGCAGAAGTTCACAGTGTGATAATTATTGTATCCTGCAGTGCATGTGAGTGGATTGGAATAGTAAGAACATCCACTCCTCACTCACACAGAACTTCATTCTGACTACTCCCCTGCTCAGAGCCATTACAGGCCACTCCACTCATTATTGCTTCTCACTCCAGTCCGATTTTACCTTGCTCCATTGAAAATGCTCACCACTGCTTTCCAACACAGAGCAAACTGGCAATGCAGGCAAACACTCTCATTATTAAGAAAAAAATCATCCCAAAATCATTCTAAATGGACCAAAAGAGAGAAGTAATTGTCAGTTTGTTACCTATAGTATGTTCTCTGAAAAACAACTAAGTTTAGTTTATAGAGTTATGGCACCATCTAGTGGTAGAAGGTGGAATAAGTCATCAGGTCCATTAGCGCTATTTTTAAGTTCAGAAGTATCAAATGCAGAATTGCGCGTGCTGCAGAAAAATATACTGATATTTTATTATATACAAGATTTTTAATGTTGATGCTGGCTAATTCTACCCTTTTGTAAGTCAGTTACTCAAATGAAACACGTCAGAAATTGTAGACCTTGCCCTGTTTGATGCAGTTCCCCTTTATTTGACATGATTGAACTAAAAAATGCTGGCTTGTCTATATCCATAGCTTTAAAGTCACAGTAGCAGCTCCAATTTTAATCCTATCCCAAATTCACACAACAATGTTTATGCCTTTAGAGTAAATATAGGGTTTGTGTCTTGCTAAAGGACACTACAACACAGTGACTCCAGGTATGGGACCGAACTGCCTGTTCTGAGAACGAACGCTGTACCTTTAGTCTGCTTAATTGCTTGCCATCAGTGTTGTACAAAGTGCTTGAATTCCATACTTTAGCAGAAGTAAAAAAGCAGAAATATTGTAACTGTCTCTACTTGTCTGAAACATGACAACCATTGGAATGTCACAAAATCAGTTTTACCAGACTGGATTTCCAGTGTACAAATGGAATTACTGTAGAGCTGTGATTGAAACCTTTTCTTGGCATTTTTTTGACATTTTTTCATAACCATTGATTACAAGATCCCAGTAAGACGTGGCTGGATATAAGCTTTGACTTGTCTTGATGTGAGAGAGAGCATACTACTTGTTTGATCTCATGCAAATGTATACAGTCCAGATAACCCGATACTGATGATTAAAGACTGACAACTACTATTACATGTAGTACATGTAAAAACTAATGAGATGTGATGAGATATTTGTAGTGGGTTAAACGTATAAAAAACAGTAACATAACTGTAAATGTCCTGTATTTATATAGCACTTTTCTAGTCATTGTTGACCACTCAAAGCGCTTTACACCTCAGGTTTTGCATTCACTCATTCACACACACATTCATACACTGGTGGTGACTGCCTCACAGGGTCTGGGATCGAAACCAGCAACCTTCCAATCGCTGGACGACCACTCTATCATCTGAGCCACAGCCGATGGCCCCGTCACTTATGATACTCTGATTAACACCAATGCTAGCTACTCCTCCCAAACATTTAAAGGTGCAATGTGTAACGTAGTTACAGTAATTGTTGCGCCTCATGCCTCAGTCTCATGGTTGTCAAAAACTAATGCTGTGAGTTTTCTGTCATCAGATACTTACAATCTGGGTTGTTGGATGGCCCAGACTCATCTTTATTCTGTTTCCATACTAAAAATGCTGGATTTGAATTGTGACCTGGGGAAACAGGAGGCCAAGTCAAAAAGCTTGTATTCTTTGTTATGTTCCTCAGACCAATCCTGAATAGTCATTGTTGTGTGGCAGGGTACATTTTGATCATGCTGCTGCACAGTGGTTTTGCCATGAGTGGGTGTACTTGGTCTGCAGTAATGTCTGGGTAAACAGTTTGTGTCAAAGTAACATAAGCAGTTTCCTGGCAGAACATTGCACTGTAAAAAGATGATGAGGTTTTTATGTTGTGACTAGCTGGTGTATATGCATAATAGTACGGCTGCTGAAGCAATTGTTATCAACAATGTGGACATGAATAATTATCAGTGAAACTTCATTTGTTCCATTTAAAAACATATTTCCTACTGAAGGCACATTTCCTCAAAAGGGGTCTCAGACTCGTGGCCCGGGGGAATGATATTTTGTGGGCCCCTACCTGAAATCAAAGCTTGGTGTTAGTGCGGCCTGTGCGTTTTTTTCTCACATGCACCTGCGTGAGTCGTTGCCCTGGGCGTTTTATATTTCTTAACACTTGTGGGCTACCATAGCTCAGGCTCGTGACAACAACACGAATTAGCAACGTTGGTCACTTGTAACGTGTTTCGGGACTGTCACCGAGTGAAGGGGAAATATATCCTGTCACCCAGCCCCAGTCATGTCTTTTTCAAAACCTGCCGTGAAGAGAAAGGTTAGCGATGAGCACAGACAATTTCAGGAGAAGTGGGAGACGGAATATTTTTTTGTTGAGCACAGGGGCATCCCGACGTGTCTAATATGCATGGATAAAGTTGCGGTGCACAAAGAGTATAACATCAGACGTCATTACTTAACTAGACATGCTGAGGAGTATGCAAAATACCAGGGGGATGAGCGAGAGGACCGGGTCGCCAATCTTAAAACATGTCTACTGAGGCAACAAGATTTTTTCAAGAATTTTGCTGGAACAACAACTGACGGAGCGCCATCAATGACACGGAGGAGAAATGGACTGGTGGCACTTGTTCAAAGAAAACTGGAAGAGGAGGGTGTGGAAGAGGCCATTGCTCTGCACTGCATTATCCATCAGCAGGCCCTTTGCAGCAAATGCCTGAAGTTTGACAATGTGATGTCTGACGTTGTCAAATGCATCAACCATATCAGATCCAGGGGCTTAAAGCACCGGCAGTTCCGCGCCTTTTTGGAGGAAATAGAGTCAGCATATGAGGATGTGCTCTACTTCACCGGGGTACGTTGGCTTAGCAGGGGGAAGGTCTTGAAGAGGTTTTTTGAGTTGAGAGCAGAAGTGAAAGCCTTCATGGAGAAAGATGGGATGACTGTTCCTGTACTAAGTGATCCCAAATGGCTAATGGACTTAGCTTTTCTTGTTGACATCACACAGGAGCTGAATGTACTGAACAAGAAGTTACAAGGACAGGGCCAGCTTGTCAGTGCTGCATATGACAATGTCAGAGCATTCTCCACAAAACTTGTGTTATGGAAAGCCCAGCTTTCCCAGACAAACCTCTGCCATTTCCCAGCATGCAAGGCACTCATGGATTCGGGCACACCATTCAGTGGTGAGAAGTATGCTGATACCATTGTAAAGCTACAGGAAGAATTTGATCACAGGTTTGCAGACTTCAAGACACACAGAGCCACTTTTCAAATTTTTGCTGACCCCTTCTCCTTCGATGTGGAAGATGCCCCCCCTGTGCTTCAGATGGAGCTAATTGACCTGCAGTGCAATTCTGAACTCAAAGCCAAGTTCAGGGAGGTGAGTGGAAAAACAGACAAGCTTGGACAATTTTTGAGAGAATTGCCCCCCACCTTCCCTGAGCTTTCCAGGATGTTCAAGCAGATCTTGTGCCTTTTTGGCAGCACCTATCTGTGTGAAAAGCTCTTCTCCACAATAAACTTTAATAAGTCAAAGTTTAGGTCCAAACTTACAGATGAGCATCTTCAAGCCATACTGAGGGTCTCAGTTGCTTCCTCCCTCAAGCCAAATGTGGCTCAGCTGTGTAAGAGGAAGCGCTGCCAAGTCTCTAGCAGCAAGAAGTAGGAGGAAGTAAGGGAAGCCTATGTTCTGAAGAACCGTTCATGTTCTGGATGTTTTGAATTGTTATTAATAAAGATTGATAAGATTGGATCGGTTGTATTTTTCTTTGAAATACTTAAAACCCTTTTTTTTGTGGAATACTTGATGCGGCCCAGCCTCACCCAGACTCTACCTCCAGCGGCCCCCAGGTAAGTTGAGTTTGAGACCCCTGCTCTAAATGGTTCTTGTTGCTTGCAGATAATGCTCCCGGAGTGGTTCTGGCAGATTACAACCAAAACAAAACAAACAAAATTTGGAGGGAGCAACGACGCTTTGGTCTGATGACTCTGAGAAAGTTCCATGGAGCAGAGAATCCTAGGAGAGATAGATTGGATCGTTAAGTTACTGGAGCAAAGTGAGGGTACATTAAAGCTGAAAACTTTATACTGCTACCCTTTTCTGTTGCCAGGAAAACCCATGAATCCCCATATGCTGTTCCACAATGCAGCCTCTAACATTATCTTCCAAGTTCTGTTTGCTAAGCAGTTTGACTATGAGGATGAGTTCATGACGTTTTTTGTGAATCGTTTTCGTAAGACCTCCAAAATAATCAGCAGGTGCTGGGGTCTGGTGAGTCACAATTTTGATAATGATGCCTCTCAATGACAAAACATCACTCATCTAGAGATAAACATGTCAACTGACTCACAAACTCAGCATGAGGCACATGTTGAAGCCTGAACTCTAATTTCTGAAATTAGTAGGATTAGCTTGAAGTGTGTTGAGTATAAGAACTAAAATAACCTTTTATCATCACATAGACCAACCAGTTTATCACAGTTTATCATCAGATTGCAACTGAGAATGGGGGATACACGTTGACTCAAAATTTCAAGTGGCCATGAAACACTGGGTGTAGTATTTTTCAAAGATGGATTCCCACTCTGAAAATCTTAGGGTGCACTCTGCAGTAATGGATTTCAACCAAGTGAAGATGGTCAACTTGCTTTGCCTAAATTGATTTATCAAGCTGGCCTCTTAAAACTTTAATCTAAAAGTTTTTTTTTTTAGTTTTTTTTTTACTCTATCTCTCATTCAAATTTACGACTCTATACCTCTGGCGTGCAACTTGCCACTGCCCTTCCAGAACACATTTAAGATGTTCAAGGTATGTTTTGCAAAGAGTTGAATCAAAGTCTGGTAAACAGCAGTTATCTTTTAAAAGAGAGATAAGAACTTTTTGGTACAATTGACACATAGTGACTGTGTTAAACTAAATGTTAACCAAAAGCTTATGATGTTAGCTTAAACAAGTTAGCATACAGTTTTTTGCTTAGTAGCGCTAGTTTAACTGAGGCTATTGTTAGTATCAGACAAACTAAAGTTTTGATCTAATGATAGAAATGAATAGATAGTAATGGGCCAATTCAATTTATTCCGTTTCCCATTCCTTTGAGGGTTCAGTTGAGCTGATTAGGCCATCTGTGTCAGTCATGTGCCCTTGGAGCAGTCGTGTGTCACTTACAACAGGCATGCATTATAGCCAAACTGGTGCAGTTGCCACATGGCTACTTCTCTGGTTCCAGCTGGTGACCAATGAAAGAACTCCGTCTAATACAGAAAAAACTTTAGGGCCAGGTATGAGAGAAAAATTATGAAAAATTATGAAAAATTACTTTTCTTAGGGAACAAAATGTCAATAAAAAAAGTCAAAATATCAAGAATAATGTTGAAACACAAATTCAACAATAAAGTCGAAATGTTGAGAATTTAAAGTTGACAGTCTTAATACTGTGTACTGTGTAACAGTGCATTAAAAAATGCTTTGCATAGATCAGTGATGTCCAAACAAAGGCCAACTGTGGCCTGTGTTCAATTTTAAACTGGCCTGAAGCAAATTCTAAAAATGTAAAGGAATATGGCCCACACATGAAACCTGTGCTTGACCGTATTGTACTTCTCGGTTTCGGCTTCTCCAAAAAAAAAAAGAGCAATCAAAGAAAGATTTTGCTACAGGTGACCAAAAATGGTAGAACCAAAGAAATGCAAGATAGCAATTGAGTTCAGAAGATTTCAGACATGGTGGGAAAATTAACATTTCTTCATTGAAATGAAGGGGAAGTGTGTGTGCTTGATTTGCAATGAAAGTGTTGCTGTGATGAAAGATGACAACACTATGAAAACAAGCATCAGAGATACATGTCCTGCACTGGTGACAAGAGAGTACAGAAAGTTAAGCAAATGGCAGCTAGCCTGCTAGCTCAACAAAAGTGTTTTTTTTTCCATGCTCACAAGACACAAGAAAATGCCACAACAGTCAGTTACGAGGTCGCTCACCTTATTGCCTGACACAAGAATTCTTCCTCAGATGGTGACTTCATAAAAGAGTGCCTCACTGAAGTCGCAGGAATAATGTGCCCAGAGAAAATACAGGAACCCAAAACCTAAAAACATCAAATGT
The DNA here is from genome assembly GCA_001698575.1 of Mola mola. Lineage (NCBI taxonomy): Eukaryota > Metazoa > Chordata > Actinopteri > Tetraodontiformes > Molidae > Mola > Mola mola. Next base: position 2,820,877 of record KV751352.1, read on the forward strand.
CAGATAAAGCTTTTGCTTTTGATTTTTACTCGATTGCATGTGATGAGAGCACAGATGCCACAGACAACACACAGCTGTTCATTTTTTTGCTT
>KV751352.1:2827503-2849030 GCA_001698575.1 Mola mola
TGATCTTTGAAATGTTCTTAGGCTGACTTAAGGTTTGAGTCTATGACTACACCCGGATTCCTTGTTTATCTGTCTTTACATTTACCAACTGGCGCTGATTGATAACTTTCAATAGTTCTTCTTCATCTCCAAATACAATGACTTTAGTTTTATCTTTCTGTAGGGGAAGGGAAAGGAAGTTCTGGTAAATCCAATCACTGATTTGTTCAATGCGCTGACAAACATCCTTTATAGGATTTTAGTTGCCTGATAGGGTTATATACATTTTTGTATGGTCTGCATAGTTCTGATAACATATTGTATTTCATTCTTCTATAATCTGTGCAAGTGGGAGTATGAAGATATTTTAAAGAATGGCCCCTAGAATTGAGCCTTGGGGAACTCAACACATCATTTTTGTCTCCACAGACTTGTGGATACCTGTTAACACAAAGCAGACTGAGTCTGTGTCCTCCAGTTTTTTTATCCCATCCAGTAAAATGTTGTGCTCAACTTTGTCAAATGCATGAACTGAGATCCAGTAGAACCGAGACTGAAATTCTGCCGCTGTCTGTGTTTAGGTGGATGTCATTAAACATTTTAACAAGAGCAGTCTCAGTGTTGTGGTGTGGTCAAAATCCTGGATGGTTAAAACAGTTGTTTAGTACCAAGGAAATGTTTAGTTGTTGAAAAAAAACTTTTTCATTGATTTTGCTTAAAAACAGGAGATTATATATTGCTTCTAACTGTTCATGTGAGATGTGTCTTGGTTGTTTTTTATTAATAGAGGCTTGGGGGCCGCTGTGTCTCAGATGGTAGAGCGGTCATCCTTAGTGCCCCATCAGTGTATTAGTGTGTGTGTGAATGGGTGAATGCAAAATCTGTAGTGTAAAAGCGCTTTGAGTGATCAAAATGCCAAAAAAGCGCTATATAAATACAGCACATTTATATTTACCATTTATTGTTTTTAGTGATGAGGCATAGTAACACCCCCCACTGAAAGATGCAAACTATGGCTGAATCATTAAAGCCTGACAATTGTTCGGCTCAATGGCCACAACAACAGCACTGTCGTCCATGGTAATACTCATTTATTGCTCTACGTGCAAATTCCGCCACGCAAATACATCACACATTCTGCTGGCTATTTTCTACCCTTTGTAAGTCAGTTACTCAGATGACACACATCAGAAACTGTAGACCTTGCCCTGTTTGATGCAGTTCCCCTTTATTTGACAAGAATGAATTAAGAAATGGTGGCTTTTGCTTGTCTATATCAGTAGTTTTAAAGTCACAGTAGCAGCTCTAATTTTTAGCCTTTCCCAAATTCACACAACGCTTATGCCTTTAGAGTAAATATAGGGTTTGTGTCTTGCTAAAGGACACTACAACACAGTGACTCCAGGGATGGGACCGAAGTGCCTGTTGTCAGATATGAGGACGAACGCTGTGCCTTTAGCCAGTCTGCTTAATTGCTTGCCATAAGTGTTGTACAAAGTGCTAGAATTCCATACTTTAGCAAAAGTAAAAAAGCAGAAATATTGTAACTGTCTGTGTCTGAAACATGCCAACCATTGGAACTTCATAAGCTATGTTTTACCAGACTGGATTTCCAGTGTACAAATGGAAATACTGTAGAGCTGTGATTGAAACCTCTTCTGTGGAAATGGACCCATTTGAATGCCTACTTTCCATCCTCACACTAATTGCTTTTTGAAATCCTTTGGCTTTTGTATAAGATTGTTAACAGACAGACGTGCGGACAGGCAGAAAACGAAACACTGATAAAAACAATAGGTTGGTAGAGGTAATAACAACCCCACTATACCAACAGGTCTTCTTGCTTCGCTGGCTCTCTTTTCTCAGTTGTTCTCTGGCCAAGGCTGGGTTGTAATTGTGATGAGCTACATTTGGGCCGGGTGTGGTCCTCATCAGCAACAAATCGGGGCCAAAGGCACTAATAATATCAAAATATTATAACTCAGACAGAAGTTGTTTTATGCTACATAATGAGGACTTTTACTTTTGATGCAATAATTTGCATACAAATTTCAGAAGAGGTCAGAAATAGCCTATGGCAATGATTTATTTGTTTTTTAATGGTAGCCCATTTCGATCCAGAAACAGAACATTTTTGCTTGTAATTCCACGAATAATGTAAGCTTGAATAAAAGAAGGACAACGCAGCGATAGTTTTGCTATATATTTTTCAGAGGTGTTGCGCTCTCTGAGTCCTCTCTAGTTAGATTTTGAATGCACAAGCTTTAACTGTTTTTTTATTCCTTTGGTTAATCAAATTAAACTGCTTGATAGCAATGTAATAACTACTGGTAGACTCAGTGTGAGTGCTCCATACTGTGCTTAAGTACGGCACGCTTCCTTGGCATTGGCAGGATTTGAACAGGTTTCCTTTGGAACGGCATTTGCTCATGCACGAGCGCAAACACGCAGACATGATAATATACACGAATAACTCCCACATCTCCTGCAAAAATCAATCACTGCATTGCATAATCAATAAATCTTCAAATGTGAGCGTGGCCTACCTGAAAAAAAAGAGTCCAAATAAGCCACAAACACTGGAAAGTTATGGTTATGTTTTTATGATGTAATGACTTATTTACAAGTAGTAACCTCGCTCAGGCACGTTTGCATAGGGCATAGAGCAGAGCGTGTGCAGGCCAGCAGGGGAGTGGGGCGGGGGGCAATTGTGTTTAGGCATGGTGCAAAACAACTGGGCCAAGTGTGATTTTAGCCCTCAGTGATTGCCCCGTACACCAACCGCCCCTGCCTCTCTACTCCAACATAGTTTCAACTTACTATCTGAGACACATCGACATTAATGATAACTCTCAGAAGTATTAAAAGACTTGTATTTATACCTGGTGTGGTACAATGAACCATGCACTGTTCAGTTTAACCAGCAGGCTTTTGATACTGCAGTGGTGAATTACTGAAGCTTTTGTGTTGATGCTGGATTGTTTAACTGGGCAGTCTCTTGATTGTCAGCTGGAGGCCAGGGGTAAAGGGAGCTTCAATGTGTGTGCGTGCGTGTGTGTGTGTGTGCTGACGTGGACCTTCTGTGATGACATTCAGTTGGATGACTAATGTGGCAGGGAGGACAGAGAGCAGAGAGCAAAAGACAGGAAAGAAAAAACTAAAAGAGCCATGAAATTAGGTTGAAGGAGGATTTATTACACAGCATTGTAAAAGAAAAAAAAGGTGACCTTTCGAGACAAGGAGCAAGTCAACAGGGACGTACAGATTCAGTTTGACGGACTGAAATGGAATCAAAGGGATTGAGACAAACTTGGGATTATCAGTGACGGATCATCAGAAGCCAAGCTTCTCAAACATGGACTAATCTAGGAGTCTGAAACACACACTCCCACACACACACACACACACACACACACACACACACACGCGCACACACACACACAAGCACATACCATTTGGTTTCCTGTTGTGAGCTGTCTGAGCAGTGGACAGGCCTGACCATGCAGGAGTCTCCAGGTGCAATGGGTGTAGATGGCAATTATGCCAGTAATGTTCCAGCCTTTCTGACCAAGCTATGGACCCTGGTGGAGGATCCAGATACCAACCACCTCATCTGCTGGAGCGCTGTAAGTCAGACTGCAGAACATTAATGTGACTGTGGTGACTCTGAGAAATATCATTATAACGCTACTATACAGTATGTCCTCCAACATAGATCATCCTTTATCAGTGTGATGATTAGCAAGTGCTAAACAAAATGTTTTTAAAAAATCTATACCAGATCAACACTTTTTAAATTCCAAAGAGAATGTTATTCATCAGGCGTACTCATCCAAAAAGTGCTCTGGCTTCTAGGTTTATGTCCTTGTTCCAGCTAAGTCCAAATTTTTTTTTCAATGATGTCAGTCAAATTTAAATAAAATCCAGGAAAAGTGAACAAATAATATTAATAGAATACAGAATATACAGCCTAATCATCCAACAGGAAATTATAGCTTCATTTTTCTTTTAACTTGCTAACTACGTACTTTTCCTGCCAGTTTCAACAGGTCAGTGAATACATTTCATAAATCTGTAGATATCTGCTGCATTGATACCTGTTTAGCTTGTTAGACTCTTTATAACAAGGAATTTAGTGGCGTGGACTTTGTGGGTATCACAATTTATATGCCCTGGTGGTGTATTCCTGCTCAAATCTGGTGTAACGTTAAGGGAGGAAGTCTTGTTGGTGATCTGAAAAGTACCCTCAGATTTTTAAAACGGTGGCACACTGTCATTTGCAGAAAAACTTACTCTGTAAATGTCAGATTATTATACATATTCTCTTTGGTATTACTACAGTGTTACATGATGTGTCAAGGTCAAGCTAATTTAACAGCTAAGTTAATTTATAAATGAGGTTATAATATGCTGTGCTGTGAGTACTTTTTTATATTTGAAAGTTGCCCTCTTCAGGCCTTGGACAACAAGGTGGAGTTTCTTGAGCACAAAAATTCAAGCTGATGATCACACTCACATACTTTGCTATCATTAACACTTTGACTTTTGACTTTTGAGCCATTATGTTTTAAATTGTGAGCAAATAGAAATGTGTAATCATTTTGAAACCTTTTTCATGAATAAATATGGGTTTTTTTTAAAAAAATGAATAACAGAAAAACAAAGGACTGATATGAATCACAAAGACAAATGTTAGGTGATAGGCAGGAAGAGGCCTCCATTCTTCTTTGTATGGATAAAAAAAACACACAGATGATGTCCACTCGCAGAACATCTGTAGTATACAACAACAAGTATATATGTAAGTGACTACATACAAGTTAACAGCAGTGTCTTATTAGACCTTTCTAGATTTCACAAATCTGCCCCGTATGTCACAACAGTTGGTAAGTTACACTTAGTGCCAGTGATCACTGTTTAATTACATATTTCAGGAAGAGGTTTTAAAGGCACAGACAGAGAAATGTTATTTTATTTTTGGCCTTCCTCCCAGTAGAAAAAGATGAACATCAAACACATAATGTAAAATCTATAATGTAATGAAAATGAAGAGTGCCAAATTTCACGAGGTTGGGCATTGAAGATCCAGTATTTTCTCTTTTTCATACATATTAGTATCCATGTTGTGAACTCATTTATAAAATTACAAATGTGATTGATGATATGATTAGAATGTGTGAAAGTTACATCATATGAGTCTGACTTTCACATTTAAGCAAGTAGAGACAAAGTATAGCAAAGCAATTTGGTTAGGTAGCCATATTAAACCACAGCAGAAGAACATGACATCAAACATCTTGATGGAACTCAATTCCAGTTCCCAAGTAACACGTGCTGATTTAGTAAGAATATAAAATAGTTCTGGTCTTTTTCTTCACTTCTGTCATTCGGGACTGTCCCAACCTTCTTCAACAACAGACTTCACAACTGTCAGAACTGAAATTACTGACACAAGCTTAAATGATTAAATATTAACCACAGCTTCTTTATTTTGACTAAATTTCCATTTCAGTTCCTTGTCAATGCACCGTCATAAGTTTTCATCTATAAAAAGCAAAAAGCAAGATCCCAGTGGGGGCACACTTTGAAGCTGAAAAGTCATCTTTTAATAGCAGTTTTCGACAACAAATCTGTCTTTGTAGCAGTTAGATTTTTATTTATTTAATTTTTTTTTTAGCTGCTACAAGTCACAGATTTCAACTTCGAAGCATTGAAATGTGGTAATTTCTTTAACAAAAGATTCTTAGAGGTTTTTTAGTTACACTGAAAACTAGTAATGATGATGATTACAAATGTACACTAAATTTTGAATTAGAATGTGCAAAATTGAAAAAATATGGTGATCCACGGTTTTATGATATACTGTACGATGTGAAGTGCTGATAAATAAGTCCCCTTTCCTGAATCTTCTCCATTTCAGACGGGGACTAGTTTCCACGTGTTTGACCAGGGACGTTTTGCCAAGGAAGTTTTGCCAAAATACTTTAAACACAACAACATGGCAAGCTTTGTCCGACAGCTCAACATGTGTGAGTACACTCTTCTGTCTTCTCTAGCACATGTTTATTTACTGTAAACATAACAGGTGTAAGGTTGCTCTTACACATGTGTGTTCAGATGGCTTCCGTAAGGTTGTGAACATCGAGCAGAGCGGCCTGGTGAAGCCTGAGAGGGACGATACAGAGTTCCAACATCTGTACTTCCTCCAAGGACATGAACACATGCTAGAACACATCAAGAGGAAGGTAAGGACATGAAAACCATGGACACAAGACAAACCAAACAGAAAGTGCCTTAAAATAATTAAATCAGCCTTTATATTTTTTATTTTGAACATATTAAAGTCAGTCTAACTTTAATGGTATTTTAATCCATTATATGTTAAAATGTCTCAGTCAGCATTCAGCCTAGAATTAGTCTGCATATAACCCTAAATCCCCTAGTCCAAAAAACCTGAGAGCAACAAAAATAAGAGGTTAAATCCATATTAGCAGCTCTCATTCACACTTAGAAGCACTGGTGTTGGCAATCAGCTGTCGCTGCCTCTGACAGATATGAATGTGCAGAAGTGGTTCTGTCTACAACCATTAACAGTCCTGTTTGACCTCACCTGTCTGTGGAAAGATGTGAGAGAGCCAGACAAAGAAGATTAAACAGTAAATTATGTTGTTTTTTGCACTGAAATGCATCAGCTAATAAAAACCTCAGACAATAAGGATGTCAGGCCAGCAGTGGTTATGCACGATATCTCACCACTGAGCCAACCTTTAGCAATCCCTGATTATTCCCTCATTGAGATGGTTGAAAAATAAGGATATAATGGTTTCACAGAGCAGAGGCGTGTGGTTTTAGCTATCTTTTTATTGTTCGGATAAATCTGAGTTTGTTCGTTCGAATTTACATGGTAATCTGAAATGTGGAAAAATAATGTTTGTCTTTGTAAAAAAAAAAAAGATAGAACTGTTTGTTTTCTGTAAGATGATGGTACCAATAAGGATAATACTAACAATACTTAATGTGGAACTGTTCCATTGATGCTTGCCAATAAATTGGTAGAAAATTCATTGAAATTCAAAAAATTATGTAAGAATTAACAAGCACTGGGGAACAGATATAAAGGTGTACTTTGTAGTTTATGGTCGTTTTAGACAAGTTATACTTTTGCCCCACCTATAGTATCACGCCTATCGGTAGGGACAAAAGTACCAATCCATAAATCTTATTGTCCATTTGATCATTTCTGACACGAGAATTTAAATGTAAATGGTTTTATGTAAGTAAATCATTAAAAAATGTGTTAATTATAGCTAAATGTTTCTTAAATGAAGATAAAAATAGTAAAAAATTGTACTTTTCACCCCAAACATTCCCCTGTAACACTTTACCATGATCTTAATTGAGCATGCTAGCATTTTCCTAATTTGCAATAAATACAAATTATTCTCAGCTCTGATGTGGACAGGTAATGACTGAAGTCTTTAGGGGCCATCAGCTGGAGGGCCATGAATATGTAAAACTTAAACCTAGAAACTGAAATGTGCAGACTGTTGCACACAGGGAATATGTGGTCACACAGTACATGGTGTACTGGAGTACTTGATAAATGAGGCTGCACTTTGTGTGTTCAGGTGTCCATAGTGAAGAGTGAAGAGACCAAAGTCCGCCAGGAGGACCTCAGTAAACTGCTGTATGAAGTTCAGCTTCTCAGAACACAACAGGACAACATGGAATGTCAGATGCAGGACATGAAGCAGTGAGTAAGAGGTTCTGTGCTATGTGTGCCTTGGACCCACAAGTCCAAAGCCCCCTAAAAACGTTGGGCCCATTTATGGCTATGGTTGTGTGACTGACACTAGTAGCTTAATGGTTTAATGTGTTCTTGCTCTATTCTCATTGTGCTTTTATCATCTTCCTCTGTTTTGTCACAGAAATTACATTTTAGGTTTAAATTCTGTGCTTAACTGGGAAAAGAGGTGCCATGAAATCAAGCTACCAGTTCGATAAATCTTCAAAATAGAGATCAAGCAATCAAACTAGACTGCCTGAATTTTATTTCAATATCTAATGAAACAAAAGACCCTCAACAATACAGCCCCTTATGTAGCTTTAACAATGGGCTGTTAATAAAGAGAGGTGGGGATCTAAAGGGGGCTCAAAAACAATTTTAGGCCCCTGGGCCCCCTTACAGTTGAATCTGGCTACAGTGAGAGCCGTATGTGAAAAAAAAATCGGGGTCATGTCACTTTTGAAATTTGACAGTGACAAAATGATGTGGTAGACAAAAAATAGTTAGCAAACAAACAACAATGTCACTCTTAATTTACTTGTGTATTATTCCTTGTGTCAAAGTGGAACAAATCACAAAGTGAGGAACAGACTTTGCCTCTATGGACAGTGTTGCTGAATATAGCTGCCATGTGACTATTGTGTGTTGGAGCTGCTTTGTGCTCAATGAGAGAATGTTCACCTGCTCACCTGACTAACACACACACACACACACACACACACACGCTGATGTCTACGGTTGCACATGTGTAGAAAACAATCCACCAAAGACAAATCTCGCCAAAAGTTTTTTGGTGTGTTTCAATAAAGTGATGAAAAGGGCTGAAACATTTTAGAATCAGAAAGATCAAAAGATGGTAAAATACAGTTAACATCAGGTCTATAAAAAAAAAAAAAAAAGCTTGTTTGGGCTTTGGCTTCAATTTTACACAGTATGTGCACTCACTAATCATAATGAACCCTGGCAAACTGTCCTCATTTCACCACGCTAAGCAGAAATAGATATACAGATGTATGCGTACACCAACCCATGTCTGTTGGTGCATATGTGGGCTATATCTATATTAAAGAAACAGAAATAGAAATAGAAATACAACAGACCCACTGTATACAGGTAGAACCCCTTTTTTTCCTCTGCCACTCAGTATGAGTCAGATCAGAACAACATACTGGGAAAGTAGTCAGGTTAATGTAGAGACAGAGGGGTTTAAACCTACCAGGGCTACTCTTAATGGTTGAAGAAAAGGGAAAGCTTTCTTGGAGTCAAAGGGTAATGGGTCTGGGTTAATCCAAAATATAAACAATCATACACAAATATATTTTAAACTTAAATACTCACCATTAGAATAAGATTTCATATTGGATTAAGTAATATGTATCCCTTTTTGTAATGAAAACAACTAAGTTGATGGACAGTAGCAAGGGTGTGTACACACAAAGACGGAAGCAGAGCAGGAGACACGTTTGGCACCATAAAAATATCTGGTCTCCCAGTTGACTTGGATTTTGTTTGGTAAAGACTAGACAGTAATGGAGATATGGCTGAAAATTTTCAAGGAGAATTTTTATATTTTTTTTATACTTAAGCCCTATTTCAAAAACTTTGAGGGTCTAAAATGTTTTTTTTTAAAGTTACTCCAGTATGCAGTTTGGTTGTTTAACTTGACAAAGCTTTACAACACAACGGCACAGGGCACAACGGAACGTTGTAAATAAAATGTTCGGCTCTTCTTCATATCTAAAAGAAAAAGATCACATGTGTCACATGGGATGGAGTCTGATTAAGTTTTAAGAGTAAAAACAGAGGCAGTAATAAATACACTGTCTTGACCTCAAAGAGTTCTGCTTTCTGTATCTGTATCAACATGTCTGTCAGATCAAATCTGACAGCAGATCTGTATTATACACTCCAAAGTTGTTGGGGATTTTTTACACAACAAACACAACAACAAAACACAAACAAAAAGTTGTGTTTGAAGCGTTTTGCGTCTTCGGAGAAAGAAGCCTGAGGTCCTCAAGTGACATCAGAATCTGTTTAGAGAGAAAAATTTCAAATCAGGTGATGCAGAGTTCCTTCTCAACGCAATATCTTTTTGCCGTTCCTCTCTGCTTGGCATTTGTCTACATTGGCTGCCACTATAGGCTGATATTTAAAGCCAAACTTCAATGGAAGAAAAAGTAGAGAAATAGAAAATATATTCCCCTTCCCTAGATTCTTGTTCACTACCCGGAAAAAAAACAAAAACAATAAAAAAAAAACTATTCAGTGTTACAATTTTTTATATTTTACTTTGTTGTCTCTGTTTCACTGTTTGATCTCTTCATCTTCCTCCTGTTTGTAGGCAGAACGAAGTGCTGTGGCGAGAGGTGGTCTCACTGAGACAGAACCACACACAGCAACAGAAAGTCATGAACAAGGTCAGTATCTAGTATCATTGTGCGTAGTATTATCACTACCACTATCATTTCGACTGAGTCACTCTCTCAGACTGAAAAGGAGCAAATTACTATATATTTCCTCATGTCTGTGAAGATTCTCAGTCATCCAGGTCATGGTAATCTTGATGTTTCAGCTGAAGGCAACTGGACTTCTTGTAGGTTCTTGAAGACATTTCCCCTCTCATCCAAGATACTTCATCAGTTCTAAATTTCTGGTAGGGAGTCCCCAGTATTTAACCTTGTGGAGGATCCTTCTCACTCAGGGTAGTGGGCAAAGGGTACAAAACCCCGGCCCCAATCTGTGTGACCCAGATCCACCCACCATCAGTTGGTTTGTCACTCCCCCCCGGTCATCATGTGAGTCGCTGGTATCACTGTGTGGTTAACCACTGTGGTTAAGTTTCCTGGGGAAGAATTTCAAAACTGCATTGTATGTGGCAGACAGTTGATGTCTGAGGCCTCCTCCTCTGTTAAGTGATGGCTGTTCCAGCTTAACATAGATGGCCTCCTTTACTCCTCTCTCAAACCATCTATCCTCCCTGTCCAGCACATGCACATTCTCATCCTCAAAGGAGTGTCCCTTCTCCTTTAAATGTAAATGGGATGCTGAGACCTGGCCGGAGGAGCTGGCTCTCCGGTGTTGAGCCAGCTTTGAGTATTTTGAATTAATGCTACAGTACTTTATACTTATTCATAATGTGCCAAACATTTTCATTAGGTGACAAGTCAGGACTGTAGGCAGGCCAGTTAAGCACTCTTAAAAGCTCTTTTACAGCCATGCTCTTGTAATATGTGCAGAGTCTGACATTGTCTTGCGGAAATAAGCAAGGCCTTCCCTGCAAAAGGCTTTGTTTACTTGGAAGCATATGTTGTCCAGAACCTATATATATCATTCAGCGTTAATGATGCCTTCACAAATATGCAAGTTACCCATGATGCTATGTGCAGTAATGCACCCTCCAACAAGCTGGATGGGGCCCTCTCATCTTTTATCTGTTCAAATTTTGACCCATCATGACGCAGGACAGTTTTGCACTTCAACTCAGTCCATCTTAATTAAATGCAGGTTCAGACACAGCATCAATGTTTCTGGATCTGTTTATACAGTTTTCTCTTTGCATGGTAAAGTTTCAAAACACAATTGTGGATGCACAGATGAGTGAGGAACAACGTGTTCACAAATTATACAATGATTCAGTTTAATGATATCATGTACTTTAGACAACGAAATCCGCAAATGCTTTGCAATGTTATGTTGAGAAATATTTTTCCTAAAGTATTGCCTTATTCACCAGCGCAGTCTTTGACAGAGTGGTGAACCTCCCCATCTTTACCTCAAACAGTCTGAAGATTTACATTTATAATCAAACATGTTACTTACCTGGAGATTGAGATGTTCCAAGAGTTGTTTTCTCTTAAAATGTCATAACTTTTCCAGTCTTTTGTTCCTAATGTCCCAACTTTTTAAAAACATGTTGCTGTAATCAGTCGAAAGTCAAAATAAGCTTAGTATTTCCAAAAAACCTTGAAATTTCTTACTCTCAATATTTATTTGTCTTTGTCCTTTTTTCGAGTGTCCCAGCTTTGTCAGAAATGGGGTCTTTCACCAGTGTGTATCACATGCCACATCACTTGAAGCGTCACTAAATCCGATCTGATAAAACTGTTTCATAAAGCTATACATTGTATTACTGAAATATTGGCCTGGCAGTTATTTGAGACAATGTTGCCCTTATTTCCCTCATAAATCCTGCAAGAGGTCTTCTTCTATCACTCCCAAAGCATCAAATACAAAGGAATTGTCAGTAATACTACTACTAATAATAATAATTTTATTTATATAACACCTTAAAAAACAAGTATTTACACAGTCCTTTAACAGAAAAAGCATAGTAAACTCAGAGAGACAATAAAGAGACTAATGCAATAATTTAATAATAACTAACTAAAACATCATCAATAAGACATCAATAAAAGACAAGAATTTTGCTTGTTGCCATGATCTGTTGTAGCAGTAGTAATGTAAAGACATATTGGCTAGATGGCTCAAATGTTGGGTCAAAGAGAACAAGAGTAACCACTTCACAACAGTAAAAATCTGCAAGCTTTTTTGTTTGTTTGTTTTTTGAATGTCTAAGCCAATATCAAATCTATTATTTAATTTATTTAACTTGGCTGTGGAACCCAGCATGTTCAAAATGTAGTTTACAAACCATTTGTAGCTTAGAGTCACCGACTAAGCTGCCATATTCGACAAGTCGGGAGGGACAAAGTGTTGATTTCTTGTAATGTGAATGTAACAGTGAGTTACTGTATTACCATGTTTGCTTATACAGAATATGATCAAATGTGCCAGGCTCTCACTTCGAATCAACAACGCGCTTTGCTAAGATGACACACAACTTATTTTCATTTTTTTCTTTTCACGTTTGACGAAATAAACAATAGGTCATTGTGAGTGTGTTTTCTGTGTGTGTATGAGGAAGGGGATGCTGATTCATCCTGGGTTTTTTTCTCTCTTTGCCAGCTGATTCAGTTTCTGTTCAGTCAGATGCAGTCCAACACAGCCAGCACTGTGGGCCTAAAGAGAAAGCTGTGAGTACATGCACACACATCAAAAGAAGCCTAAGTCATACCCACGCACACAAACAGAGGAGACCAATCAACAAAAGTGAGACAAACAGGTCCACAGTGGGCCAGAGGGAAGGGCTGGCTCAGCTGACAAACTGAACAATCTAACTCAACAAGCGCTGTGAATGGAGACAAGTGCTGAATCAGTCGGTCAGAAACACACACACATACACACAGTGAAGGCAGAGCAGAGTGCATGACACTGCTGCAGCCTGTGTGTGTAAAGTGCTTGTTCAGCTCTGCTGCTGAGTGTGAACGAGGCCGACACGAGAAAGGAAAGGCATGCTGGAACACAAAAGTGCTATAGAAATGCGTATTTCAGGGTCACTGTGCTACCTGGCAAAGGTGTGATTTTGGCCCATGTTTTATTGATAGTCATGTGTGGCTGTTTGCCTTTCACCCTGTCCCTAAATGTCGACCATTTTTATGCTACCCATCTACACACCGTCATGACTCAGCGGAACTGTGAGGCTGAACTTCGGCATGGGGGCGCTTTGAGCTAAATGCTAGCATCAGCAGCAAATGCTAATGCGGTCACAATGGCAATTGTAACATGTGGATATTTAGAAGGTAGAGTGTTTCCTAGGCTCACCATCTTAGTTTAGCACATTCGCTAGCTTATAGTGCTTATATTTGCTTATAGTATATACAAAGTACAGCTAATGCTTGTAGGAATATCAAGGTTTTTTTTCTTTAGCATTTGTAGAGTCATATTGCTAGGATCCAAAAAAATGGTATACAGAAATATTCCCATATAATTCAATAATAGAAAATGTATAAAATGTAACCTAATAAGAGTATAGCATGAAAAAACAAAATAAAAGGATCAGAGGGTCACAGACCTTTTATAAATGTTGTAAAGCATTTAAAATTATGCAAAAGTGAGATTTATGCTACATTTAGTATCAGCAGTGATAAACGATGCATTAGTAATACAAATAGAGTAAACATAAAAATTAACTATTCGAAAAATCCAGCACCATCATAAAAAGCACAAAAACTAAAAGATAAACTGAACAGATATCTACTCAGTGAAGCTTCCATCTGTAATAATTCATATTTGTTAATTAAAAGTGCACTAAAGCATTTTTAGCAATAGATAATTGATTGTCTCATTCTTCAAGTGCTGTCTTCGTGAGTCCTGGAAGGAACTGCTATTACTCCACCATATCTTTACATACTTAAACTTTGAATAGTACTTTGATGATTCCCTGCTTTGTTGTTGTTGTTGTTCTTGTTATTATCTGACTCAGAATGTGTGACTAATGTCTTCTCCAGGCCTCTTATGTTGGATGATGGCTCTCCCAGCCCTCCTGCCTCTAAGTTCAGCCATAGTCATCCGGTGGAGCCCATGCATGAGCCCTTCTACATCCAGTCGGTGAGTGTTTATCGCTCTACCACAAGCATGGAGTGAGTATGTACAGTTACTGAAATTTCTGTGAAATATGGCACATTTTGTTTTACCTATAATAAAAAATTATGAGATTTGGTGGGTTTTTAAAGTTGTCTTTGAAGCATGAGGATTTCACACTCCCCATTCTTAATACAGAAATAGTCACTTGCTTCAACAGTTCAAGACATTTATTTGACTCAAAATTTAAATTGTACATGAAATATGGCACTACATCACTGCCGCTACATTATCTGGACATCTGCTGGCATTGTTCTAGCTGTTTTTTTGTGTCACCACTAGAAGGAATCAGTGTTCAGGGTCACTTAGGGAGCTACAGATGTTATGGATGTTAGTGAACAATATGACTGTACAAAGTCATCATGCTTTGGTAATTAATGAAAAATGAATATGCTGATTTCATAGAAATACATTGCTGTGCCATATTATTTTTTAACGATTAAAAAAATGTCTGCCAAAAGGCTGCTTCTGTTTTTTTTTAATCTACTTAGACCACATATGTTTTGTGGGCTAGTTTTTTATAACAAATTTATGAAGTCACATCACTAACAGCTTTACTAATTCTTCATTAGTGACACAATGTGGACAGAGAACATAGATTAAAAAGGCAAATCACAGCGCTCTCTTCTTTGTCCTCAGCCATCCAACGACACTGCTTCATGCTCCACTAGTGGGCTGACAGGAGGACCAATCATTTCGGATGTTACTGACATGTCTCAGGCCAACATGGCCCTCCAGATGCAGCCTGACGAGGCCAGGTCAGTGCGAGACATTATATCCACTTTTTCCATTTTGAATCAAGTAATTCACTATAACACATACATCGTTGTACACTATTATAGAAAAAGATAACCTCTACATTCACGTCCTCATCTTCTGTGTCCTCTATAGACATTTATCTTTGAGAATATTGTGAAAGGGAATGCATATCTGATCAGAAATATTCAGAACGACACATGCATGATATTCAGCATGACCCAACACTTTAAAATAGGTGTAGGAATCCCAATGATAAGTGATAGGAAGTACAGTGGTGCAGTGGTTAGCACTGTCGCTGTACAGTAAGAAGGTCCTGGGTTCGATTCCTAAGTCAGGGCATACGTTTTTTCCGGGTACTCTACTTTCTCCCACAGACTTTGAATGTATATCATTCCCATGTAAATGTCCATAAACTATCCAGCAGTACAATTCCACATTAAAGCAAGTATTTCATTTGGTTCTTGTGTTTGTAGAATGAGCTAAGGGCGGCTTTTCAGGTAGCTTTGCATTTTGTGGTGTTCCCCATGTACTACTTTCCCCAGACAGTTTTTACATAGTTGTTATAGTATATTGTATAGTCTATTGATTTTGTTTGTCTTATTGATGGAGTAAAAGTTGAAGTTTTGTTCAAACTTCAGATTACAAAGTGGCTTTCACATCTCTCAGTATCAATGTTTACACAGCGTTATCCTGCCAGGATCTGATTTTGATGCTTGGATGTACTTTATGCAAGATGAGATCGAAGGGCAGATTTTCAGCTTTAATTTAAGAGGTTTCACAATAAATATGGCATTTACAGTTTAGGAATTACAAATTTTTTATACAGATCCCCTCCATTTTCAAGGACTCAAACAGGCTGACAAGCAGTTTGATGGCCAGGTGTCGTCTTTTTCGTCATTGCTTCAAGAAAAATAGATAGCAGATAAACGGTCTGGTGTTGATTTCAGGTGTTGAATTGACAATTTACAGCTGTTCAACTGTAGTCAAATGAGATATCAATGCAAGTGAAGGAGGCCATCATTAGGTAGAAAAGGCAAAATAAATCTGTTTGTCTATGTTTCAATTTAATACATTCTTAAAACGAAAGAGTGCATTGCTGCACCTCAAAAGGCCTCAGAGAACACAGAAGACAACTAGTGGATGATGGCAAAATTTTCTTGGTGAAAAACCCCTTCACAACATGCAGAGAAGTCAAGAATACTCTAGAGAAGGTAGGTGTATCATTGTCAAAGTCTACAATCAAGAGAGGCCTTCATTAATGTAAATCAAGAGGTTTTACAACAAGGTGCCAACCGCTGGTAACATTCAAGAACATGAAGGCCAGATTAGACCAGAAAACATCTAAAAGAAACCCTCCTGGGATCAGATTCTTTGGACACATGAAACCAAAAGAAAGTCCTATTAGAATGGTGGAAAGAGAAAAGTGTGGAGAAGGAAAGGAACAGCTCATGATTCAAAGCACGAGATCATGAGTCATAAATGGTGGAGGCAATGTTGTGAAATGGGTATGTATGACTGCCAATGGAGCGGCTCACTGCTGTTTATTGATGATTTGACTGCTGATAGAAGTAACAGGATGAATTCTTTGGTGTACAGGGCTATACTCTCTGCTCACATTCAGCCCAATTGTAAAAAACTGGTGGGATAGGATGGAGTTTCACAGTGCAGATGGATAGTGACCAGCAACTCAAGACTTTTGGAAGGCAAAGAAACGGAGTATTCTTCAATGGCCAAGTCAGTCACCTGATCTTAACCAAATAGAGCAGC
This sequence comes from Mola mola, assembly GCA_001698575.1. Classification (NCBI taxonomy): domain Eukaryota; kingdom Metazoa; phylum Chordata; class Actinopteri; order Tetraodontiformes; family Molidae; genus Mola; species Mola mola. Next base: position 2,844,275 of record KV751352.1, read on the forward strand.
TTTTCATTTAGTGAAGATAAAACTCAAGGCAGAAAGACCCAAAAACAAGCATCAACTAAATGTGGCTGCAGTGAAAATCCAAGTATTAAAACTATGATAATATCTACAGTTACATTAGTTTGTCCAAACACTTTGGAGCCCCTGGAAGTGGAGATACACTCTATAAAATTGCTGTAATTCCTAAACAGAAAACATCCTAAACAAACTTTGACTGTAGTGCAAGATGGAGTGAGGTGTTCTGACTTTGCCAACAGGGAGAAGTGCCTGATGCTCATCAAAGAGGAACCTGTGAGTCCAGGAGTGAGAGGAGCAGGGAAAGGAGGCAGTGTAGGGGGAGGAGAGGCCATAGCACTGACCTCCTCCTCCTCCTCCTCCTGTGAGGTGTGCTCCTCGGAACCTCCTGTCCTCCCTGTTGCAATGGTTCAGTCCGTTCTCGATGGAAGGGGCTCGGTGGCCTCCGTGCTAGAGAGGAGAAGTAGGAGACCTGCCCTGGACAGGTAGATGTTCACGCAACATCACATGCCAAGAGAATGCAGTGCACACAAACTTGCACACTGATACATATGTGCGTGCGTGTAGGGTGGAAGTTTCTGATGCAGTGGAGAATGTGGATATGAGCCTGGAGGAGCTTCAGCACCTGCTGCTTAGGAGCCATCAGCAGAGCACTGTGGAAGCTGGGGCCAACGCTGTCCTGGATGTCAGTAGATCAGTAATGTATTCTGGCTCTTTTCAGTGACCAGATCCGGTCAGTTCTATCAACCCCCAAATGGTTATTTATTTAATATCACTTTTGGTTTTTGTTATTCAACCAAATTGACCAAAATTATGATTTATTATTGTTACTTATGCATTTTATTGTATTCATACAAAACCTTAAAATTTCCAGAATAACACAATTTTTGAATATAATTTTAATCAAAAATATAGTGAGGCAAAGAGGGAGATTTTAAGTTTGTCTTTGTTGCTTTTTCATTATTTAGTCGGGGTGAATGAAAAGATGAATCAACACACTCAAAGATTTTCTTTCTGTCAGAAACCTTGTTCAAGCCATGAACCAGCCATTTAGTCAGGTCCAGCTGCAAGTATCTGTTGCAACAGATAAAAAACATTTACCAAACGTGTTGTTGAGTCTGAGCCCTGCACACATCCAGTTTTGAAAACCCGCAACCGTAAAGCACAATACCCATGTAATTTGCAGCAAGCCAATATTGCTATCGGATGAATTGCCATTTGCTTGTATGTCAGGGGTTGAATGTCCTCTCCTAAATCTCCTTAGACTTTAAGGAGGTGAAATTGTTACTACACAAAGAAAACACATGACAATGACTCTCAGATTGCAGGCGGCTCCTGTAGGTGAAAGATGGGAGCCATCTTCCATCTGGTACAGTCAATCTCATACACTCATTAATAACTGACCTAGGACTAGTACACGCTGTCCAGTGCACATCAGACAGGGGTAGACATATCTGTCACTATGTAAGCAACACAACTATTCCTCCATACTGAGCATGTTCCTTCTCACTCCTCTTCTTCCCTCTGTAGCCCTTCAGTTTAAGCCTGCCTCTGACTGAGTGGACCTTCACTGAGATGGAGTCCAACCTCAAATCAGTAAGTTATGTAGTGTGACAATTTTAGGAGTAACCACCACAATTTAATAGAATATATCATAATAAAGTAGCAGTATATATATACTTTATGTATATATATTTTTTTTTTGGTGGGGGGGTGAATTTTAATTTGGGTTTACTTTTCCTGCTCCAGTAATTGATGCTATCTCTCACTGGTTTCATTTCTATTCATCTAGAGCACATACAATAACTGCTGGCTACAATTTGCTATATGGAGGAAGCTGTTTAGAGTGGATCATAGAATAGCAACAGTTCTGTTGCATACCTAGATAAAGTCATTATCGTCCATCAGCCATAGCTGCAGTTGTCTTATTAAAACACAGTCAAACTACAGTCAGTAATTAGAGAGGACTGCAGATTTTTCCACTTCCACCCAGAGATCTGCTTGGTTTTACCCAATATTTTGATAGTTTATCATACAGTCTGAGCAATTTACCTAGACGTTTTCAATAAGCATCTTTAGGAGTCGTCGCACTACTTGAAGATGTTATTTTTTTCCACTCTTGAGGTCTGAGGCAATGTTACAGAATGTACTGGTGATTTCACTGTGTGTATTTGAGGTTTGATAACGTAAATGTGCTGATGTTTCACAGTTTTTCTTTTTTAACACTGTTTAATTTCTACTGCAATGAGAAAAATATCAATACCATTGCAATCACACTTTGCTAGTTATCCCCCCGTCCTCACTCAACCACTAGCCTGCATTCACACTACTCTAATCACATCCAGGCCTGAGCACAACTACTTACTACTTCTAATTACGTTATTACATTGGGAAAACATTGCTGCAACTTTACTGACTTTATGGCTTATTTTGAGTCTTCTTGTTCTGATACAGCACGCTCAAGCTTTGTGGATATATCGATTACGCAACACAGCAATTGATTTTTGTGGAGATGAGGGAGGAATTCAGTTATATTGTCAAGTCAATGTTACATACACGTGCCATGCCAAAGCTCACCTCATCCAACTGGGCCACGGCCATACCCTACTGGAGGCAGTATCAAAATATGGGCATGTATGGCTGCCAGAAGAATCGGCAAAACTGATAGGACAGCACTTTACCGTGTAGATGAATAATGACCAAAAACATACTACGAAAGCAACCCAAGATCTTCTCAAGGCACAGAAATTGGATCTTGTTCAGTGGCCAAGTCAATTACCTGATCTCAACATTTGGTGCTATTTATGGGTTCCAGACTTCAGGCAGTCATTGACTACGACAAAGAATTTTCATGAAAGTATTAAAATAAGTATGTTAGTTTGTCCAGTTATTTTTGAACCTCTGAATATTCGATTTTGGATGAAATGGCTGTAAATTGTAAATAGGATAAAAGCTGTACCAACGTCAATTTGCCAGTCTGCACGTTGGTTACCTGTCAGAAACCAGGGACACTGCTAGACATTAAGGTCTACTAAGGCACAGGCTCCCATTACTCAAACCACTCATTTTTCCTGAATGTCTGCTGCATGTATAAAATATGATGTATAATATGCAATATGAACTTAATGTGCTGTACCTGCTATAACTTCTTTACTAACCTACTGCTACTGCTCAAAGTGAAATAACTAGGTCTCTTGGCAAAGTAAAAGTAATCAATTAATGAGATTATATGTAAATCACACTCTCCACAAAAAATATGTTTCAATGCACTCAAAAATATTTCTTATTTCAAATACATACAATAGAAATCTACAAATCTGTGTATTCCAAATAATTACCAATTTTCAACTTAAATGTTATTTGTGACTTTTATACACAAACTGTAATCTACATTTACAAACTGCTTGTGGTTTGTGAACTTCACTGCATTTTTATGTGGGTTTTTTGAGACTGTCTGGATGTGAATCAATGCACAAATGCATTTAATCTCAAGAAGTATGTTCTGTAGCCAATCAGAAGCCCCCTCCTTTCAGCTGTGCGGATGCATTTAGGTGATTAGCTGAAAAGTAAAACGCCTAAATGCGTCTGCACAGCAATTCCTGAATAATTATGTTACCAACGTGAGATCAGTTCGTTTGTTTACTGAAAGACAAACGTCTGTAGCTAAATCCATTTTCCATCCCTGTATCATTGTTATTATAATGTCAATGCTTCGTCCTTCATCATTAACACGTTGTTATAATGTACAGCTGTGAAGATTATTAAAAAACACATTATGGCAAAAAGCAACATTGTTGCTGCATATGATGTACAAGGGACCAGTGTAAGAAAGGTGTTGATAGTAGAATTCATCATGTCTATACATTTCACCACTAAATTGACTCTCATGTCTGTGATTTTATTTCAAATGTCACGACTGCCCATTGTATCAAACTTTAAACTGATACCGGACATTCAAACATTACACTGCGTTTAGGTCTATCCCATACTGAACACTTGTGGAAAAGACAAAGATGTTTCTCTGCATCACTGACTGCAGATTTGTAGCTATATCCTTCAGTTATTTTCCCCCGCTCAGGACCTATATCTCACAGAGAACAGCCTTTAATTGCCGACTTTAAGCCAAAACTCTCATGGTAACTAAGCATGAGTTACCATGGTGATCTAGCCACGTTAGAAGACACTGAGAAACCTGACAACACTGATAATCTCACTTCATAGTACACCTAGTGCTTTGGACACCCCTCAGAAGTTGGCTCTCCAGTAAATAAACATACCGACCTCACGTTGATTGCGTAATTATTTAAAAATTGCTGTGCAGTTATGTTCATGTGATTGGCTGACGCACCCCCACGGAGGTGTTTTACATTTCAGCCAGTCATATGAATGCGTCCATACGGCTAAAAGGAGGGGGCATATGCTTGACTATAGGAAATGTTTCTTTTTTCATTTGTGCATCGTTTTCATGTCAGGACAGTCTAAAGAAAAAAAGCACACAGAAATCTGCTGAAGTTCACAAACCACAATTAGTTTGTAAATGCAGATTCAACAGTGTGTATATAAAGATGACAACATACATATATGTTTTTAAAGAAATGTGCTAACAATTTTAAATACATAAATTTGTGGATTTCCATTGTATATATAAAAACAAAAAATATTTGTGTGTGCATCAGAAATACATTTGTGAACCTTATTAACTTATATGTGGATTCTTTTTACGTTTATATAGATGGAGAAATTT
>KV751352.1:2859907-2927603 GCA_001698575.1 Mola mola
GCCAGGCGCCTGTGGAGCGGTTGTTTAGTCTCCCTAATGTACAGGTCAGAACACTCATCGCTGCATTGGACCGCATGCACAACATTGCTCAGCTTATGTTTGGGTATTTTGTCCTTACGATGAACCAGTCTTCGTCTGAGGGTGTTGCTGGGTTTGAATTGCACTGGGGTGTCGTGTTTAAAGATAGAGATGACTTTATTAATCCCCTTAGGGAAATTAATTTGTCACAGAAGCAACATTGTTCTGCTACAGGACCAGTGGACATACAACACTATAAAGGTATAGAAGTATAAAATAAAAATAAAAGTACAAAAATATACACAGTATTGGCAGTTGTAGAATTTTTACAGTATGTACAGATGTTGTGCAGAGTCCAGAGTTTAGTGGAGGTAGGAGGAGGTGAATGATTTAACCATTTAAAGTGTCTAGTAACAGAGGTGTTGAAAAGTCTGATTGCATTCGGGAGGAACGTATCGTTCCTTGGAGCAGCAGGGTTGATCATTCTGTTGCTAAGCTGCTCCTCAGAATGTTCACAGTTTCATGGAATGGGTGGGAGGTGTTGTCCCTGATGGCCAGCAGTTTGGTTGGCATCCTCTGCTCCACCACCTCCTCCAAGGTGTCCAACCGAGAGCCGACAACAGAACCTGCTTTACTGATCAGTTTATTCAGTCTGTTGGCGTCCTTTGCCTTGAAGCCTGTGCCCCAACACACCACAGCAAAGAAGCAAAGAAGATGGTGCTTGCCAAAACAGACAAACATCAGGAGCTTCCGGTCGCATACATTGAAGGACCTGAGCCTCCTGACAAAGTACAGCTGGCTCAGGCCTTTCTTGTACACAACCTCTGTGTTGATGGACCCCTCCAGCTTGTTGTCCAGGTGGACTTCTAGGTACCTGTAGGTCTGGACAATTTCCACATCTATCCCATTAATGCAGAGAGGAGAGGGTGGGGGCTTGTTCCTCTTGAAGTCCACCACCATGTCCTTCGTCTTCTTCACATTCAGCTGCAGGCGGTCCTCTCCACACCATCGCACAACTCGGTCAACCAGGTTCCTGCACTCATCTTCCCGTCCATTCTCCACACACCTGACTATGGCAGTGTCATCTGAGAATTTCTGCAGATGACACGACTCAGTGCTGTACTGAAAGTCAGAAGTGTAGGTGGTGAAGAGGAAGGGGGACAGCATAGTTCCCTGGGGGGCCCTGATGTTGCAGATCAGACGTTCAGACACACAGTGCTGTAATCTTACAAACTGCGGTCTGCCCGTCAGCTGGTCCATGATCCATACAATCAGAGGAGAAGCCACCCGCATGTCCTCCAGCTTTGCCTTCAGCAGCCTGGGCTGGAGGGTGTTGAAGGCGCTGGAGAAGTCAAAGAAGGTGATGCGGACAGTGGTGTTGGGTCTGTCCAGTGCAGAATGTGCCTTCTGCAGAAGACAGATGACGACATCATCTACACCTACATGGGGCTGGTAGGCAAATTGCAGCGGGTCCTGTGATGGGCACACCAGTGGTCTGAGATGTGTCAGGAGCAAACTCTCCATGTTTGTTGGGGGAGGGTGACGGGGGTCAGGGGTGGAGTCAAATCTGTTGAAAAACTGGTTCAACTCGTTTGCCCTCTGTGTGTTCCCCTCGACTGCTCCTCCTTTCCTCCTTTCCTCTGGGAACCAGTGATCTCCCTTATTCCACTCCAAACATCCTTGGCCTTGTTCCTCCCCAGCTTCTGCTCCAGTTTCTTTCTGTAGGCGTCCTTACTCTGAGTCTGTGTTTGAGTTCCCTTTGTACCTGTTTGAGTTCTCCCCCATCCTGAAAGCCCTCTTCTTCCTGTTGAAAAGAGTCTTCAGGTCACTGGTTACCCAGGGTTTGTTGTTTGGGTAACACTGGACCACTTTAGTGGGAATGGTGTTGTCCATGCAGAAACTGATGTACTCAGAGACAAAGTCAACAATGCCATCAATGTCTTCACCATGGGGTTCATACAGTGCATTCCAGTCGGTGGTCTCCAGTGCTCCTCTCAGTGCCTCCATGGCCTAAGGAGACCACTTCCTCACTGTTCTCACTGTGAGTGGCTGCTGCTGAACTACAGGCTTGTATGTTGGAGAGAGCGAGACAAGGTTGTGATCTGACCTGCCGAGTGGGGGCAGGGTAGTGCAGCTGTATGCCTCCTTAATGTTGGCATACAGCAGGCCCAAAGTCTTATTTTCTCTGGTGGTGCATGAAGTAAACTGATGAAAAGTGGGGAAGGAGGAGGAGAGACAGGCATGATTGAAGTCCCTAATGATTGTGGGGAAGGCTCCAGGGTCTTTAGTCTGAAGCCTCGCAGTTATGGTGTGGATGACGTCACACGCTGCTTCCGTGTTCCCCGATGGAGGAATTTTTGTTTGAACTGTAATGGCGACGATGTTGGTGATTTCCCGTGGCAGATAATACGGACAAAAGCTCCGGGCTACAGACACGCTCTTTCACGGTGATTTGTCCAGGGTGACACCACCAGTTGTTAGCGCAAAAGGCAAGCCCTCCTCCCTTCTTCTTACCACTCGCAGTGGTGTCTCTATCCGCTCAGACCGTGTGGAAACCGTGGAGTCCGGTTTCCGATCGTGCAGCCACGTCTCAAGTAAAACAGATAATCCTGGACTCCCTGTACTCACCCCGGCTATTGGTGAGCGCCTCCAGTTCGTCCATCTTATTTGCCAGCAATCTCACATTTCCCACGATGACTGCGGGGATACAGGGCTTACACCTCATCTTCTTCATCCTGACTTTAGCCCCTGCTCTGCAGCCACGGCATCCCCTCCTAATCACCCCAGGGATGGACGGCTTCTCTCCGGCAGTGAGAGCCGACTGCCTCAGGGCGATCAGCTGATTCCGCGTGTAAACAATGCGGGTGGTATGGTGGCTCTGGCCCTGTGTTGTGAGTGGCGACATGGGTGCAGGAAAAAACGATTAAAAAAGTTGAGAAAAACGTTGAAACGGGACCTGGGGTTTGTTGTATTCCAGGTACACCATGTAGTGCAAAAGGCAAGAAGAAAAACAACACAAAATACACAGCAAAAATCCCAACAAAAATCACACTACTGAACAGGTCACCGGGAGCTGCTGCAACAGGCTGCCGCTGCCACGGCTTATCAAAAAAAGAAAATCGCCACATATTATCAGGTTTGGGAAACCGAGGATCCAATTGTACAGAGTCACACGGGGGGCTTTCTAAATCAGTAGTCGTTTTAATAACAATGTCAAACTGGGAATTCAAACTATGCAAAGGTACAGACAAGGATTAGGCAAACTCAGTAATCGTAACACGGAATAGAGATCGAACACAAGGAGATTTATGTGGAATACACGCTGGACAGCTCACTAGAAAGACAAGACAATCTGGCACAGGAGGAAGGGAACACGAGGGTTAAATACATGAGGGAGAGCTAGACAATTGGACACATGTGGGACACATTAGGGAGAGGGAGCAAACAAACACACCTGAGGGACAAGACTAGACAGGAAGTGGGGAATAGACACATAGGGATTTCAAAACAAGAGAGGAAACACTAACCGACCCTAACAGACAGACACTTGACACTAGCAGACCCTGACACATATGGGAAAACAATGTTGCTCCGCTTATTGTTCCTTCCTTCATCAGTTGTTCCAGTGTGTTTTGTAGGTCTCTTTGATGATTTTATGAAGGCCCACTTAGGAAAGCCACATGTTTTTACTGCTCCCTTTATGTGTGTGAGTTCCATTTCTTTCCCTTTTGTATTTAAGGGAACATTTTCAGCCCTGTGACTTAGGATTCTGATCATGCCGAGTCTGTGTTCCAGTGGGTGGTGGGGCTCAAAAAGTAGATACTGGTCTGTGTGTGTAGGTTTCCAGTATATTTCAATGTTGAGGCTCCCGTCCTCCTCAATCTTCACATTAAAGTCCAAGACTGGTAGCCTGTTTTCTTTGGTGTCCTCCCCTGTGGATTTGATGTTGTTTTCCACTGAGTTGATATGCTCTGAGAAGGCCTCCACTACTTGGGTTTTGATTGCAACCCAGGTGTCATCCCGATACCTAAACCAGTGGCTAGGTGTTGTTCCTTTGAAAGTGGTCAACTTCTGTTGATCGTGTTGATATACGTATACTGTATGAAAAAAAGACATTTTAGTCATTTAACAGGCTCTGACTACTGCTCGCACGAGCTTTACATCCCTCTTGCTAGCTTTTGATCAATGGACACCACAATCCAGCTTGGTTTTTACGGTAAGCAGTGTGTAATGTTAAAAATTTAACATTATCGAGGGGTCATTCAAACGTTTTATATTCTTTTTTTTTAAAAATGTGCTTTATTAGGTACCATTCTGAATGTTGTGGCTAATGTGGAGAACATCTCACCATCTCATTTTGAGGTGAAAGGTAAGTGTTTTAACACATTTTCATTTTGTGTAGAAGTTTTCTTAGATGGCGTAACCCTAATTTTATTTTTCTGCTGTGAGTACCTTCTGCAGCAGGTATAGAAACAAGGACACAAGGGAGGGAGGTTATGCGGGAGCTCAACCCTGATTCGAACTGTGAGTAGTCCTTGTTAAAGTGAAAAACTGTTTAGCAGCATATGCATCTATTTGTTAAACTGAAACTTTGGTTTCAGAGATGTTTTGCATGAGCCCAACCTAGGAGATCCTTGTCCTTAAAAGTGATCAGGGAGAAGAGGAAGGCAAAGAAAAGAGGGCCCAGCAAGCATCCCAGATAAGTGCGGACACACAATATGTACAAAGAATGCAGCTCACCAAATGCTTTATTTTTACCGGTATATAATTCAGTACCTCTAAATCTGGACCCATAGGTCTGTAAGTCTTGAGATTAAGCCCACTCCCATGGACAAGACTTAAACCTCCATGAGTTTTCTGGAGCAATTAAACGAAATAATTCGCTTGAAGGAGGAATCTTATGAGGTTCAGCCTGCTCCTATTGACGATGCTGAAGCCTCATTGCTTTTCCCCAAGGATTGTAACGAGCTTCAGTCTGCTCCTGAGGATGAGACTAAATCATCTATGTGTGTCTTTGAGGACATTTGAGAAACACAGCCGCCTACACACGACAAATGTGAAGTCCAAAACTTTAAACGATGTGTTATTAAATGTCTTGTCGGTTAGTGAGACAGGGTTTGGTGATTTGCTGGAGGTAATGGATAAAGCTGTCTTAGTGCCTTTTAAAATGGATGATTTTTTTTTCTTGTGCTTTAGAAACTAGTGTGTCTAATCTTGCTGCTAGTGTCCACGTGTCTTAGAGTGGGTGATGTATTAAATCATTCAAGTTTTCAGGAGTTGACTGAGGACTGATGACTGAATCCTGGTAATTTACCTGCTGCTGTTGCTGTGGATCAACAAGAAATATTTACATGAACAGGACAGATTTGACCAACTTTTTAGCTGATTCAACCAATTGGAAACAACGCTTCGAAATTGAATTACTTCTAGCGCTGATTACCAAAGTATTTCATTAGATAACACAAATGAATTTGGGCACACAATAGCACAAGTCGGCTCACAAATTGAACAAATACAAGTAATTTGAAAGTAGAATCACTTACATTACATCATCAGTAACCCCTGTAAGTAAAAATCAGTCAATAATTATGTCCCCACCTAATAAATATTTGAAACTGAGTACTGTTTCTGGTTGGTCCGTTATTAATAATATCAGTCCTGTAGAGGATGCGCACACACACACGTGTTTGAACTTTAAAGCGCTTACACGGTGGTCTGTTGGAGTACATTGTCAAACACAGAATTGCTCCTGCTATGACCATGAGAAGCAATAGAGTAAGTCTGATGTATGATTAGGCACACAGCTGGATCTGTTTGCATTTACCACTGTGGAATCAGGTTGTATGGGCTTGTTTAAGACATGGTTTCTGCCCAAAGACATGCCCAATCTTGTGTATGAGGGCGCTTATGTAAAGCTTATACAGGTGTGTTTATGCAGTGGCTCGAATATGATGTGCACACAGAAAACAGCACGATAAAATATGCCCTCAGAGGGGATGAACAGCATGTCGGGTCTCACTTTGTGGATGGATACAATGCAACAACAATCATATGCTATGAATTTGCAGGTTGTTTTTATCATGGCTGTGTGAGGTGCCATGTAGGGATTGATTTGAATCCCATCCCCAAGGTTCCATTTGGTGAATTTTACTGTCTCTTTGGCGAGAAGGTTGCTGCCTTAGAATCACAGAGTGGTGTGCGGGTTGTTGTGACGTGGAAGTGTGAATGGGTGTCATTTACAAATTCAGGTCATCAAATCATTTCTGCCCACATACAGAAAGACAGAACGCCTGGACCCGAGACAGGCTCTCTTTGGTGGACGCACAAATACTGTTAAATTATATCACAAGGCTGAAGAAGATGAAAAGATTAATTATTTGGGTTTTATCAACCTTTAACCGAACAGTTCAACCTAATAAACACTACCCAATCGGCCACCTGCAAATCATATATAAAAATTTTGACAGAATTGAAAACTATTTCGGTTTTGTCAAGTGCACAGTGCTACCACCAAGAGGGTTGTATCACTCCCTCCTGCCCTACAACTGCCACGACAAGCTCATGTTCCACACTATGCCACGTGTGCACCAAAGAGCAGAACCAGAGCGGCAGGTGAATGCACGGTGACAGTGACGGACAAAAAAGGGATACCAAATTGCCTGCACTGATGAAGTGTGGCATTTTCCCAACAAGACAGACATATTGTTTAAGTAGTATATCAAAACATTTATCAAATGCAAACAAGAGGCGTTACCCCAAACATGTCAGAACTCCTGAGGATCAACAAACGTACATTGGTGAGTATTATGAAAAGGAGGGCATCAGGTTAGATCCTGATAAAATCAGCGTTACCAAGGCAGTCAGGAGTTGCAATAAACTACTAGTGAACTCAATTATGGGCAGGTTCAGCATGAGGAGCAACTTGTCATCTTGCGAGTTGATTACGTATCCTGCCAGATTCACACAGCTGAAGTTTAGCGGTCATTATGATATGACGCAGTTCTGTTTCAACGTGGCCATGGTTCAGTGGTGTCATGCTGATGGTAGGGAATGCAGGGTGAAGGATATCTATGTGTTTATAGGCACCGTGACCACAGCATACACCAGGCTCATGCTGGACAACCTGCTTCACACGCTGCAGCGTGGTGTATTGTATTTTGACAGACTATGTAATCTTCACGTCTTGACCCGGCAAGTGGGTTCTTCCCTTGGGTCCATTTGTCAGGGATTTGATAGATGAATTGAATCACGTCGCAGACATCAGTTTATGCCAAAGACCAAAGTGTTACGCCTATTAAACCCATCAAGGAAAAAAGCAGGTCAAATTCAGATTCAGACCGTAGCTCAGATTCAGATTCAGAATACTTTATTTATCCCCGAGGGAAATTGTTACTTTACAGTTGCTCCTTGTAAGCATAGAAGTGAAAAAAACAAAATATATATGTAAAAGGAGTATGCACACTAATAAAAAGAGTATATACAAGAGTATATCCAGTATACAGTATACAGGAAGTTTTAAGTGTGAACCGTGTAAAATAAAGAAAAGTACGACAGAAAATAAATAGTGTAAGACAACTGCAGTATAATAGATGAAAGATCTGAGGGAGTGAAAAGGTCCAAGAGCCATTCAGAGGGAGGAATTGTACAGTTTGATGGCCACAGGCAGGAATGATTTCCTGTGGCGTTCAGTCATGCACTTAGGTGGGATAAGTCTCTCACTGAAAGTACTCTTCTGTCTGACCAGCACATCATGAAGTGGGTGTGAGACGTTGTCCAAGATTGCCCGTAGCTTAGTCAGCATCTTCCTCTCTGACACCACCGTCAGAGAGTCACACTCCATTCCCACAACGTCACTGGCCTTGCGGATCAGTTTGTTGAGTCTGTTGGCATCCGCCACCCTCAGTCTGCTGCCCCAGCACGCAACAGCATAGAAATGCAAAGGTGTAAAACCGAATGCTGTAAACTACAGTGCTCACCCATGAGTCCTTATAGGGTCTAGTCCACTCCTTTGTAACAAATCAACAAACAGAGGCTCCATCAGAGAGACATTAACTTTGTGAACGGTTTGTCAGAATCTCTGTGTGATGACGCACTACTTCCCCTGAAAAAAAAGAAATTTGCTTATTATAGATGACTTAATGAATGACTCTAGTAGTTATGTAAAGTATAAAATGTATTCACCAAATACGTTCATCATAAAATTTTTTATTGTTGTATTCATTTAGTACAAAATTTCTTTATTCAATTTAAATCCAGTTGAATTATTAGTTTAAACACCAACTATCTAATTTTGTTTAAAAACCCCAGAAACAAATATCAAATTTCATTTTTAGGCTGACAGATGTTTCCAGGTAACACCAAATATCTTTTGTTAGCGTTTAATGATGCAACCACTACCCCTTGTGGATATCTTTTCATAGATTATAAAGCCAAGACATCCGATTATTTAAGACTCAGAACCAATTTGCTCTCAAACCAAACGGTCGAAATATATTCCAAAAAAGCTAAAAAGGGTAATGATGTCATCATGCATGCAGAGAAATCTGGCACTGCTGGAGCTGTTATATAAATCATCGCCGAGTGTGAGAAGGGTTTTTATTAAGAGTGCAAATGTTGACTTTATTAATGCACTAGGTAATAGTACAAGAACCCCCCAAAAAAAACAAACATTAATTAGACTGGTTGCCCAAAAAAAGGTTAAAATTTCCAAAACATGGAAAGACTAATAACCAAACTGGTGGGTTTCTTTTGCCATTATTAGGTGCTGCCATTCCATTTATTGCCATTTTTGTTAATCGTGGGTAAAAATGAGGGTACGCATGAAATGTTTTTTGGTCCCCCAGCAACAGTCGTTAAAACAGCTGCAGCAAAAGCGTCAATGCCACGCACAATGTTTCTGAATCAATGAGACTACCTGGGTGGACCTTGTTTTTAAACACACAGGCGGACTTAAAAGTGGCGTTATCAGCTATTGCACAGAGGTGCACAAGTGTTATTGGTGGGTTTAAAGGTGGTCGGGACAAAATTAGTGAACTGAGTAGAGTGTCACAAGGTAAATCTGCCAGAGAAAGAAGGGCTGAACTCACACAGTTTCAGCACCCTTCTTAAAGACATCTGGGTCAAACAGGTCTAGGTCACAAATTACTAATATATATTTGACAAATTTATTGTACTTTTTCCCCTTCTTTTATATATTTTATGAAATATAACTATTCAATAAAAATACTTTTATGTATTTTTCTATTTATATCAATGTGAATGACTTATAATCACCATTTGTTTGTAATAAATAACTCTGAGTCGATAGAGTCTTGTTCTCAAACGTCTTTTTATATCCGAGATTGTCTTCTCCTTTTTTTTTCTTTCGGCTCTACCTAGCTTTTCTAGGAGTTACCAAAGGAAATCATTGTCCTCCTTCTTTCCCTGTCCTCTGCATCTTTTTCTCTCACACCAACTATCTGCATATCCTCTCTCACCACATCCATGAATCTCCTCTTTGGTCTTCCTCTTTGCCTCCTGCCTGGTAGCTCCATTTGGAGCATCCTTCTACAAATATAGTCACTGTCCATCCTATACACATGTCCAAACAATCTCAGTGTGGCCTGTCTAACTTTCTCCAAAACTTCCAACCTGTGCTGGTCTCACCACCTTTCCTTTCATTTTTGCTGCTACTCTTTTGTCACAGATCACTCCTCACACTTTTCTCCACCCACTCTACCCTGCCTGCACTCGTTTCCTCACCTCTTTACCACACTCCCTGTTGTTCTGAACAGCTGACCCCAAGTATTTGAACTGAACTTTAAATGGACCTTTTCAACCTCTACTCCCTGTAACCTCACCGTTCCACTTGCCTCCCTTTCATTCACACATGTATTCTTTTTTTCTGCTACTGACTTCCATAGCTCTTCTTTCCAGCCCATACCTCCACCTCTCAAGGTTTATTCCACCTGCACCCTGCTCTCACTACAGATCACAATGTCATCTGAAAACATCATCGTCCACAGAGATTCCTCCCTGACTTCATCTGTCAGTCTGTCCAACACACTAGCAAAAATGAAAGGGCTCAGGGCTGATCCTTGATGCAGTCCCACCTCCACCTTGAAGCCATCCGTCATTCCTACAGTGAGTAATTTTGTCCTTTAGAAATATTACTGCCTCACGGGTATGACGGGAAGGCTATGCACTGGTTCTGGGCGTTTTTTAAGAAAATTTCAGTGTCATTAATAACTCATTTGGAGAGCAATGCATAGTGTGGCTTGTCATAAGTCAGAGTGGGCATACGGTGCGTCTCGTCCGATACATTTATACACCGCAGGTGCGGTACATAAATGTCCCTTACTATGGGACAATCCACAATGTCACTATTTAAAAATATATCTTCCACCATGAATGTCAACTAGGTGGGGCACAGCAAAATGTTTTCTGAAACTCTGTGTTGCTGGGATCAAAAAAACTCTCCTGGATTAAAACCCAGTATTGCATCTAAATGACATTTAAACGTTAAACTAATTCCTTCTACCCCGCTGAAGTAAATACCTTTGGTTTTGTTGTTGTTTTGCAGATTTATGTGTGATGTTGCCTGGTGAACGACGGCTCCCCTATTGAATTCTTTTAAAAGTCTCTGTATAGTGTCATAAAAACCAATTGTTAGGTCTACAAACAGTATCTTCTGCGATTTAGAGTCTGTGGTATCGTGACATTCTTTAAAGATATACACTTTCTATTGGTTATTCTCTCAAGAGCAGAGTAATGGTTATTCCTGTAGCATCCACTCGGTCGCTGCGACCTTGTTACGTGGTGCAGAGTGTATGCAGCAAGAAGAAGGGTAACAATTAATTATAATTAATTATATTTGGTCCGCGAGATGATATTAAATGTCTATCAGAGCTGGCCCAACAGTATATAGCGCATGAACCCCTAAAACTACAAGTTACAGAATGCTCTGCTAGTTCATTGGCGCGTCAATGAAGGCGGCAAGCGTCTCTCCTCCCACATCTATTGACATCCATTAGCAACCTCATATTATCGGTCATCGCAAGAAAATTTATGCCAACTCTCCCCAAAATGGCCAAACGTAAGATGGACAACAGGAACTTTCAAGGCACGGACTGTTATTAGTGAAATGGTTGGATTTTCATTGAAGGAAATTATCATTTTATTTTGGTTGTTTGGTTGTTGCCCTGTGAAAAAGGTTTCCATTGGAAATTAATTTGAAAGGTTACAGATAGAGAGGTACAAGACTTCTATTAATTTATTTACTTAAGTAAAATTAAGAAACAAATGCCACTGATGTATCTTTAATTTGAAATCTTATTTCTCGTGTTCATAATATTAAGCTTTGCTTGTTCCAGATTCGATGTTTAAGCAAAGCTTAAGTTGGTTTCCATACGAAAAACTTCATCGAGTCTGGCCCGCAACTTAGTCCCAGTTTTTTTTCTTTGTTCCAACTGTGTATTTGTATTTGACACCCCTGCTTTAAATGCTCTTGCTATTTCTATACAGTCTGCTGCTGTAATATTCAAATTTCCCCACTGTGGGACGGACAAAGGAGCTATCTTATCTTATCTTATCTACCTCATATGCATATTTGCACGTTTGTTCATTGTATCCACTGTTAGAAATACATTCTCCTTTAAAATTGCACTAATAATCTCCTATATGCACTGGACACAGACTTTTATATTTATAGTTTATTTATTTTACACTTTATTCAATTTTATGCATTTTGTACATTGAAAGTGAAGTTGAACCAGAGTCAAATTCCTTGTTTGTATGCACAAACTTGACCAATAAATCTGACTGAGATTCTGATTGGATCAACAGAGATGAGCGAACTGGTGAAGCAGAAGTGTTAAGCATATTTGATAATATGAGTAGCAAAGCCACGTTAAATAGCCTACGCAGTGATGTCATATTAGAACGTGTGTGCCTGCGTGCACTAGAATGCAATTGTGAGCATGCGCAGAATAAAGAACGGTCAGTGAGGTCCCAGACCAAAAGAGACGATGACCATCTGTCATTTTTACTCCCGTGAATATTAGCCACTAAAAGGTACTAGCTAACCACTTTGGTGACTGTGATAACGATAGACTGCTGCAGAAATGTCTAACGCTACAAGAAGGAGCCGGTGGTGAGGAGGGTACAGGGGTGCAACTGACCTCTGAAGAAAAACAGAAAAACAATTAAAAACAATGCTTTGTAACGCACTGCTCCCAAACCATATAGAAAAAATAAATACTCACCACTTTTCAACAGTCAGCATGTCTTTTCGGCTTGTACATGAAACCATCTTATGCACCAACAGACACATCATTGAAAACAGGACGTTTCCTAACATTCTGAAAAGCACATTTGTTCGCGACTCCTCTGATGACGTTGTAAACTTGTCAAAACGCTCGCTGCAGAGAGCACCAGTCCCACCACTGCATAAAAAACAGGTCCAAAAACCAGCAGTCACGTTCATCAATTGTGAGAGGATATGGGTCTAATTGCCACCGTTCAGGACCCCTCTGAGCAATCGTCCTGTCTCCCTGTCTTTGCAGACAGTGATAAAATCAAATCATCAGCAGACCAAGTGAAACATTCTGCCTCCATGTGGTACATTTCAAGACCTGTGGAACTGATTCACTGAGACACATAAAATGCCTCAGGAAAACCAGTCTGATTCAGGTCTGGACCGATCAGAATAAAACAAATCCTAGTCTTTTATAGACACACTGTGTTCGCAACCAATCCCCAACAACTGCCCTCAGAAGTCTTCCACATAAAACAACTTTCCCATCTTGATATCTCACAGTGTACACATACCTATTTACACCCGTGAATACTTCATATTTCGACACACAGGTTGTTAAAAAAGTTTCAGGCGTTTTGTTTTGATTTTATTGACTTAGATTTGTATTTGGTTCTATGTTCTGTCAGAGGAGTTTGTCCATGGCCAATTACTTCATGGACAAAAATAAAAAATAAATTGAATATATAGAAACGGTCTCTGGATATATATAAAATGTATAGGTAAAGTGTATTTATTATCAAAGTGCACTAAAATGCTAGTTCTGCAAGTTTTCAAAATAACTTAAGTTATTTTACTGATAATATAAAAATTTAGTAAAATCATCAGCTATTAATGAGCCCCCTTGCCTTTCGACAACTTATTTTAAGTACAATGAGGGCTCCTACAGACAAAAGCATGGGTGCAATTGTGCAATGGGTTGCCCAGTGCCCCCCACTGTGGCTAACCTCTACATGGAAGAAATGGATAGCAAAGCCATGTCCACCGTCAAAGAAACACCTAGCCACTGGTTTAGATATGTGGATGAAACCTGACCACCACTCCTGTTTTATCACGGTCTTTCCGTTTTGACATAGATGGCCTCCTTCACTCCTCTTTCAAACCATTTGTCTTTTGTCTGAGGGCATTGCTGGGTTTGAAATGTCGTGTTTAGAGAAAATCCACTTCTCTGACACACCATCTAGATATGGGTCAAGTGTTCTAGTGTGTTTTGTCAGTCTTTTTGTTGATTTTATGAAGGCACAGTTTTAGAGTGGGTTTTAGAGCCTTTGTTTGTGTTTTTAGCATTTATTTGTACGTATTTTGCTTTGTTGCCTTTGTATTGATCCATTTAGTTTATTTTGTGTTTATTTCTGTCTGCATTAGTTAAATGTGTTGCACTTTTCAGCATGGTTTAAACTTTTTCTCTGGTGGACAAATAGTGGGGAGCTTAGTCAGCGCGTCCCTTTTCCCGGTGGTGGTTTTTCTTCACGTCTTCCTTTCTATGTTGGTGTGCAGTGTCACGGCTGATTAGTTTGCAAATCCTCTCCTTATCCCCTGGCCAATGTGTTGGTTTTACCACTAATATCCAAATTCAACTGTATGGCAATTTTACATTTACAATGATTATTGTGGAATTTTTTTTTTTTGTGGTTTTGTTAAAGAAATCCTTTTATTTTGAAACAGTCTTTTGCCCTGTGTTTTCCCTATTTTTTTTCTTCAATGAATCTGTGACCATAAGAGTGTAAAATTAAACTTTATAATTTCCTGTGGGTGAAATTCCCCCAGGTGGTGCTGTTCCAACCCATTTAATTCCCCATGCAAAAACGTGGCTTTACAGGTGATAAAATGATAAATGGTGAACAAATGGTTGTCTGCTTGTTTGGAAAGTTATATATTTTCTCCTACACATTGAATTTCATCTCATGACTAAAGAAGCCCACAAATATATGCGTTTCTATATCTTCATCAAAGCATCACAAAGACAGTGGAAGTACAAAGTAGTGGAAGTGCTATACAAAAAAATTTTTAATATATTAGAAATGTAGTATAAATCTTATTTTGATACAAAAACAAAATGCTAATTAATGTGCTTTTTCACTCCTACTGTTTGAATTTTGTAACAATAAACATCTGGTGGCACCATCATTTTCCACTTTACAATAAATCACTGAAGGTGAGTTTGCAAAAAGATGACTTCAAAGTTGAATACATTATGGAAAAATGGCATTAATTTTGTTTCATGTATTAAGAACAGTCCTCTTATTGAGTTTACTCAGAGTGGACGTTTCAGTGGATTTTAAATAGATTAAATCACACGCCTCGTTAAGATTTGTTTTGTTTCCATTCTATGGTGGATTTTACAATGATCAAAAAACAAATCTATAAACCTTTGTTGTGAAATTGAGGAAAACGTAAAATGTGTGTAAAAAGAGGTTTGCAACAGTTTAATGTTTTGTTTCATGTTATTTATATTGCTGTTGCGTTACACTCATGTACTAAACCCCCCATTTTTTATAATAAGCACTATTAAAAAAGTGAAAAATTCTAGTTGTATTTTATGAAAGTATAGATCTTTTAAATTTGAGAAATATTGTAGGGTTTAAGTTGAAAAACTCTGGAGTTTTCTTTTAACCTAGTTCAGGTTCAAGGTTTTCAAGGCTATTAGTACCCATGAGTAAATTTGTTCTGCAGACAGGATAGAACAATCGAGGAAAGAACAACTGAATTCACAAAAACACCAAACTCTCACTAACAGACCTCAGTACATTATAGTAGCCAGCAACGGAACCTAATACAGCCATGACAAGACCGTTATCACTCCCATGCACCCAACTTCTAGGCGAAGTGCTATAGTTGAGGGTCATCCCCCGTTCTGCAGGTACAAACATTTTGTTCCACCCTTAAGGGCGACATAGCAAACGCCAGAGCGTAGCATAGAGTTTGCATAGAGTTGGAAATTAATGTTTAAATGGTGGGAACAATCCAGAAGAATAAACTTGTCCTCTTGGAGTAAAGCGGTGAAAGGTTTAATTGAAACACGTATTGTTACATTAATGTTAGAATGAGAGAATTTTCTAAGGAAAGATAAACACTGGTGGCCTTTTTTGCAAACTGCCTTTAGGTTCTTCTTAAAGGTTAATTTAGAGTCAATGAGTTTCCCAAGATACAAATAATTCTAAACATACTCTACAAGCTGGTCTTTGATGATTTTAGGATCATGGGTGGGAGCATGTTTTCTTAAATCAACAATTATATCCTTTGTTCGGGGCACATTTAGCTGTAAAAAAAAACAAAAAAAAAGCAACATCAAACCAACTGATAAAATCATTACTAACTGGGTCATTGCTGGGCTCATTGTTGTGTAGCAGACTTAAAATTACTGTATCATCTCTAAATGTCAAAATATAACTGTTGTAATATATTTGTTCTGACACGTTTGTGCACAGGACAAAAAGTAAAGGTGAGAGGATACAGCCCTGGGATGAACTAGCAGGGCAAATAAGATAAAATGCCACATACTTTGACTCTCTGTGTTCTCTTTATTTAGCAGGGTGATTGTGGTATCTTCATCCTCTCTATGTGCACTACAACTAAATTGCATACGGTCGGATGTATGTTCCATTTCTCTTTTCCAAATGTTTTCATTACAAGCACATTATAATCTTGGGTCTGCTTCAGAAAATTAGGTATCCTCTGTTGCTTCAAGGGCATATCTAAAAAAGAACTCGACTGCGTGCAAAAGACTTGAATAAAATGCCACTGGTTTTGTCAGTGCCAGGGCATTTCATTTTCCTGAAAGAGAAATGGAGCTAAATGAAAGTTCAGTGAGGAAGACTATTTTTCTGCAAGCCTTGTAAATCACCAGCAGTTTTCCTTATCATTCACTAGCTCCACCTCGTCATTCTCCTCTTCACCCTAGCACGAACTGACAACACTTTCCTTCAGCTAATCAACCAAGTGCCACTAAACTTTAAAATGTTCTCTCTCTCTCTGCTGTCTCTCAGCTGTCATTACTGACAGGTAAAGCTCACTTCCACCGCTTTGGTTAATGCCTGGCATCTCCAATCAAGCCTTCACATCAGATGATTTCATCCCAGACATCAAGCTCCATTCCTCAGCACCACCACCAGTGTGTCTAGACTCTAGGGAGAAGTCTCCTATTGGTTGTATTCATCTGCTTCATCAGTTCGTTCTTATGGTGATCTACTTCCTGCCAGGATCTAAGTGTCAAAGGCTACGTTGTCACAGTCAGAATAAACAAACTTCATTTTCACTTTTATTTCCGTCTGTCTTTTATATCGTCTCTCCTGATTCAGATGGTTTTATTACTTCCCTCTCTTCTCTTCCAGTTTCCACTTCAGCCCCTTAACTTAATCCCTGAAGTCAAACCGGTTGAATCTAGTGGTAGAATTTATCTAGAGCTTTGCCAAATTCACTTAGACCTGAAGCCATCCATAGTGATATTGCTATTTTTTCTTTATCTGCAAAGAGGTTGTGCTAATATGGAGAAAATGCAGATTTGCAACACCAACATCTAACAGTAATCATAACCTGTTAATCTATCAAGTTTTTAACCTCGTATTTACTAGGAACAAAGGCCTTACATTACATACACTACAGAAAATGCAGTGTTATCAAAAGTACTCAAATTCATAGTTGAGTAAAATTAAACATATCATGTCGAAAGATCACCTTGGTAAGATTGTAATCACCCATATGAGTACTACTTGAGTAAGAGTCTCAAGTTTTTGACATTAAATTTCTAATTTAAAAAATCATTCCTTGGTAATAAATTTACACTTATTTACATGTATGCACAATATTGTGTACTATACACAGTTATTATCCTGATCAATCATCAGATCCAATAATCAGAATTTCTTGATTATCAGGATCAGTGTTTCTTTTTTTTTTTTTTATATTATGTGACTGTCAGTGCTCTGGTGCAACATGTAATCTGCAAATAAACAAGCACCTAAAGGAACTGGATAAATGTACCGAACTGAAAGTATAGAATTTGCATTCAAAATGTAATGAAGTGGAATTCTAAGTAAGTGCACCTCCAGTTGTCCCATAAAGTTTTTATCTTGAGATGACAGTCATGTTTACTGATGCTGCTGTACTGTGTGACAGCGCTGTAAGATGCCTCAAGAAGCTAATTATCAATCTGAACTATCTACAGTCAAGGATTATCAGCAGCATCATATAAATAATGACAATATTATATTCATTGATCTTCTGTGCTTCATTCCTCAGTATCAAAGTCTTGATAATAGTGTTGTTTCTAGTTTCTTCTTCAGCACAGTTTGAAAATATCTGCGCTGTAATTTAATTTGTATTTTGCCGTCCTTTTCATTTTTTTTTTATATTTCAGTATTTGGTAACATGAACTATGATGGTAGTTCATTTATAATTCATATTCACACTTTAAGCTAATGAAAACAACTTGTTTTTGACATGAGTTTATTGAAAAAGTGGCAATATTTTCCTCCAAAAGCAGGTCCGGTCTAACTAACAAGTAAGCAAACCTCTAACAATTTTGCTTCCCTGAGACTCTTTCAGTAGTTGGAATTGAACAAAAAAAGGAGCAACAGAATTGGAACACACAACTTAATAATTTAAAGAAAAATAATAAATCCGTCCTATAATCCCTGAGGATTCCTGTCTGCTCTAGAGAATAATTGCTCTACAGTTCAACATGAACATGAAACAGAAATGAAATAAGATGGATTGCATGATGGGATCATAGTTACAGTGCAACCTCTAGTCATTTTGTTAATGATTTTGAATGATATTAAAAATTTTGAAAGAGAATTCAGTGCAAAAGCTTTTTCATTCAAAAAACATTTTCACATGACAGTTTGGTCCACAGGGTCTCTTCCCAGTTGGGTGTGCCCAGAAGACCTCCAGAGGGCGATGACTGGGCGGCATAAAAGTTTACTTATTAAAGAGAAAATTCAGAAACAACTATCCTCAACTGGCACAGACCTTTCCCTGAATACAGATATCTTGGAGTCAGATACAACATCAGATAGTTATCTTAAACAGTTTTACATCAATTGATCTTGAACAACTACCCTCTACAGTTATTTCTTCTGCACCAGCTACATGTATTCTGGACCCAATTCATACTAAACTACTTAAAGACACACTACCCTTAATTAGCGCTTTCCTCTTAGACATGATTGATTCATCCCTGATAATAGGTTACGTACCACAGTCCTTCAAAGTAACTGTAATCAAGCCTCCTCTTAAAAAGCCATCACTTAATCCTGAGGTTCTGGCAAACTACAGACCCATATCTAACCTTCCCTTTATGTCTAAAATCCTAGAGAAAGTGGTAGCAAATCAGTGATGTGATTTTCTACAGACTAATAACTTATTTGAAGTTTTCCTGTCAGGTTTTCGAAAGCATCATAGCACAGAGTCTACAATAGTTAAAGTTACAAACAACCTTTTAAACTGCATCAGATGAGGGACTTCTATCTGTACTTGTTTTGTTGGATCTTAGTGCGGCGTTTGACAACATCGTAATAGAGAGATTAGACAACTTACTTGGCATTAAGGAAGCAGCATTAAATTGGTTTAAGTCTTATTTTTCTGACAGAACTCAATTTGTACATGTTAACAATGACTCTTCTATGTACACCAAAGTTAGCTATGGAGTTCCACAAGGATCAGTATTAGGGTCTCTAAGTAATGTTATCAGAAAACATGATATTAATTTTCATTGCTATGCAGATTTCACCCAACTATATTTATCCTTCAAACCTAACGAAACCAGCAGACTAGCTAAATTTCAAGCCTGTCTTAAAGATATTAAAATGTGGATGACCTGCAATTTTTTGCTGCTCAATTCTTTATTATTGTCCTTAGTCCTACACACCTCAGAAATAAATTATTGAATGACATAGTAACTCTGGATGACATCTTGTTAACCTCTAGACGAAATCTGGAAGTTGCCTTTGATCAGGATCTGTCCTTTGACTCCCACATAAAACAAATCTCTGCATCTGCCTTATTTCATTTACGTAATATTGCAAAAATCTGATGCTTTCTGTCTCAAAATGATGTAGAAAAATTAGTCCATTCCTTTCTCACTTCCAGGCTTGACTACTGCAACTCATTATCAGGCTGTACAACCAAGTCACTAAAGACCCTCCAACTGATTCAAAAGGCTGCTGCTCGTGTACTCACTGGAAAAAAAAAAAAGATCATATTTCTCCTGTTCTAACTTATTTCCATTGACTTCCAGTTATATCCAGAATAGAGTTTAGAGTTCTCCTCACCTACAAAGTTGTAAATGGTCAGGCACCCATGTACAGTATCTTAAAGACCTTATAGTGCCTTATCACTCACTTAGAATGCTGCACTCCCAAAATGCAGGCTTACTGGTACTTCCTAGGATCTCTAAAAGTAATCTGGGAGGCAGGGTCTTCATATACAGATTTTACTTCTACTTTACGATTGCGAGCCCCTTTGTCTCTTCTGGCCCTCAAGGTCAGCTTTATCCTCCAATCAGCTTTTCTTCTCCTTCTCGTCCGTCACTATGAATCTGCCCTCTTCCCAATCATCTTCCTCTCATCCTGTGCCTCATTTCCTCTTTTACCTTGCTTACATCATTCTGCAACACTTTTCCCCCGTTTTTCACTACTTCTTCTTTGGCTTAAACTCCTCTCCCCTCTCCTCCTGGTTGATGTCTCCCTCGTCCACAATGTTGCTTTATTCAAGCTCGAGACTCGTTGTCTCGAATAGCTGATGTTGTCCCTGAGTACCTCACATCGCGACCAATACTTCATAGTTACACCCCTCCATGCAAAACCCTGTAAAACCCAAACATGAATTCACACACATACATCATCCACATTCCTTACATTCAGGCATTTTCCTGCAGAATAGATGAATGTCATGAACTTTGCCATGTCACACATGCTTATTCTTTTCTCTTTCTTCCCTAAATACCATCCAGGGGTCCTCAGAGATCACTTAAGCAGCAGCTGCAGGCTGCAGGCAGACTATAACAGACACAGGCATCTTTTATTTATAACTATCAGTAGCACAGAGCCAAAGCACTTCAACAACCAGTGCCACAGCATTACAACACAGCGCCGGGAACACACCCTGCACCAACGAGGAGAAAAAAAGAAACATGCCTGCTTATTTCAAAAATAAAAGTCGAGAGGAGTTGAGGGAACTGCAAAGAGATCCAAAAAAAGTTGCTGAGGAGTGATGATGGAGGAGCCTGCATCTTTAGTCAGCTCTAATATAATGTATAAAAGAGGAGCAACAAGAACAACATTTTGTTGAAATGAGCAATTACATGTATTAAAACATTCCTCACTTGTGTAATATCAACTTCAGATACTGGGTGTAGACGAAAATGAAGGTCACAAATCAGTCCTGTGGAAACAGAAAACTTTTTTAGGAGCTTTTCCTTAAACATTTACAGCTCCTTGTGGCTCTGAAAGCATTTCAGCGCTTTGTTCTGTCATTAAGTTTTGTCTATATTCAGCAAAGTGACCTCTGTGTAACCTCTGTTCTGAGAGGAACATTTTTTTTTGTCATCCTAATGTTGCCTAACAACTGTGCAAATGACATACAAGGTATACAATAGTAGGATACAAGCTTGGAAAAAATGCTTTGGTGGTGGTGGAGGGGTCTGATTATGTGAGATGGGCATCAGGGTTGAAACTCTTCTGCATTTTTCATGCAAAATGTCTTTTTATAGCCGTGCTTTAACAAGTTATAACTGCCAGTGAAATGGAGGTTCTGACGTCAAACAAGACTGGGACACAGAATCAGTAAAAATCAACACTATATTTCCTTAGAAAGATTAAGATCTTAAAGAGACAGTTCACTCCGAAATGAAAAACATATTTTTCTTATCTATATAGTTTATGGGTGAGTTGCAAGGTTTTGAAGATACAATATCTGTAAAACTAGATAACACTTCACTTGTGGTGCAAGATTACTCAGGTTGCTCAAGATAATCCCCAGACCTCGTTGTGAGCAGTTTCACATTGGAACTGCTACTGCTAGTAGACTACACTGTATCTGCCACAGGTTTGTTGCCTACCTGTGGCCTTAGCTGTTGTCTATATTTCTGCCCGCTAAAGTTCACCTGAATGGACTGATCATATCACATCGTAACAAGTTATAGAGCACTCTGAACAAAAAAAGACTTTGAAAAAGGTTCAGGATTATTTATCCCACTATATATGGCTGCATATTGGAATATAACCATTGTAGGCCACGTCAGATTTTAATCTTGCAAAGAAAAAAGTCTTGTGTGTAGGGATAGAGGTAAACCTTCAAAAAATGAGAAAGCTCTATTTCCATCAAATTCCTTAAAAACCTGTACATTGGTTTTCAAGTTACATCATTGTTTGAAAGTGAACCGGATCCAGATTAGATTGTGATCTCAAAATGTAAGTATTTGTTCCTTAAGTTATTATTATATACACAATTTTTTATAAAAATCCATGCATTATTTTTTGAGTCATGTCCAACTTTGGAAAGTGTTTCCATCCTTGTTCATCCTCTATCCTTCATCCTTGTTCCACTGCCAAGCCACAGGTCAAATTTCATCAAAATCTGAACTGTCATTTTTGATTTATTTTGGTAATATTCGTACGCTTGAATATAAGAACGATCAGATGCAACTTGTGTTGATTGCGCTCATTTATTTCTCCTCATACTTTCTCTTCATCCTAAAATTACACATTTTTCCAAAATTAGCTCTCACCCAGTAAGACAGAGGAACATGTTTTTGAATATTCAATGGAAGATGAGGTTCCGCTATAATGGTATATCATTAATTTTTGTTGGTTTATACTCTGTATTAGTAGTCCAGATCTAAACAGTAATTATCCATTAAGGTTTTGGAATACTAAGTCCAATATTTTTTGTCTAAGAATTGGCAGAAAGTGGAAATAATCAATTACTTCAACACTGCATTTAAACATAGTACTTGAATTTGTGTACCTATATGATTCCATCTCTGCTTAACACAGCAGTTGCTCAGGATGATCTGCAGGAAGGGATTATTTAACTTGGAAACAAAAATACGTTCAACTCTTGCTGTGTGTGCTGTAAATAAGGGGACAGATTGATTCATATGAAGAGCACTTTGTGTCTTTATGGTAAAACTAAACAATTAGAAAATTATTAGTTTACATTGTAATTGGTAGAGTGAAATCCAAGAAATGACCTTCATATAACACACTGATTCAGTATTTTTGTCATGTCAAATAAAAGGGAGCTGCATCAAAGGGGCAAGGGTCTGACTATGTAAATGCAAACTTGCTGAAAACTAATCACATTTATCACTTAATATTATGGAAGTCTGGAAGACTATTGTTTTTTTGCCAAAAATATTTGGACAATATTTTTCCTGTTCAGTTACCAAACTGTGATGGCAGATGACCAACATTCAACATTTCTCTGAACATTCAGACACTTCTAACTTGGAGCCTTTATGTGGCTACATGCTTCCTGGGTTTATATTTGGCAGTCTGGATCATGTCTATACTGTGTCTTGGTAGACAAGAGTCTATAAATGCCAGCAATGTCCTAAACAAAGCCTAAATTTAGTGCGAGGCTCCGAAGAGTACTACGATGCAGGGTCAACAGAGACAGGCTTTCTTGGTGAGAGGTGGCGCAACAAACCCTGAACTTCTAGTTAGAAATTAACAGTATCATGAATGCGGCTATCAAGTGTCAACTCAGGCTTTCTGCGTTATTTGACTCTTTCGCACAGAATGAACCAATCATGTGCCGCCCGCCGGCTTCATTCATCATGAACAGGTTGTGATAATGGAGAGCTGTAACGATTATTAATAAAACACCTTAGGACAAAAAGCAGCATTGTTCCTGAACTTGTAGCACAATGGAAAGGCATCAGAAAGTTGCTTGATCGTGACATGTCATCATGTCTCCGTGTATTTCACCACTAAGTTCACTCTCATGTCTCTGATTTTATTCCTAATGTGACGACTGCACGTTGTAACAAACTTTAAAATGATGCAGGAGAGTCAAACATCACACTGCATTTAGGTGGGTCCCGTACTGAACACCTGAAATCACAACTCAAAGTCAGTATGTTTTTCATTGAATGTTACCTGTGATAAAAGACAGCGGAAGAATGGATTTGTATTCTTTCAACTGCAGTATCAGCAGTATAAACGGACTCAGCAGCCAATCAGAAACATAACCAGCTCTGCAGATTTGTAGTCCTTAATGATAAAAAAAAACCTGGTCCCGACCAGATTATGTTCACAGCATGAGTTACCTTGATGATCTAGCCAGGTTAGAAGACACTGACAACCCTGATTTCTCCTCAACATACCTCGCTAAAACATTAATCTCACTTCGTAGTACACCCCTCAGCTCTGTTTCTTCAGCTATTGGCAGTATTTGGAAAACATATCATTGCCGCAAATTATTTAATATTTAAGAAATCAATTTTGTTGTCATTTACTGTGACTATCTGGCATCAACATGATTTAGAACCATGGAAATGATTTCTGTAGACAGTAATGAAAGGTGTATGTACATAAATAGCATAACTAGACTAAGTAGACTGCTGACATTTCTGTTGGCAGAACATTTACAACCATTCTGTTAAGTCTTCGTGTTGACTCACATATCCAAACAGACTTCATTGAGCTTGAGTTAAAAGGATCAGGATCATTCTGAAAAGCAACAGATGTTTCCACAAGGGCTTTGTTTTTGTCAAGCCTTTTTTTGAAACAAGATTTCATAATTCGATTTTCCTGCCCTCAACCGCCAAAACTGCAGGTTTAAAGTCTACCAACCACACGATCAGACAGTTTCTTACACACTGTAAGAAACTGTCTAACTTTCTAAAATTCTGTTCTTTTGCAGAAAACTCCTAAATTATGTACAGTTTCACATGTATTTTATTTCATATAATATGTATATAGTTTATCATTTGTGTTTACATGAGCTGTATTTATTCTTATTTGTATATTCATCATTATTTTAAGTTACATTAACATTTCCTGTTTTTGATTTACCGTTGATGGGGGATTCATGTGTTTTCTGCTGCTGAGGTTATCAGTCAAGGTGGCTGCTGAAAAGATGCACCACAAGAGCAGCAGCTTTAAATGCAGGAAGTGCCAAATAGGACTGTTCCAAAGGCCTTTATGGGATTACTGGCATGATTTAGTTATTTTCATTAAGTGCTTGGACTTTTTTTTTTTTAAATACATTTTTTTGTGTGTGTTTCAGTGTGAGATTCGGCTATTTCTTTAGTTAGTCAGTTAGTGTTCTTTGATTAAACTGATCTGATCAGTCAATATTAAATTCAATTTGTTCTTTGTTTGGAATATTGGTTCTTTTGTTTGCCAAATTGAGTTTCAAAGTTTAGTTTGTTAATTTGCTTAATTAACATAGTTTGAGACAAGCAAAACTTAGTTTGACTTAGTTTAGTCTCTTTTATAGGTTCAAAACATCTTTGCTTTGATTTTTGTCTCTTAATTTCTTTGTAATGTATTGCTGAATAAAACTTTTCTTTCAAAAACCATCTTCCTGCTTTTCAGCACGGTCCATCACTATGACATTTTTCAGAAAGACTAATGTAGAGAATTATCTTTGTTTGAGACCTGTCTTTTCTTCAGTAATGCACTCTCTTGAAATCTGGAGATTTTGTAGTGAGCATTTCTAGTTACCAGATAAAAATGAGTGGCAAAACAAAGTGAAACATTAAGTTTGGGAGTGTAACTGTACTGTACTTGCAACTGGCAGAAAGTGATACATAAAATCTACTAAGATGTCACAGTGTCTTCATATAGCCATACAGGTTTGTCTGGAAAATGACTAATTGATAGTAGTAGTATTTACAAATTAGTCAGTGCATTTCCTATTTGTGATGTCCCCAAATATAACTCATGCAGTATATTTTTGAATTTTATATTTTTAGTTAATGCACATCACCATCTTGAATAAAGGAATATAAAACACTTCATTTGTGGCAATTCAATATGCGGCTGTATATTATATGTATCATATTACAGCCGTATTTGTTATGCCCTATGAAATGCAAATATACCCTTAGCTGTAAATCACTGGCATAGTACTTGTGTAGTAGTAGCAGTTGCCAAGTAGTTATCTTAGTTATCCATGTATTGGCGATACCTAAATCTAATCACACCGCAACTGAAAAATTAAAACAATTATTGGAAAAAAAAAAAAAAAAAAAAGCCTATCATCGGCTACAGAGCCTATTTTCCTGGATGCAAGCACTGCATACAACCCCTTTGGCTACAGTACTGTGCTGCTTTTTAGCCAGGTAGGCTCTTTATAATACATGCTCTCTGATTAAAGAGATTTAATAGCAGAAAGCTGTCTGACAGCAAGCCTTTAAGACTATCGTACACCTTATGCAATATGGTCCATGTCAGGCATTTGAAAATATGAATTATGATATTGGATTATTGCTTGAAGAAGCCTATTCTACATCTGTATGCACTTTGCCAAAAAAACTAATCTATCTGACTTCTTTCTGTTTGTTTCTGTGGACCCAAACAAGCGTTTAAATGATTTATGCAAACTTAAAATTTACTTCGAGAGTTTAAGGAGACCCTAGTGTAAATAATCTATTTGAAGATGGAGAAGATGTAGAACAATGGAGAACAATTTTCATTTGCTGTTCCATCAGACATCTACACTGTCTTTATTTTGTTATGACAAACAATTCATAACAATTTCTTAAAATTATCTGCTTTTATATAGCCAAAGTTAAAAAAAAAATTACAGTATTTTTAGGCATTGAAATAAAATGTTGCGCCTTCTTGCCAGGACTTGAAGGTGTCATCACTGATTGTTATAGAAGTTTGTTTTGTAGACTAATTAGTCCACACTAGACACTTCCCCGTTTTATCGAGATTACTCCTTTTTCAGAGGAACAGGGCTTTTCTTCTTTTCACTGGTAATTGTCTGCTGGGTGTTCCCACTTAAGGGGAATGTGTGCCTTTTCAAAGTGTCCCTGTTCCGAATAGCCTGTTGGTCAGCCCCTCTGATTATTGTTTGCAATGATCATTTTCACCAACTGCACATTCATCACTGACTGCGATATCAAAACATTAATGGTAAAACTCAAACTGCATGTCAGGTAAATCATTGAGAAAGGTAGGAAAAAGGGTAAACCCCTCCCTCTTCCCACATTGCTCTGGCCAGAACTGCACCTCATTAAAAGGATTGAAAGATTAATATCATAATTGTTTTTTGGTCATTTAATTGTTTGAATGATTAATTTACTTATTGCTTAGTGTAAGGATTGGCTGAATGGTTCTTGACAGGGACAGGAACATGTATCTCACTGCTGTTTCACATAGCTTTTATCACATGGGGTTATTTTTTTTTGGACAAGCAGCACAGTAACCACAAAGAAAACAATAATTTTCAAATCCCCATGCCAAATACCCCACACACTACAAAATTAATTAATTATTTCATAGAAAATAATAGACATCATTTGCAGCTGCAGAAGCAATCAATCATATTTTATTTTTGAGGTAACCAAAAACAAAACATTAGTGGCCATTCTGATAAAGATGCATGTATCAAAACTTCAAGCCCAATGGGTGCTGTTATTTGAAGAAATGTTTGAAATGGCCCTGTTGAGGCTTTATTTAGGAAGTAGGAGTAATTGTGTTGTTTGTGAAAGGCCCACAGTGCAGGGAGTCCGGATCAGTCCTCTTTGGTGCTTTGAGTTT
The DNA here is from genome assembly GCA_001698575.1 of Mola mola. Classification (NCBI taxonomy): domain Eukaryota; kingdom Metazoa; phylum Chordata; class Actinopteri; order Tetraodontiformes; family Molidae; genus Mola; species Mola mola. Next base: position 2,886,938 of record KV751352.1, read on the forward strand.
CTTTTTCCTCAAAAATAGAAACACCCTTTAGAGATAAAAGGAATATTTTTCTCCTGCTTAGCACATACACCTCTTGTAATTTCAAAGCCATATTGGAGATGATGGAGATGAGCCATGGTCACCAGTAAATTTACTGGTCATGTGTCCAACTCACATTATATACAAACACTTTCATACTTATAAAATTTTTAATTTTGTTCTTTTAATAAGTAATGGCAAGTTTTTTACTTAAAAATTGGTACATATTTGCTTATATTAGGATGAGCAGAATTATTGCAATTCGCTGTCACTTGACTGCCCCTAAACAGAGCATTATCCCTATTTCCCATTTATGTGCTGCCCAGCTACTCTGGTCTCCTGTCTCTTGTCTCATACCACACTAACAACACATCACACTCCCATCCTGTCCTGCATTTTGACACAGATGTCTTAATAACATGCCATCTATATACCTGTTTATGCAAAGAGTTGAGGCAGAATAATGTCATGCCTTCCACATAGTTTTAAGAAAAGCCATTCTTGCAGCTATTTTGAAGCTGTGTTGCTTTGAGCTAAATGCCAACATGCTCAGACAGCCATGCTCATGCTGACAAATGTAAAATTCCAAATGTTTATTAATATTGTTTACAATGTTCACATGGTTTGTATAAATTTGCTAAACTAATTGTACTGCACACAGTACAGATAAAGTTGAGAAATGTCCCATTTATTTTGAGGGTAGCCAGTCTTGGCGTAGTAGTTTCTGCTTTGTTTAATTAGTACAACTTTGCTTTATGTTATGGAAAACTTTTTCAAACATTTTGAAGTTTTTCACCTCCCTTCTGCCTCTCCCTTATTTAGCACTACAGTCAGTGTACTATTAGATGTTAATGTTAAGAATATAGGTCTGGTTCTGCTTCTGCACCACTTCATGTCACTTCCTCTTTTTCCACTCTCCACTTCTTCTTCTTCAGGCCTGTTTTTTGCTCAGTATGGTTCTTCAACTCCTGTCACAAGACTTACATTGCATCATTAATGTTGAGTGTGCATGTGTGTCTCTGTGTGTGTCTCTGTGTGTGTCTCTGTGTGTGTGTGTGTGTGTGTGTGTGTGTGTGCGCACTTGTGCAACACTTACCACAGCCTGAGTCTGTTAACGGACTGACCAGATGTGACAAAGAAGAGAGAAAAAAGGCGCCCTGACTGGAACAGTGAGGGCCTCTCTAACATCAGGAGATAAAAAACAAAAACCACCCACATACTTCCTCTATATATTTTACATACAGGTAATGATTCTTATATAGCTAATGATTAAACTCACAACAATTCTGGGTGAAAGGAATAAACATTTTATAACCATTTTATATTTGTACTGCACAACAATGTGACTTAAAATACTCTCCGTTGAAAGTAAGTTAAAACATGTTTGTGACAATATCTTGAACATACATTACACTGTCAAGTTTTGATATACTTATCTTTACCAGTCACAGAATTGCCACTACTGTTTAATTTTTGGTTCCGTCAGAAAATCCTAATCCTAATGATCTGATGGTTTTCCTCTGACATCTGACCTACATGTAGCTCCACCATGTAGGTGTCCACAGTAGACACTGTGTTCTGAGCACGTTGAGCAGGGGTGGCGTCGGGGGGCTTCTCCTGAAGTCCACTATCATCTCCACAGTTTTGAGCAGGTTCAGCTCCAGATGGTTCTGACTACACCAGTGGGCTAGCTGTTCTACCTCCCGTCCCTCCCGTATGTGGACTCGTCACTGTCCTGGATCAGACCAATGATTGTGGAGTCGTCCGCATACTTCAGGAGTTTCACCGAGGGGTCCCCTGAGGTGCAGCCACTGGTGTAGAGGGAGAAGAGCAGTGGGGAGAGGTTGATAAAACAACATAAAACCATCTGAATGCAATGCTCTGCTGGAAACCTTTTGGTCTTGAAATTCAATCTACTTTGACATGTACCTCCCACCTAAACATTATTGCAGACCAAGTACACCCCCTCATGGTGACATCATTCTCAATGGCAGGACACCTCCCCGCTGTGTGCCCAGTGAGACCACAAATACCACTCGGGAATGTCTTGACTAATAAGACAATATCTGTAAAGATCCGGTATAAAACACATGTTCGTGTAAACTTTGTACAGTTTTCATGTCATGTAAAAGTTTATCTTTTGTAAACATCAGAAAACTGCGGGGAAACAGCTCACTTTGGGCAATTCTCTTGTGTCTGGGTTGCAAAGTCAGAAGACATGATAAACACAGTCTGTGTATTATTTTGTAAAATTTTAGAGCCTAAAAGACCAGTACATAAGACATAGGGTGAAAGTATTCTTTAAAATCCCGACCTTTCAATTTACAATATGTTAAGAAAAATCACAAGGAAAGAGAGACAATAATGATGATGTGATTGCTATATAGTGTTTATTGGTATTTCTTATTTGCAGTGTATAATGAAGTCCAGTTTATCTATCTATCTATCTATCTGTCTAGTCCAGCATAACCCAAAAAGTTGTGAATGGATTGGGATGGAATTTGGACCATATTAGGTGCGACACAAATGCAAAATTATTAACGTTTGGTGATGATCGTGATCTGAACCCGGATTCTGTATCTGGATCAAATTTCAAACACAGACATTACAAAACTTGTGGCAAAATTGCCAAAATGACCTTTTGGAAATATATATATCTTACGTGGATCCTGGTTCGACATCTGGGATTAGTTTCAAACATGGTAGAAACTCAAAAACCGGTGGACAGATTTTCTTATTTGAAACTTCTCCTAGTATTGGGCTTGGGCCAAGAAATAAATGTCACTGTTTTTGGAGAGATCTGGGGCTGATCTGGATCATGGATCGGGGTTATTTAAACTGGTACATTTCGATGACCCACATGCCGCAGTGGGCTTTGAGACCATTTCACCCTACTGAATGCGTAGCTTGAAAAACCAAACCAAACACTTTTCTGGTTCAGATGAAGCATACTGTTGGACTGTAAGGCGTGTGAGTGTGCAGCGAACCAGCAGGCCGCGCCACTGGCAGTCTGATTCTCTCCCATTCTCTCCACCACTTTTCCTCCCCTCACTGCTCTGACGTCACCAATCCGCAACTGAACGGATGAAGTAACGAAAGACAGACCGAGTCCGTGACGGAGCTACCGGGAGGCAGCAGCGACACAGAGCGACACAGAGCGAGTCCGCGCCGCCTGGAGGAGCCACACGGAGGCAGGTCCACAGCGAGCCGCCGCCATAAAGCTGCAATCGAACGATGAACGCGCTGCTCACCACCGCCCAGTAACACACGCTACACCACCGAGCACCGGGGGACCACAGGACCGTTACTGTGATTTTACCCACAGCACAGTCGAGCGGAGACGGACGGACACACCGCCACCGGAACCAGGCTCGAGAAACAAACAGGCACATCGGCTCGTTTCTGCGCTGTGGATCAACCAGAGCGGATCCGTGATTTAATGTTTTAACGGCCACCGAAGTCCCGGGCTCACGAGCGACAGAGAGACAGAGAGAGAGAGAGAGAGAGAGACAGAGAGAGAGAGACAGAGAGAGAAAGAGAGAGAGAGAGAGAGAGGGAGAGAGAGAGAGAGAGAGAGAGAGAGAGAGAGAGAGAGAGAGAGGGAGAGAGAGAGACAGAGAGAGAGAGGGAGCTGCCAAGCAGAGAGCGAAAGAAGGACGGATCACAGAAGGATCGTACGGGGGAAATAAAGAGAAAACGAAAGAAAGTGTCTCCAATCCAGCGTTTGTTTCCAAGCATAAGTTGTCAGTGAGCCGTTGCTCGTTTTCTGCCGTGGATCCCGGTCTCGGTTACGCCATCAAGCTGTGTTCTCTAGCCATGGGATGTACTCTGAGCGCAGAGGAGAGGGCGGCTCTGGACCGGAGCAAAGCCATCGAGAAAAACCTGAAGGAGGACGGGCTGACCGCGGCCAAAGATGTCAAACTGCTGCTGCTCGGTAAGAGAAGCGCCCGGCGGGTCCCGGCGGGTCCCGGCGAAGGCACCGAGCGCAAGGTGTGGTGCGCGCGTGTGACCCTCGCTGGACATATCGCTGTAGATACATGGAAAACATGACGTCTACAGCATTTAAGATCAAAAGATGTGAAAAAAAATCTCAAATGTGTTCACAGAGGTGCTGATTTCTGCCTTCTTATCACACCCATTCTTTTTCTTTGGTCACCCCTAAGGCCCCCCTGCCACTGTGGGTGATGGTTTTTTTTTTCTGTGAAAAGCTGTGCCCATCAGACCAAATCTTCACTCCAGAGAAGTAGTTAGTGTGTAGGTGAAAGCTGGCAGCTCCAGCAGAGATCAGACTTGCAGATGGGTGTCAGGAAATGGCAGGAGGCCTATGCAGCAGTGTCTGCTCTCTGGTTTGAGCTGGGAGATTGATACATTGATTCTTTGTGGGGAGGGAAAGTGGTATCTAATCTTCACTCTGAGCTAACAGATGTGGGATGGTTAGCAAGAGATGGCTGGGATATAAAAAAGGGGGAAGAAGGGCACAGCCATTTTCTCCTCTTTTTATCTCCACCTATGCAGCTGCTGCTGTTCTTATTCACTTAGGTTTTTACCAGGCTGATTCTCCCTTTCTTCTCTCTCTCTCTCCCTGCCACCCCCCCCCATCTCTCTCTGTCTGCTCTCTCACACATGCACACACATATGCACCCTGTTTACATTGTTTTCTTGTCCCTTATTCCCCCAGGGGCTGGAGAGTCAGGGAAAAGCACCATCGTCAAACAGATGAAGTAAGTCTCTAATAAGTCTAATAATCTATGGTGTGTGTGTTTGTCCCTCTTTCAATCTATTTTCTCTCTCTGTCTCTCCCTCTCTCTCTCTCTCTCTCTCTCACACACACACACACACACACACACACAATATATACAATCTCAAAATGAAGCTGTAGCTTGACAGAACCCTCATTTTATACAGCTTGACTGATCTTGAATCAGCCTACATTCAGTGTCCTGATGTTGTCTGATGTGGCTGCAGTGTTGCACTGCCCTCTGTACAGAAATAAAGGATATACATCATATTATTACGACCGTTAAAAGGTCATAGACTCTGTTTTGTCCCTTTCTACATATCCATCCCCACTTTGGTCCAATGATAAACTGACCTAGCTGCATTCGTCAAATGGTTTCAAATGTCCCTGGACTAACATACGGATTAAACAATCATTTTAGTTCCAATTTAAGTAATTATGATATAATCAAGTTACAGCCACCTCACACATGAATGGTTTTAGTGTTAGGTAACTAGCTTTGTTTGGACTGCATCTTTGACATCATGTTGTATAGTAAGATATGAATGTCCTTGGGTATTTGGAGACAGACTCAGATCAACTAAGCTTCCCTTCCAGTGTGTTTGTTGTCCACTATAAAGTCCACCTGAAATGACAAAATGCAGTTTTAACCCATATACCTCACATCCTCATTAATACCATTGCCTATTGAACGATATATGCCAAAAAAAACCACATTTCTTTGTATTTTTATACTAAAATCCAATATCTTTTCCTTCCTGTAAAACGACATGTCATTTGAAAATTACATCAGCACATAAGAGCCAATTTCAACTAATACTGTCAATGCTCCCAGCTGTCAGTCTTCATCGTTTACGGGCGTTCAGCAGAGCAACATACAACGGTTGCTGTAGTTACCTAGTTGTATGGATTCATCCAAACGTTATGTCGCGCCTTCTGTCTTGTGCTTGGTTCTTTCCTGTTTCAGAAGGAATTATGTCACAACATGGCAGTTAGTTGCTTCTTTCTTTAACTTTCAGTTTAAAATAAACAAACAAGAAAAATCCACCTTACACTCATGTTTTACTCCTGTGAGAAATATGTTATTTTGCAGTTAGTTTAGCAACAGAATTAAATTTCTTTGTTTTTCCTCTTATGGTGTCAAAATACCCCTATAGGGAGATGTGTTGTGCTCAGTGCAGAGTTTCTTACATGATCCTAGTGGTTTTGTATTTACTATCACTACAGTAATCCTTTAATATATTCATGGTATTTAGTCTAGTCCTCTTTGTAAGGTTAGCTGCATATTGGTGTGTGCATCAATACTGTGTAGCCTGCCCCCTTCCTCTTTCAGTGTATCTGTAATCCCGTTGTGACATATGGTTTTCCCTCAATCTCCTCTGCTTCATTTTTTTACAGACAGCCGGATGCGTTTTAGCCAATAATAGGCTTTAGTTGTGTTTGTATAGTGACACGTGACGACATGATTCAGTGGCTCCAGATGAGCGTGTTCCTCAGCTGTTAATGGTCATTCCAGCAGCATAGCGAATTTTGCATACTTACTGACCAGTGCTCCCATTGGGTTCATTGAGTATTTATATATTGATATCATTTCTATATCATATATCATTGATATATATTTATATTTAAAGAAGCCCATAACCTTTGGAGCATCTGAATTCATTGAGTGCAGTCATACATTTCAGACTGCAAATGAATGTTAATAGATGGCTGTGTTAGTCCATATAGGTGTAAGCTTATTATGCATCATAATACCGTTAAATGGGTGGTGAAACAAGTTGTTTTGGTGTATGTTGCAGACTGAATTGTCTGTTAATTTTTGCAAGGCTTTCTCTAATATGCTCCTTATCTCAAGATAAAGAGCAATCTGATTTACTGCTCTAAGGTAAGGTGTTGAATCATTGTGGCAGTGCCAGAAGCTTCCCACCAGCTAAACAGTGGCACATTCTGTAGACTTAACACCTTTCTGTTTGCTAAACTGTCTTCCAAGCTGTAAATGCTTGAGCATTGCAATTTAAAGAGGAAATGTGATTTTATAGAGAGGGGTTGTGCTTTTCAAGTAGTGGACAGCGCCCTACAGGGAAGCCTTCACGTTCCCGCTCAGAGAAGTTCTGCTATTTCCGGAACGGCATCAGAGGAGTGGAAAGCCCTTACTGCATTTTCTTTCACAGTGCTTCTGACATCTGGGGCGTGCTCAACTGAACAGTTGTGGGTGTGCTTTCTTCAGAGAGAGATAAGTGGATTAGATTTAGATTTTATGGTGTGTGTGTATTGAGCTGCAGTGTGTGCTACAGCTGTGTATGTTATCTCAGTGAGTGGAAATAAGGAGTCTATTACTGCTCTGTACAGTGGAAAAATACTGCAACTGTGCCCACGTTAAACACTTAGTTTTGAAGCCTATAGCGCTGCAGAAATGTAGTTTACCAGATGACATAGTGCAAACATTGATTGTTGGTTTCTGATCTGATGAAATCATTGATAATGCCTCCTTGGGAAGCACAGGTGCGTTTTTGTGTGCGTGTGGACCCATAGGACAGATTGGACTACAGCTGTGCATGGATGAGTGAGTTATGTAGGTGTGAAACCACAGCACAGTCAGATGTAGAAACTACCTTTGCAAGACAAGGAGAGGAGAGAATAATGTAATAAGAAAGAAATTGCATAACTGTGCAATAGAGGGAGTCTTAAGTAAAATGGCTTGTTGGAGAATCCAGTGAAGGACTTGCTGTATGTGTTTGTGTTTAATCAGTGAGTGTCATAAGCCCTGTTTTCACCAACCGGTAAAATTCAGTTCAATTCTTTTTTTGTGTTTCCATTGTCAAAAGCTGTGAATGGTACCCTTCAATAGTGAACCGTACTGTGCCAGTTTTGTTAACCTTCGCTTGGGGTACCAACCAGAGCTATCCTGTACCATAACGTGGGGCTAGACCCACTGCAGTCTGCTGATTGGTTGGCAGAATCGTGACTCAACTGCAACGGTTAAGCTGTCTTTCTCTTTGCAGAGTGCGGCCTTTTTTATCTACTTTGTGTGAAAAAGAGCCTCATGCTGACAAGAAACAACAGGAAATGCTGTGATGTCTTTCATTGTTTCCTTTTTTGTTAGAGTGACTTTGTTGACCTTATTAGAGGGTTTACACGGTGACACGTACCTATGATGTCACACTACTTACGCGTTCAGGCTACCTCTCCCAGCAGGTAATGGTACAGTTGCCAGTAGAAACACACGTGTCTAAGTCTAATGAGTGTAAGATTCCCAGGTGTGCAGTACCAAACTGAACTGAACCATACTGCTAGGTGCAAATGTGGCTATATATGGGCCAGCAAACCAAGGGACTTGGTTCTCCATTGCACAAGCTATTGCACAAACTTACGTGATTCTGTGTGTGACACCATCCGTTTATGGCGTCTTTGTGTGTTTTATTTAGCTGTGTGCAAAGGTTCTCCTGCATTCCAGCTGGCAAACTGACCTCTCCAACGCTAGCTGTGTGTGTGTGTGTGTGTGTGTGTGTGTGTGTGCAATAAAGATAATTTAATAATGTTTTCATGGAATTAAACAGATGAAAGGAAACCTGGGTCTGAGTGTGTTTGTCCTTCCCTTTGTGCTTCTTCCAGTTATGTGTGAGTTTTGTGATCTCTGCCCTGAAAGGCAAACTCCAGACATGCTGTAATTGTACCATGGAAAAATTGAATAAGGACAAAATAAAGATTAAAGAAGATACACATGCCTAAAAGACATAGTGGTTGTGTTTTAAAGTTCAGCTCTTTAGCATCTAATATGTAAGTTACTAAATAAACACAAAAAAACCTTGGCTTGTGTTTAAAATTTTCACATAACTTCAACTAAGAGTGAAAATTCACTCAACTCACAGTGCAATACAATTCACAATGCTTGTTTCATATTTCACTATTTTCTTAAAAATGTTTTATGTATTTTTTTAAAAATGATATTCGAGACAAATTATAAATTTAAAAGTGTCCTTTTGTTTTAAAAATAAATATAGAAAATTTTCTGTAAAATCCCTTTTCGTTTGTGATGTAGGGATATAAACTTTACAAATTGGAAAATAATGCATATTTTCTTTTCTTTGTAAGTGAGAAAATAAAAACATCTTCTGTCTTAAAGCTGGTGTTTGTAACTTCTCAACCATGAGACTCATATGGAAGCAACCCTTCTCCCACTTCCCTCCGGGTTCTGCTCTGTAGCTCTGCCCCACTCTTTTAGACAGTCTTTTCAACATTTTGGCAACTGCTTCCAGGTCCCACCGACTTGGCCGAAGCCACTTTCCATCTGTTGCACCGCTTTCTTTGAAATTACTTTTACTATGTGGCGGTGCAAAAAGACCTTACAGTGATGTCACAATATAGAACGTCAGTGCCATTTGCTAAAATGTGTAGTTTTACTTATTTAACTTCTCAATCTTTTTGATCAGTCATGAAATTGAATGGAATTTCAATGAACTTGCAGAACTTACTTGAGTTTTTAAGAATGTCATTATCATGATACTAATACTACTAATAATAAATATAACATATTAATTGAATATCACATAAATCGCAAATTAATATCCAGCTAATATCTCAGAATATCATCAATCATTAACAGTCTACAATGCATATAAAACCATATAAACTGGGAAGACCTGATAGGATAAAAGCCATTAATGTGTGTGGAGTAGAAGCTATAGAGATTACTGGTAATGCTTGTATGAGTCATTCAGTAACCACCAATCTCATTATTTTATTTTTCATTGTATGGAATATCCTGCGTTTAAAAAAAAAAAAAATTCCCCTCTCACCCTCTGTGGGCGTTCTTGTGTCTCCTTCAAGCTCGGGTCCTCTACCAGAAGCCTGGGAGCCCGAGGGTCCTGCGCATTATATTAGCTGTTCTGGACTCAGGTCTCATGTGTTATTCCTGGAATTTGTTGGAGCCACTCTCCAAGCTTGGGGGTTACAGCCCCAAGTGCTCCTAACACCACTGGTAGCACTGATGCCTTTACTCCCCACATCCTTTCCAGCTCCTCTTTCAGCCCTTGGTATTTCTCGAGTTTCTCGTGTTCCTTCTTCCTGATGTTGCTATCACTTGGGATTGTGACATCTACCACTATCGCCTTCTTCTCCTGTTTGTCGACCACCATGATATCCGATTGATTAACCAACACTATCTTATTCATCTGGATATGGAAGTGTCACAGGATTTTAGCTCGGTCATTCTCAATCACCTTTGGAGGTGTTGTCCAATTTGATCCTGGAACCTCCAGCCCATACTCGGCACAGATGTTTCTGTATACTATACCAGCCACTTGGTTATGACGCTCCAAGTATGCCATACCTACTTGTATCTTGCACCCTGCTGTTATGTGCTGCACTGTCTCAGGGGCACAGTCTTGTGTTCAAGGCTTGTTATTGTGCTGCCATGATCAGTATCTCTGCGCTTTTCCTGTGACCAGCCTTCTCCAGCTACTGGTATGTTTTCTTGATATCAGCCACTTGCTTTATCTGTCAGTGGTGCATCCCGTGCAGGGGCTTGACCCTCCATGATGTTCTCTCTTCTTCATCCTCGTCCTCACTGGGTTTCTGCTGCCTGAGGTATTCCCTTAGCAGGTCATCATTCGGGGCCATCTTCCTGATGTATTCCTCAATCTTTGTTGTTTCATCTTGGATAGCAGCGCTGACACTCACTAATCTTCTGCCTCCCTCTTTCCGCTTAGTGTACAGCCTCAGGGTGCTGGACTTGGGGTGAAACCCTCCATTCATGGTGAGGAGCTTCCTTGCCTTGATATCTTTGGACTCTATCTCCTCTTTTGTCCAGGTTATTATACCAGCAGGGAAACTGATTATGGGCAGGGCGTAGGCGTTGATGACTCGGACCATTCAGCTGACTTCTCAGGACCTGCCTTACTCTACATAGGTATTTGGCTGTGGCTGACTTCCTTGCGGCCTCTTCCTGATTTCCATTTGCTTTCAGGATCCCAAGGTAATTATAGCTGTCCTGAACATTGGCTATGTTGCCTTCTGATAATTCAACCCCTTCAGCTGTGATCATTTTGCCTCTCTTTAATCTCATTCCCACTACACTTATCTTGCCTGAATGACATGTCGATGTCATTGCTGTAGATCCTGATGATGTGGATCAGTGAGTCAATGTCTTGCGCGCTCTTCGCATACAGCTTGATGTCATCCATGTAGAGGACGTGGCTGATTGTGGTTCCATTTCTGAAATGGTATATGAGGCCACTCTTTGTGATGATCTGGCTGAGGGGGTTCATGCCAATAAAGAACAGCATGGGGGATAGGGCATCTCCTTGGTATATGCCGCACTTTATGCTAACTTGGGCAATTGGCCTTGAATTTGGCTCCTCTGATGTCACTACCAACACCTTTCTAGGCCCTGCTTATTTATTAAGCCACATGCCTACTCATCTTGGCCGCAATGATGCCTGAGAGGAGCTTCCATGATGTGCAGAGGCAATCTTTCCCTTCTGGGGGTCCTTCATTATCAGGACTGTCTGACTTTGGGTCAACCACTCTGGGTGGGTCCCATCTTTTAGCAGCTGGTTCATCTGAGCTGCCAGGCGTTCATGGAGTGCAGTTAGCGTCTTTAGCTAGTAGCTGTGGATCATGTCAGGGCCTGGTGCTGTCCGACTCTTCATCCTTGGGACTCTTTCTTGGATGTCTGCCATTGTGATGTTTACTGGGTCTTATTCTGGGAGATGGCTGTGGTCCTCTCTCAAGTCCACCAACCACTGAGCATTGGTGTTATGTGATGCCTCTTTCTCCCATATGTACTTCCATTACAGTTCAGTCTCATCCCTGGGTGGGTTCTGTCCCTATCTTACTACCCTCCCACTGAGAGTACACTTTTGACGGGTTCAGTGGAGATCATCCTGTTTATTCTCCGGGACTCCACATCTCTAGTTTGCCTCTTCAGCCGGGCAGCCAGGGCTGTGAGGCTGTATTTGGCAGTCTCCAGTGCCTCAATTGAAATTGTAGCCAGGCATCTTTAGGATTACTGTTGCTGTTTCATATGTCAGCTTGTTGGCGTCAGTGACGGTCACGGTATGGATAGTTTGTAGTACCGCTTACACATCTTCTCGCAGACATTCTGAGGGTATTCTGCCTCCAAGCCTTCGTAATCATTCCCGGGGGTTCCAGGTATCCATGTAAGCCATTATCTTCCTTCTCGCGTTGGCTGCCCTTTTGTTAATGTCTTCTGGACTTCTTGTGATTGGCGCTTGGAACCCAATCTTTGAGTGTGGAGTGATGAAATCTCCCCACTGAAATGTTGTCCTGGCTCTCTCTTGCCATAGGCTTTGTTGTTGTACCTCATCGATCTCTAGTTGTGATAGTAATTGTCGATTTTGAAAATTGGAACACTGAGTTACGAGCTGTTTCTTTGTTAGCTTGGATATAGGGTTTCGAAGCATCCATAGGTCCCACATCCGTTGCATGTATCACCTCTAACTGGAGTTTCTGGTATAGTAGCACTCCAGAAAAAAAAAGTAGGTACTGCAGATGCAAAATCTTTACTTCATCATTAGGCTATCAGTTCTATCTTTAGCAGTCTCCCAGCTGTTGTCAATGCCCATACTTACAGACAGTTCACATTGATTACAAAGTGTTTTTGCACTACCAAGGATTTCGTAAACTGACAACACTTTTTAAACTTATGACTGGAAGGCATCCATGCCTGTGAAATAAAAGAAAAACAACCAAGGTATGTTTATTTAAGGTTAGTAGCTGTGACAAAATGTGCATTTCTCTGTCATAAAGAATTTGATTAAAGAAACATTAGACCCATTCAGTCAGTCAGTTGCTGTGTTTAGACTACACACTTATGCTCACTCACTGTTTTTCTGCGCTTCTTCTCTGGCTTTTGCTTGTACAATATGTGTGCGTGTGTGTGTGTACCACGCTGACATGATCGGAGGTGACTGGCCAGAGGGAGAACAAACACTGTCCGTTCCTCACGGCTGCACTGCTTCCCACAGGCTGTTCCCACCGTGTGAGTTTGTGTGGTTTCTCTATAGCAGTAGATAATTAGGTTTAGGCCTCAGAAGAGGAGATTGATAAAACAGAAACGAAGGAAAGATGGAGGCAAAAGAGGTGCTGTTTTGTGTAGAGTGGCAGAGGGGGAGAGATAGTAGGGGGAGTTTTAATGAAGGAAAATAAATTCCCAGTGCATGAAAGAAAGACAGAAACCCAGTGGGTATAGAAAGGAGTGAGTGGTGGAAGTGGGGATGGAGAGTGAAGGGAAACAGGAGAAAAAGGCAGAGTTACAGGGACAGAAGCAGCCAGGGAGGAAAATTCAATTGATGTGGGAGTGTGAAAAAAAAGCAGGGGAGGAGAGGTTAAAGGTAGAATGAGTGTAAATGAGGTTGGGTTGGAAAGAAGACTGAAGTGAGGCCATTTTGAAGAAGAACAGTGAGAAAGAGAGTTGCAAGTGAAAGAACATATTCTCACTTATTAAGCGAGCTTTGAGGAAGTGACAAAGGGAGACTAGAACTTGGTTATTGGGGACAGAGTGCAGAGGGTACTCCTCCTTGGTCTTCTTGCTAATTATTAGCCTAGTTTTCCTGAGCTGGTCAGACAAAAGGAGAGAAAAAAATGAGTAGCAGTAGAAAGGGTGTAAGGGAGGGAGTTAGGGTTACTCGCAATGGGCACAATGCTTGCATGAAGCGACAGTCTGTAACTGGTCGTCCAAAGTCGTCCGTCAGCCAGATAGTCCACCGGTATTGGATAAATTTAGCCGTGGGCGTGCTCGTCACCGAGGTTATCTGATTGGCTGTGTCTCATGAGAGCTGTGTCCATGTGCCACATGTGCACACATGTGCTCGAGAGGCATGCCCAAGCAGTTGTTGATAACAGCGTGTAACAGTGTGTGTTTGGATAAGATTTCCATTTTGTAAACAGGCAGAGAATCAGAAATTAATCTAATTCAAATCAGGTTTTTCATCAGGTTTTTCCATTTTATTTTGTTCTGCAGGTTACTTTTTTATGAATAATAATTAAAATGTAATTATTGTTTCTTTCACTATTTAGTACAGCCTGCTGTGATGTCTTCAAATTACTTCTTTTGTCCAACACACAGTCCCAAACACTAAGACTCTGAAGTTGGCAGTTGCTTTTCTGTTGATTTTGATATTAAATATCTGTTGTTTGATATTTGTTGAATATGACTCTTTCTCATATCTTTCTTATTTCCTGTTTCATTTAATATTAAAGGGTGGTTTTACTCCTAGGCATCTATCTCTTCTGTCTTTATTAGACCTGGTCAATAAGACTTTGTGTGTGAGTGTATGTGTGTCTGTGTGTGTGTGTGTGTGGTCCGTGCACTAATCAGGGCTCCTTATTAAAAACAATGGTCTTTTGTGGGAGGAAATTGTGGTTGCGTATGATTATGAATTTTTACAATTGAGTGTTTTGTTTTTCTATCTGTGTTTTTGTTTGTGTGCACAAATTGATGTGGTTGAGTGAATGTGTTTTCTACGTGTGTTGGACCTATTTGGCAAATTTCATATCAGTTCAGTGCACTGCGAGACAAAGGAGTCTTTTTACTCCGACTGCACTCAGCTGATATAAAGTCAGCTGATGGTGACTGTGGCTGAGGTTTTTAGGGGAAGAATGTCAAGCAATAGACACAGAATAGATCCTGCAGGTTTATAAATTATTTTTTCTTTTTTTTTTAACAGATTCTTCTTCTGTATGTGAAACTAGTTTTATTTATTTATTTATTGAATTTATAAAATTAGGACAGTGCGCAACACATCAGCAGTAAGCATCAATATAATTATGCCGAAATTAGTGCAATTGCTAAATTACATCCAAAGTCCTAAGGCAGGTACCATAAAGACAATAATACAAAACATCACATAAGATAAAAAATGACAAATAGTATGACAGATATGGATGGACAGACAGACATGTAACTCACAGACAGATACTGTAGATAGATAACAGAATGCTTATTAAAATGAACAAAATACATTAAAATACCAACTACAAACGGAAGAGAGCAGATTAGAGCAGATCTCTGTCTGGATCTGATGGATTTGCATCTAATTTTCATTCATGAAGGTCAAACACAGTGGGCCAAGAAGAGAGCAGATTAGCATTATGTCAAAGCATTATGGAGCAATTTAGTGATGCCCATCCCTCACTTCCATGTCAGATGTATATTCTCACAAAATGCAGAATTTGATTTAGTTATGTAAAAATGTGATTCATTTCATGAAATAATAATCTTTGCATTTTGCCACGGACTTGATATCTTCAGTGTTTTTGCAACATTGATTAATGATAATTTAATATTATATCAATCCATCCATTAAAAAAAACATAAACAGGGGAAGACAGGAAAGGTGAAACGATTAAATCATTTCTACCTTGTATGTTTGACAACCTATTTGCGGTCATTCTTCTCTGTTCATCTGCCCCAGTCCTTCCAACAGCCTGTCTGGAGGCTCTGTTGCTGTACCAATGACTCAAATTGCCTGTAACAGAACACATGTTGACTTTCTGGCTCTTATATTGATGTTGTCAACTGCTCCAGGAACCACCACTTACCATATTTGCACTGACAGCTGGGCTCCAGAACAACAGTCAATATTTTTTTTAGTCCACTAAAAATAGAGACTACTTTTACCATAGCCGAGATTTTAGAATTGCCAAAGAGTGCAAGGGATATTGCAGCCTACTTAATATGCACACAAGAACCCAAAGCATTTACACTGTGATGACATCAGAGCTTTTTTAATCACTTTTCCTGGCTCAAGGAGAAAATTTGCAAGTGTAATATCTCCTCGGGTAAAAACAGAAAGATTCAAAAGTTTTCTTGTTTACAGTTTGAGGTGTCCTATAAACAGATTTAAAAAAATGTATTTTTATGAAGATGGTCTGTGGGGAAAATATTTTGGGGCTATGGGGGAATTTTTATTGCTTGCTGGGTAAAATTTCTCGCACCATAACCAGTATTGTTATATTGTGAGAAATGCAAGAAGACACTGTAGTATTACTGCATGAACACTTAGATTTATTTTTCTCCTGTGACACCAAACACAAGACACAACCTTTCACCAACAGTGATTTGTCTTCATATAGGTCTTGTGACAGACCAAAGCAATTGAAATTCCTGATATGATGACACTACTGTAATTAAATAAGCCCACCAATCAACCAAGTCCAAACCTCAAAATATTAAAACTAAAAAATACACTTATGCCATGCACCATGTTTGCTTGACAAATGTCTTGATTCAAATACCAGATTTTGTAACACCCCACACCATACAGAGCTTTCCCAAAAATGTTAGAATGGCAATAGAATTGCTCATAATAGAAAGTAAAGGACAAAAAAGAAAACATTTTATTCATAAAATATGATGATCCAGTTTCACACAAATCAGTGAATAAAGTTGTTTTTGTTCGGTAATCAGTTAGGTCTGGACCACGTAACCACATACACTTCACTCCTATGTGCCATTATAGATCAAATGATTGATCGGTAGATGACATTATTGAGTAAAAATTGTTAGTATTAAATGATATAAGAAGGATTTTAGGATTTTTATTTCCTCGAAAGACAAAAAATATAGGACATAAAATACAAAGAATTGCTTTAGATTATTTTTGTCTTACAATATTAAATAGAGGTACCGTTTGACTGATGATATGATGTAATGTGATTTAATTCAGTTCAAATTCAAAGAAGCCTAGATCTAATCTGAAATTCACACAGCTGGACCTCAAAGCGAGTCATGTGACAGCATACTGTATGGACTTTAATCTCTGTAGCTGATTTGTCGCAGTCGCAGCAGACATGCTAAACAAAAGTTAACATTTTATCCACTCACAATTACACCGCCCCCCTTGACTTAGAAAAAGTTTTCTAATGCACAAATATGCAGTGGAGTTAAGCTTCTACGTAGTTTAGCCCTGTGGGTCCAAAAGTACTAAATGGAGACTAATACCACTATCTGGTTTCTAGCCAGTTGGCAGGCTGAGACTGTAGTTAGCAGAGAGTTATTCATACACAAGGCAATAACTGGTAAGAACAATACATAAGTAATAACTGAATCGGTAGGTTTCAGTTCAAAGATTTTTGGTGTGACCCTTGTGGTGGTTGTAAAACTGCAACTGTCATACTCAGCTTTGCCAGGAGTGCCTGTGTGTGTTTCCCTGTAGCACTCAGTCACTGGGGAGGGAGAGCGGGTGCGTCAGCACAGTTTTTAATGAATAGTTTATTGCAAATTTTAAAATAGCCAAGCCAAATTAGAGGAATTGAAAAGAAGAGAAAAAGAAGAAAGGAGAAAATCGCAGTGAGTGGGAGAGACTGTTGGGGAAGAATTGAGATGTAGACGAAAACAAGGCCGGTAGAGATAACAGTGAAACAGAGAGAAAATGGCAGACAGATTTTAATGAGGTCCTCATCATGTAATACTGAGTTGTAATGATTTTGCTCTCCTGTCTGCATATGCGTGTGCAGCAGCAAACATCCCTGCTGAAGCAGTGTGATGCAGACTGTGTCCCCTGGCACAAGAAAACTCCATCAGCACATCACCCAACCTGGGGCCCATTCTTATCCCCTGGCAGGAGGTGCATTATTAGAGGGTGGAAATTTCTAATCGTCCTGTCAAAGTGGAAATGCTGTAGCTCCCCACAATATACTGGCTGTTAGGAGACAAGATGTAAGTAACATTTGAGACATGGCCGAAAAGATGAACTTTTTCTTCCTGGGAGATTTCTCTAATCACCTTTGTAAATATTCACAAGTGTGACATGTTTGTATGTGTTTTACACATAATCAGTGATCTTACGAAATAGGAACAAACCATTGTATCTATTGTAACTGCCTCTAATGTGAGCCTCATGGTTGCACTAGAGGCTAAGTAAGGTGATTGCCAAAGTTAGTAGGACACATCCTTTGGGATGTGTACAATGTACACTGCTTGTGCCAGTCTGTTTAGTGAATATTGGTGCTGAAAACTGTGAAGTACAAAGTTATTAGGATTCAGCCTCTGGAAATTATGACTGTCCGTTTGCTTGTTGACATAATTTAGTTCAGACTAATGTGGTGGACAATCAACCATCCCTACAGCAACGCCACGAACATCAATTAAAAATAGGAGTTTGGAAAAAAGTGCTTGGAGGTGTGTGAGTGTTTACGTGTGTGTTCAAGATCCTGCTGCTTGACCTCAAGGTGTGATGGCAAGCTAGTGGAGCCAGGTGACAGAGCAGCTGACGCCTCTGTTTCATTGTGTGTGTACGTGTCAGTCTGGGTGGGGGCTATATTACTGACACCATTGGTTATTTATAGCATCATTTTTCAGATTATCTCTCCTCCTCTTTTCATGCTACCCTTCACACCAATTCCAACACATCACATTCTTTGTTCTCTCCCCTAAACATTCTCACACACTAGGTTGTATAAGGAGCTCTGTTCAGTGGTGTTGACAGGAATTGGTCAGTGTGCACTTTGTCATGACTCAGAGCTCTGTCGACAAAGTCCACACAGTGAGTGGATGCACAGCATAGCGATAAAGAGCCAAACATTGAGTGTGTGTGTGTGTGTGTGTGTGTGTGTGTGTGTGTGTTTGTGTGTGTGCGTGCCAGGACAAACAGTGGTAGCAACAATGCAGAATAGAGATAAAGACCTAACAGCACAGTGCAGCTTGTAGGCTTTGTGTCTGTGTGTTCACATGAGTAGGTGTGAGGATAAAAATATGAGTGTGGGGGATAATGGGAGACAGAAAGGACAGGGGCAGACATTTTGTGTTTGATACTGTGTTTGTTTTAAAGCACGTACAGCACAGTAAGGCCTGGGCTATATGGTATAAATCTTCTATCACATTATAGATTATTTAATCTCAATCTATGGTATAAATTATTTTTTCTATTGTCTGGGAAATGAATGGCTATACAAATTAACCACGTACCTACCTCATGACTTTTTTTTTATTGCTAATCCTGTGAAAACCTCAAATCCACAGTTTTCAGCTCTAAAAAATAGGTTTGGGTGTTCAGTAGTGTTGTTGTTTCACAAATGTGTTTGTGATGTAAATATTTCTTGTTTTAAATTTCATACAGTTTATAAATGAAAATCTAAGAATGTATGTATTTAAAATAATGAGTAATTTTCATCACAAATGTTTGCTGTGACTTGTATGCACAAACTGTTGAATCTGCATTTACAAACTGTTTGGGGTTCGTAAACGTCACTAAACGTTTGTGTGTGGGTTTTTGAGATTCTTCAGATTTTCCCTGATCCACCAATTATTATTTTTCTAAAGGGATTATCTGGAGCCAATCAGATGTCTGTCTTCCTTCAGCTGTGTGGACATGTTCACGGGATATGCTGAAAAGTAAAACATTGGGGTGTTTTAAAATCTCCCGATATTTAAAATACGAAATATTTTTGTGTGCATTGAAATGTTTTTGTGGAGAGAGTTATTTACACATAGTTCCCAAAATGCATTTGTGAATTTTGGGACTGATCTAACTCCTTAGAGGTTTGTCCCTGTAACCGGTCTGCAGCATAGTTTGTGAAGTATTGTTTTCTGGTCAGTGTCTGACTGTTTGTATCTAAAGTATAACCAAATGACCTCCTCATTTAAGTATACGTTTTTCTTAATGTTGATTTCTGTGTCTCTGTAGGTGAATAATGTGACAACGATATATCAGATGGCACTTTGTGAAAGTGATGATATAAATTATACTGGAAAATATCTATAGACATTTTTTTCTTGTACTACAATATATATTGTTCTATCAGCCAGCCCTACCCTACCACAGAGAAGTCTCTCATGGACCGTTTATGGTGGTCAGAGATATTGACCTCTGCCTCCTAAAATTCACTTAGTATGGCTTTAAGTTTTAGATAAAACCTAAGAGCTTTCTGTCTGTCAGTGTGATGACAGGAGCCACAGAGTCACATGAAAAGCACTACTTAGACATTTTTGGCGAGCTGAGTACATTGTGTTCTGTCTAAACCTCCTGTGTTGGTGATTTTGTTTTCGGGTTGTCTGTCTGCCTGTCCCATTTTTTGTGAACCAGATATCCCATGAACACCTTGAGGGAATTTCTTTAGATTCGGCACAAATGTCCACTTGGACTCAAAGATGAACCGATTTGAATTTAATGGTCAAAGGTCACAGTGTCGTAACAAATCCTGTTTATATCCGTAAGTAAGGAATTCATTGGCTAACTATAATGAGAAGGGATAAAACAGTGAAGTAATGATTTTATGTGCAAAAACTCAACTTCCCTGTTACATCTTTAACATTTCTCTCAACTTAGGAAAAGAGGGGAATTTTTTTTTCTGTTGTCACATTTTAATCTCTTAGTCCCTTGTAGTTAACCACATGCTCAACAGTTCTTATGAAATTGAGCTTCAGGTTATTGTCTTTGCAACATGTGACCAAAATCTCTATCAGTCCTTTGTACTGTGCTGTAAAAATAACCTCCAAGTAAAGACAGCGTGCTCCTCTCTGGAAATTATTCACTGGAACCAAAGGAACATATCAGTTTAGTTTTAACTCTTACTTCACCAACTGTACACTTACAGCCGTTAATTATGCCTCCTCACTGGAGTTTTGCGATGGGAGCCATAATGTTTTTAGGTTATCAATCTGTCGGTCCCAGTTTTGTGAGCACACTATCTCAGGAACATCTCGATTAAATTTTGAAAGTCTGTGATCAAAGGTCAATGCCATTCTGATGTTCTAATGCAAGAAAATACTGTAAATGCTAATCATATTGTTTCACACAAACTGCTCTGAATGTATAGATTTTCTGTGCTGGTGTCAGAAATAAGTTTTGTCCAATTACTGACTGTCTTTATTATTATTATTGTTATTATTTATTATTATATATATTTTAATTTGATATTGAGCTAAGTGAATATCGCTGCACCACGTGACCAGCTAACAATCACTTTATCTGTAACTTATCATGTATTGTATGGATTTAAACTGTCAAAAACATACAAGACTGAGCAGGCAATTCCTATTAATTTAAATCTTAATTGTAACTATCAGTTTGTGGTAGAAAGCCACAAAAAGAAGAACTCAATCATAATCTGTAGAAAAACATTGACTCAATATGCAACACCACACATATAATCCTGAGGGGATGTTTTAAAGGTCAGTTTGAGTCACAGCACATCAAATGGTACAGAAGAGTGTTTGTCATTACTTAATTGTTTATAAGCTGGCCATTTGCTACAGCCAGTTTTGCTTCAAGATGGTGCTAATATCTGCTGAGACATACACAATTTTCCTACCCAGTGTACCCCATAAAGGCATTGCTGCATAAAAAACCCTGTCTATATATTCACTTCAACTTCTTTTACATTATAAAAAAATATACTTCATAAAAAAAGATACTTTACTATGGTTCAGGGGACCACACTAGCTGTTGGAACCACATGAATATCACTAAATCAAACCAGCTCCTCATTTATTCTGCTAATATTTGCAAGTTTTATTTGTAAGTAGGTCTACCACTAATGACTTTTCATTATTGATTAATCTGATTTATAAATGATTAATTGTTTGATTTCATAAAACATCAAAGGCGAAAGTTAGATTATTTTCATTACAGTTTAATGGAGCCAATGTCAATTCTTTAAATAGCTTCTTTTGCCCAACTAACAGTCCAAAACCCAAAGACTCTTTATTAAAAATCAGAAATGACAGGGGGGGAAATAGCAGATCTTTACATTAATGAAGCTAGAATCAGCAAATGTTGGACATTTGTCTCCTTGAAGAATAAATCACAAAATCAAAATCAAAATAATTGGCAACAAAGTTTGATTGCCATGATTTAACTGACTATTATGGTTATGAATGAAAATTTTTCATTGTCAAAACCAGACAATCAAAATTGATCTTATGGATCCTGTTATTGAGCCTTGGTGATCCTACAATGTAATATTATTTTTTAACTTGTAATGTAATTTAAATCAAATCATTTGTAGCAAGTCCTCTCAGTTAAAAATAGTAATCCTGGCTGGGTGATATGACGAAATGTGTTGGACGAGGGGGAAAAATATCTATAAATACATATTTTCCTCTATCATTTATATCGCCGCTCATGCACAGCAGTGCCTGAGACTCAATTCACGGCATCCTTTTACATCATTCAGCTCCCGCTTTTCACTACATGTGTTCTCGAGTAAAGAGACGAGCGACAAGGCACAGAGAGTGCAACGCAACAATCGAAGACAAAACAAGATTTGATGAAGACGGGCTCGTGCCAAGAGAGCAGATACTTCTGTCAATTTGTTAAACTTTGGATACAAAAAGTCTGACGTAGACAAGAAAACAGAACTTAGTAAACTACACTGAGGACAGCAAAGTAGAAGGCAATGAGAGAGGGGGCGTTTATTCATGGAATAAAGATTTGATCATGAAAATTAACTGCAATTGCAGGTTTCAGCCTGTAAAGGACAGTCATTAAGCATACTTGTTACACAATATGAAGAAATCAAATACTTGGCACTAAAATGGCAAGATTTGGACCTGAATCAAACAGCATGACTAAACATCCAACTGCATTGTTTTTCAGCCGAAAACTGGTTTTGGGTTAGTCCCGTCTCACCGCCAAATAATGGAAGAATATCAATAGTGGTATTGATAAAGACTTGGATCATTAAGGAGTCTTGACAACGGTATCACTAAAAATTAATGTTATGGCTGAGGACCTCCAATGCTAATCATCTCATTATTAAGTGCTTACTTATCAGGTACAGACTGAAGGATTCAGCTGCAGAGATACAAAAGGAAGTTCCTTAATCAAAACCGTTTAATCAGGAAAAAGGTCGAAACTAAGAGATCAGACTAACAAGCAAAGATACAATTCTAGGAAACAGGCAAACTAAGCAACCGAAAGATCATGCACGAGGAAACTCACGAAATATACAATGCTGGACCACTCACGGGAAAATAAAATGACAATCTGGCGCAGAAGGAAAGGGACACACAAATTAAATACATAACGAGGCAGTAGACAATTAGACACAGTTGAAACACATTAGAGAGGGGAAAAAAATCACACAGGAGGGAAGAAAACTTGGGGATTAACATGGGGATTACAACAGAATTTCAAAGTAAAACGAGAAACACAGATTGTGCCTAACAAAAAGACACATAAAATTACCAGAACGGTAGTTTTATGTGTGACATTACTGATACCAAGCACAGGCCACCTACTGATTTCATGGAATAATATCATTGTTAAATTGCCCATACGTCTATCTGTGTGCCCATCTGTCTGACTCGGTGTGAAACTAAACTATGTTTCAGGTCACTGTGCAGTTTTTGCCAAATGACATAAAAATACACAAACTCACACACACACACAAAGTCCTCAGTCTTTGCTGACAGAAGGGCTTGCAGAGTGGGTAATGAGAAAAGGTCCTCATTCGTGAATGCACACATCAGCAGGCCAGCCAGCCCAACACATGCGTGCACACCCACGCGCACAAAAACACACGCACAGAAAATAAGGACCTTAAGACACCTCTAAAACCACATTCATCAATTTATATATTTGCATCATACTCTTTTCTCTTTCATTTGACTATGAAACATACATCACCCTCTCGTGTGTGCACTATGAAATGAGGTGGGAATCACAGCGTATTTCACAATACAATATGATAAGTGGCGCTTAAAGTATTAATATTGTAATATTAATACTTCTAATATAATGTAACAATGAGATGAAAAATGTACCATGTCATGTCTACATGGGCCATCATTCTAATGTAAAATACCAATAAACTGTTAGAAAGTCGAACAGTCCTGAAGCTGAAGATTAAAACAAACCTTGGTTATGATGTTTATAACCTTCATTTTCGACCATGTTGTATGGGTGGAGATCCTTGCAGGGATGGAATTTGTAATACTGCCAGCCCTCAAGGAGAGAAAGCTTTAACATATCGCTACAGCCACTCATTTGGAAGTGGTTTTATGTTGTCGGACCTAGAACACACAACAGTCCCTGAAAATTGGTTGTTTACAAGGCAGGGCCTGTCATTTTGTTTACAAGCACATTTCTATGCTTGATTTTAGTTCCACGAGCCTCAAAATGATCTTGTTATGATTTATTCATAAAATAATTGCAAATACTGTATGTAAATAAGTTTTGTCCAATTACTGACTGCTTTGTGCAAGGCTAAACATCTTCCCCTCCCCTGAGACTACAGAGTACATTTTTTTTTTTTAAAGTTTGCAGCTTGCATTTAACCCCAACAGGGAAATTCAGTTTGTTTGTTTTTGTTGTTAAAGTAAAAGCAGACCTGTTTTGATTGTTTTTTTTACATTTGTCCTTTGTTTTATAAAAGTAAGAAAATCTTATTAAAATCATAATGCGAGTTTCGTGTGAAAAAATAAACTTTAAGCCATATTGTCTAGCCCTAGGTAGTGGTGATTCAGGTGGCTTTCCATATTTGTGGTGTTACGTTCAGAAGACAGTTTCTGTGTATCATGTCAAAATGGGACAGACTTTTGACTTGAACATGGCTTATACATGTCTTATCTGTACTTTGTTTACATCACTGTCCCCTATGATCCATTTGGGAAATTATTCTACAGCCAGTTTGATAACTTCTGCTCAAGTTACCCTTATTCATGTGATTAGGACCACCACATAGCAACACTGGGGAGTCAAACTGGCTGGGAAATGTGTTCAGTGTGCCATATTTAAGAATTTAAATATCAATATTTGGTGCCAGCGTATTGATAAAAATACCATTTAAGGACAATATATATACGAAAATATATTTCTGTAATCATATTTTGCTCCACCATTATATGGAAACAATTCTCATTAGATTGAACAGGCAGCATCTTTGTGTCAGGTGTGTCACACAGCTGCTGTCTTTTTCTATCAATACTGTTAGCCATATGTTTTGTTAACCAAATATACCACAAAATTCAACACAGCTAACTGATCATATTTTTTGTTGGTCTCACATTGGGTAGCTGGACATTGATTGTAACTACTAGTAGACTAATTGCATGAGGACACATTAGCAATTGTCATCATCCATCCATCCATCCATCCATCCATCCATCCATCCATCCATCAGTTTTAAGGTTAGTTTAGAGCATTTATGCATGGGAGAGATCTCCATTCATCCTTAACACATTTTCTATTCTCTTGTGATAATAGGACGCTCTCTCTCTTCAGCCCTGAACACTCA
The DNA here is from genome assembly GCA_001698575.1 of Mola mola. Lineage (NCBI taxonomy): Eukaryota > Metazoa > Chordata > Actinopteri > Tetraodontiformes > Molidae > Mola > Mola mola. The sequence goes on from KV751352.1 coordinate 2,911,896, forward strand.
GCCCTCTGTATGAAAGTCACTGATGTAAACAGAAGCCAGGTGTATTTATAAAGGACTATCAGCCCCCCTGATTGATCTGAAACAATACACTGGCCAAGACTCTACTGTTCTCAAGACCACAAGCATACAGACTCACCCAGCACAAACATGTTTTCTCTCTCTCTCTCTCGCTCTCATTTATACACAGGGCATAATGTGTGTAAATTAGAATGCTATTGAGTTCTATTAAAATATTCATTCATTTTCTACCGCTTATCCCGTTAGGGGTCGCGGGGGGTGGGGGCTGGAGCCTATCTGAGCATCTTGGGGCGAAGGCGGGGGACACCAAGGACAAGTCGCCAGTTCATCGCAGGGCTGACTATTATAATGCTATGAGAATGCCATGTTGTTAATTTCAAAAGTCATCAGTGTATAATTAAGAGATTATTTGATGCAGGATACTAATTGAGGGTTTTTGTGTTGCCTCTGTGATCACCATCTTTTACTTTACATGGTGACTTCCTCCTCACTTTCATCAAATCTGTAAATGGTTCTTTGTATAATATTATCTTCAGGACAACAAACTTATTCTTTCCACCTTGATGCTTTTGGGCTCAGCAGTACTGACAATATGGGTTTACACAAATGGCTCAATTTGTTTTGCAGGTCATTCAGTTGTGATTAATACATTTTTATTGAGATGTGGAGGTGTTACTCTAGCAATATTATTTGTACACAAATCAATCAAGATGGCACCACGGATGGCCGCCTCAGTGTTTCTCTCCCCTCTATGGATGTTCTTTTTTGCTTTTCTTACCCTTTTCCCGTTACTCATCACGGCTCACTTCAGCAGAGATGAACTCTTAAACATGAGAGACTCATCTCCGCTTCATTTTCCTCCACTTTTCACTAACCCCGAAAGTTTTTCAGAGATTTTGCTCTTTACGGAGTTGCCAGGAGATGCAGACGCTGACGCCGATGGGGGAAGCGCACAGGAGCGTTCGTAAAGCTGAGGCAGCGAGGACTACGCATTCCACTCCTGGCGATACATCTGGCTAATGTCCGCTCCCTGTCTAACAAGATGGACGAATTACTGTTGCGGAACTCCAAAAACTCAGACTTTTACCACTCCTCTGCCCTGTGCTTCAGTGAAACCTGGCTCACTGAGCACACCCCGGACTCTTCTCTCCAGCTGCCGGGCTTCCAGTTTTTCTGATTGGACCGAGTCATGGAGCTCTCGGGGAAGACGAGGGGGGGCGGAACATGCTTTTACATTAACGAAGGTTGGTTTACCAATGTCACAGTGTTGAAGAAATCATGCAGTCCTCACGTGGAGTCCCTGTTCATAAACTGTAAACTGTTTTATTCTCCGTGGGAGTTCTCCGTTTATCCTGGTCAGTGTTTACATTCCACCTCAGGCCTATGTAACGGAGGCGTTACAACACCTGGCTGACCAGGTAACAGACGTGGAGAAAAAACATCAAGACTCCCTGCTCATCATACTGGGGGATTTTAAAAGAGCGAATGTCAGCCAAGAACTTCCCAAGTACAGACAGCACATTAAGTGTCCCACCAGGGACGCTAACACCTTGGACCACTGCTACACTGCTCTGAAGGACTCCTACCACTCTGTTCCCCGCGCTGCCTTGGGGTTCTCCAATCACTGCATGGTCCATCTCATCCCAACCTACAGGCAGAAGTTGAAATCTGCAAAGCCTGTAGTGAGGACGGTGAAGAGATGGACTGCTGAGTCAAAGCTGGGGTTACAGGTCTGCTTTGACTGCACCGATTGGAGTGTCTTTGAAGTTGCAGCGATGGATCTCAACGAACTGACTGACTCTGTGACATCGTACGTCAGTTTTTTTCAGGACTCGTGTGTGCAGACCAAAACCTTCTGCACATACAACAACAAACCGTGGTTTAACACCAAACTGCAGAGACTGCGCCAGGCCAAGGAGGAGGCCTACAGAAGTGGGGACCGTGCCCTGTACAAGCAGGCCAGGAACACACTGACGAGGGAAATCGGAGCACCTAAGAGGAGCTACTCTGAGAAGCTGAAGAGCAAATTCTCAGCGAGCGACCCTGCTTCAGTGTGGAGAGGCCTGCGGGACATGATCAACTACAGGAGCCCATCCCCCCACCCTGTAGGGAACAAACAACTGGCAGAGGAACTGAACAGCTTCTACTGCCGGTTTTCACACCTATCACCCACCCCATTCACAACACCCAATGGCTGTGCTGTACCTGAGCCCCCTGCCTGCACCAAGGATCTGTGAAGAGGATGTGTGGTCCAGGACCCGACGGTGTGTCCCCTTCCTGCCTGAGAACCTGCGCTGACCAGCTGTCCCCGATCTTCACGCAGATCTTCAACAATCTCTGGAGCTGTCTGAGGTTCCCTCCTGCCTCAAATGCTCCACCATCACTCCGGTCCCCAAGAAACCCACCATCACAGGGTTGAATGACTACAGGCCTGTCGCCCTGACGTCTGCAGTCATGAAATCCTTCGAGAGACTGGTGCTGAATCACCTGAAGGACATCACAGGACCCCTGCTGGACCCCCTGCAGTTTGCCTACTGGGCAAACAGGTCGGTGGATGATGCAGTCAACATGGGACTGCACTTCATCCTCCAACGCCTCGACTCCCCAGGGACATATGCACGGATCCTGTTTGTGGACTTCACCTCGGCGTTCAACACCATCATCCCGGGAATCCTGAAAGATGAACTCTTCCAATTCACCGTTCCAGCCTCCACCTGTCAGTGGATTTACAACTTCACCGACAGGAGACAGCAGGTGAGGCTGGGAAGCATCTTCTCCAACATCCATACCGTCAGCATTGGCGCCCCCCAGGGGTGTGTTCTTTCCCCGCTGCTCTTCTCCCTCTACACCAATGACTGCACCTCGGGTGACCCGTCTGTGAAACTTCTAACGTTTGCAGATGACGCAACGGTCATCGGCCTCATTGAGGACGGTGATGAGTGTGCCTAGAGGCAAGAGGTGGATCGTCTGGTCGTCTGGTTTGGTCAGAACCACCTGGAGCTGAATCCGCTCAAGACTGTGGAGATGACAGTGGATTTCAGGAGGAACCTGCCCACCCTACCCCCCCTCACAATCCTCAACAGAACAGTGTCTAGTGTGGACTCATTCAAGTTCCTGGGAACCACAATCTCGCGGGACCTGAAGTGGACCTCCCACATTGACTCTGTCAGGAAGAAGGCCCAGCAGAGGTTGTACTTTCTGCGTCAACTAAGGAAGTTCAACCTGCCTTGGGAGCTGCTGGTCATCATCTACACTGCCCATCATCCAGTCTGTTCTCTGCACTTCCATCACTGTCTGGTTTGGATCGGTCACCAAACAGGACAGGAACAGACTGCAACGGACTATAAGGTCTGCAGAGAAGATCACTGGGGCTGACCTGCCCTCCATCCAGGACCTTGACAGGTCCAGACTCAGGAACCGGGCAGGTACCATCGCTGCAGACCCCTCACACCCTGGACACAAACTGTTCAGACTGCTTCCCTACAGAGCTCTGTTCGCCAAAACCACCAGATTCATAAACAGTTTCTTCCTCCAGGCTGTCTCCCAGACCTCCCCATAAGCCAACTGTCAACCTCATGAACATTTTCACACTTGCACATTACTGTATAACATTCCACTTTCGAATGCCAATGTATATATGTGTATATATTTATATATATTTTCCTTGTCTTTCCTTCACGTGTCCAAGACAGAATCCCTAGCATGTTTACACATGCCTGGCAATAAAATCTGATTCTGATTCTGAAATGCTATTTATAGTGATGTTTATTCACATTCTGTCAGATGTGCAATGTTAGTGACATTTAGAGATTTTGTTCACAGTGAGTTTATTTTTATGGATTTGCAGATTTGTATTTCACTTACAGTGCACACATGTGGACTAAGATAGAAGAAAAGTTTCACAACATATACATTTGCAAATAAGATTGTGATAATAGCATCTTTACAGGGTTGAGGGGGCAGCCTTTGACCCTCTAACACTCTTTATGGACTTGGAGTGAGCCAACATGCTCATTACAAAACTGTCTTATAATAAAAGATTTTATATTTTTCTGATTGATTTGTTAAAAAGTAATATTATGTCTCAAAACAAAGAAGGTGCAAACTGAAGAGCTTTAACAATTCAGGAAGATTGTTTTACGCAGTGTACCATACATGGTGTGGGCAGGGATTAATGGGTGGTATGCCTAGTGGTTAGTCTTTCTTTGTGTCAGGGTTTGACAGGAGGTCAGAAAATACATTCTAATCCATAGATAGCACATTAAATCAATGTAGTGAAAGCAGATAGAGCTTTCTAAAGAAAAGGCCTGGCTCAATCTTTAATAGGAATATTCCTAACTTTTCTGATACATTTAAACTCAGAGTCATCAGCTAGTCCAAAAGTATGGAAGCCCTCAGTAAAAAGCAGATAAAACTGGGCAGAGATTAATCAGTATGAGATAGGGATCCAGTTATTGATCAGCGGAATATTAGTATCAACTAATGTTGAAGTGGTTAAATGGTATTGGTGTATTGTCAAATAAGGTAGCATTCACCAATTCCAGTAGCTGAAAAAAACTTTTGTGCCTCATTAATAGGATGACTACCTGCATGTGGCTGCAGTTTTAAAGATGAAAATCAGGTTTTTGACCTTGTTAACATGTCCATGTGGGTTTTATATAGTACGACACACATCATGACTGAAATAAGCAAACATAGCAACGACTGAGCATTTCTGCTTTCATTATGTAATCCACCAATGACTTCATTGGTCATTGGTCCAGAAAACAAATTTAAATAGCCCAGGTCTTCTATGTTGAAATCTGTTTAGGATTTCTTTATTTCCTTCACACAAAAGAATATCAATATTGGTATCAGTTATCGTCCAAAAATATCTGTGTGTCCATCCTTACTATAAGACTAAACAACAAAACGCAACAACAAATGCAGCAACAAAATGCTGTGTATTTATAAAAATGCCATCTAAACCTTCATTCAAAATGCAAATTTAAAAATGAATTTTTTTGGGAAGTTGGTAACATCACTAATAGATGATTTTAATAATTAATTAACAACTGACCAGCAAGATATTTTACTGTTATTTAACTATATAATTTAAATGTGCACCCTAGTGACTTAGCCTGAACTTAAAGCCAGGAGTAGCTATATACAGTAGAGAGGCTAGTAGCTGATAGTTAGCATCATGCAGCTAAATTACTTGAATTTACACTTGAATGTTGAGTGTGTTACATGCAAGAACCCATAAACAATGTCCATAAATCTCCATACAGTCAGAGGTTTCATTAGTATAACAACACAGTTTTTGCTGAAATGCTGAGTTGCGTCCGAGTTGCTGCTTAATTGTATATTGTAAGTCACCAAAAACACCTCTGCTGGTCAATTTGTGTCCTACATAAAATAAATTCTTCCTACATGTACATTAACAGTAATTAATTTAATAGGTGATTTTGTATTTTGGGTGCTGGCTAGCGAGGGCAGCACTGCTTTGTCGACACCGTTATTATCCTACATCTCCTTTGCGAGGAAGAAACTGATTCATTCATATTGTGATGGTCTCTGTCTAAATTGCCTTGCAATATCACAGAAACCTGTATCTTTTTGTCCTCATTGCCTGCTCGGTTACTGGTGTCCTGCTTGTTCTTCTGGGCTACTCATCTCTTTGACTTTGTCTCATTTGTTCATCTGTACAGTCTGTCTGTCTGACTTAACAGTATCTGAGCCTGTCTGTTGGTCTGTCCATGTGTTAGCTGCAACAAAAGACACTAAGACATTGAAAATAGTGGGATGTGCTGCTGCTGGCACCATGTGCCTAAATGTCAGCTGAGCCGACTCGTTGTGGAGCCTCCCCTCCCTGCAACCCAGTTCCATTTAAAAAAAAAAAAAATGTTTTATTTGTTTTCTTGTATTTGTGTCTAGTTTTCCCAATGACTGATGCATGTCCCTTTGTGTCCGTTTAGGATCATCCACGAGGACGGTTTCTCTGGAGATGACGTAAAGCAGTACAAGCCCGTTGTTTACAGCAACACCATCCAATCTCTGGCTGCCATTGTGCGTGCCATGGATACTCTGGGCCTAGAGTATGGAGATAAAGAACGGAAGGTCAGCACTCATTACCCCATCCTCACAAACACACAGCGACATATACACTTTTTTTATATACACATTTTGGTCAGGTCAACTATTGTGAAAGAAATTTAGATTCCAGTTAGCATTAATTATATTTGGTGTTATGGCTCTGTTCTGTGAGCTTTCTGCTCTTCCACAAACGTATGTGGAAAGCCTGAAGTAGAGATAGTGCACTGTCCCAAGGAAGGCTAAGGCAGGGAGGTAAGCAATAAATACCCTTTCATGCTAAAATGTCTCTGAGCAGGACTCCACCCTCTACAGGCTTCAGATCCTTGCTCCGACCTCTTGGGATAAAATACAGAATATTACATGATGTTGGCTAGATTGGTGTAATTGTAGCCAGGCTATCACTGAGAATGCTGTAGTTGCCATGCATGTTAGCCTATCCCTATGACATTGAGGATGCTCAGTATGCACTGCAAGCACACCATGTACTCATGGTGTTATTGCCACAGCTTCATAAAGTTGGTGTTACAGTACTTTGTTTTGCAGAGCTAATGTCCTCACAAAATTTGCATTTTCCACCCTCACTGATAACAAAATGTACTGACTGTTATTGATTCATGAGAGAAACTTTAAATAATCCTGTTTACCATAAGCAGGACTGCTGTATATACTGATTCCTTTACCTGCAATTGGATTCAATTATTTATCAAAAGAGTTTCGGGAGGAACAGCACAGCAATGTGGAGGACACACACAAACACACATGTTCACGATTAATGCTATATTTCTTCATGAAGTCACAGTGTATTCAAAGTACATTCAGCAGTGTGCAGCTGTGTCTGCGTCATCAGCACGGCACGTATTATGCCATTGACTGGAGGAGAAGCAGAGGTGTAATCTCAGCTCATCTCATTCAGGGAGTAGCTTTAACAAGTGCTGTCAAGCAGAAACTACAGTAGTAAGAGCAAAATGATGACCGTCTACGGAGCACGGAATATACTGTTTCAGCATTGACATCACAATGTGCCCTTGTGTAGGAGTCACACTGCAGAATGCACACAACTTTCACTTTTTCTGCTTGACACAATAGGAAAACTGTCATGGTTCTCATTTTTCACCAGTAATCAACCAGCAAAGCCTATTTTTCTTCCACCACTTAGATTAGGCATAGTTTAATGTTATTATAATAATAGATTACATGTCAATAACGCCATTTGTGTTAAGTTTATTATAAAGCATGTTGTTCACCACCTGTTCTATCCCCACTTTGTCAGTGATGCTGTCAGATCTCAAATTAGAGCTCATTTGCTCATTAACCCTTAGCCTCTCAAATGAGGCTGAGGGCTGAACCTTTTAGAAGCATAAGTTGGATTTGTTTTATTATTGATATAGATATATTGCAGTTATTGCAGTTTTTTGGGGTTTTTTTTAATGGTGCAGAACAGTAATGGAGATTCTTTATAGAGCATTTTGCGAGAAGAAAGAATGCAGTGACGATTACGTTGCAGTTTTTGTTTGTTTTTAAATCATTAAACATATACTATTCTTATTAATTCAGTATTTAATTTATTAATTTTAAGTCACATTAACCCATATTTTTATGTTTCTGAGGACCAACTTTGTGTTCATGAATATGGTTTAGTATATGCAGAGAGCGTCAAATATTGCCATGTGTTTGTCTCTGTGAAATAAATCCAGTCTGATCTATGTGGATGAGTATGGGGAGGACTTCTTCGATTCTTTTCGCCAGGATTGATGTGTACAATTTATAATCGACATTGAGAACTGATATTGGAGAACTGATATTGGAAATAAACCACATTCTATTCTATCTTTTCCTTCTTTGGGTATAACTGATAGCTACCTTCCATGTTGGAGGAGTTTTTCCTTCTTTTAGACCTTAATTAAATATGTGAAGGAGGCTTGGTTTTAATTCAGTCCTGAAAATTTTGTACCATACAGATGAGAATCCATCTGGTCCTGGTGACTTATTAGTTTTCAGCCTGGAAATGGCTTTGTTTAGTTCTTCTTCTGTTATTTCCGCCATTAATATATTGTTTTGTTCCTCCGTCAAAGTGGGCAAATTGAGAGAATTTAGGAACTTTCTAATATTTTGTTCCTCCTCCAATTGTGGTTGAGAGTATAGCTGACTGTAATATTTTTGGGAGGCTGTTTGTATTTCGTCTCTTTTATATACTAAGGTCTTTGTAGTTGGGTCTCTGATTTTGTAAATAGTATTGTCTGATTTTTGTTTTTGAATTTTTCTCGCCAGCAATTTTGCAAATCTAGAACCAGCCTCATAATATTTTTGTTTGTGTAAATCATCTTTTTTTGCGTTTCTTGAGTATAAAGGTTATTTATCTCCTTCCGGATTTCCTTTAATGTTAATGCAACCTTTGAGTTTAAATCTGTTTTGTGTTCTGTCTCAAGCTCCCCCAGTTCTTTGTTATTCTTCTTATTAGCACAGTAAGATATTATATTCCCCCTTAAAACAGCTTTTAGCTTTTCCCATACAATTTCTGCAGCAACTTCTCCATTATTATTTTCCTTTAAAAACATTCTACATCTTCCTTTAACTGTGTTTTAAACTGTGTATTGTTAAGGATGCTTGAATTCAATCTCCATAGAGTATTTCCTGGACTGTTATTTATTTGGATTGTTAACTGAACAGGGGCATGGTCAGACGAGTCAATATTACCGTGCTTACACTGATGTAATCTATAGTGGTCTCTTTTATAAATAAAAAAATAATCAATTCTCGTGTATACGTCATGAGGATGAGAGTAATGTGTGTAAACCCGTTCTGTTGGATGAAAATCTCTCCAGAGATCTATCGCTGCCATCTTGTATGTGACCACGCCAGACCTCCATCCAGGTGTCCTTTATTTATGAAACTGTCTGCAGCAGCATTCATTGGAGGGCTGATGGGAAAAGGCTGCCAACTTACCCTTTCATGCTTGTGCCAAAATTTCTTCATGCCAATCTTAGTTAGTCCTGCTTCTGAGTCCTGTAGTCCTAAAGCCCACAAGTTCAGTATATAATACACTAATTGAAGATTACGAGTCTAAACCACTGACGAGCATAAATTCTCAATGTTATGAGGTTAATAAGAGATATAAGAACTGTGAAGACACAGTGCTGCATAACGCCAACCTCTTCTGGTCCAAGAATTGTTATAATTTACATTAGGGTTTGAATTAGCTATGCCTTTGTTCCCCATTTTCAATCTAAGGGCATAGACAGAGTTTTACATGGATTACGTCTCCTGTCTGGAATTGATGAGGCCACTTAAAGAGAGCAAAAACTGAAGATTCTGGAAGTCTTGGACAAATAAAATTATCTCTCTCTACTTACAGTATATGTATGTACATAATTCACCAGATACAAGCTCATATGATAGATGGTAAATGCAATGCTCTGGGTATCTTCTCTCTGTGTCTCTTTCACACACATACATTTAAAGACTCGTGTCATTGGCCTCAACCTTGTCCAAAGGCACAGTGTATTTTAATCACAATGAAGCTATTGATAATTATAGTAGAGGGCTGAAATAACAATACACCTATTGATTAGGATATATGTGTGTGTCTGTGGGTGTGTGTGCACATATGTCTTAAATCTATCTGGGTATTGCATTTCTGTTCAGAGGTGAAACGATGGGCCTGAGCCGAGATTGATTATTGTTTCCATAGACTCATTTAGATTAAAAAGTCATTGTACATACTGTATGTGTGTGAGTTTTGGTGGGGCAGAATCTCTCTGTGTTGAGAAAACTTCCTCCAACTCCCCAGGGCATGCAATTTTTTTTCCAATCTGATGGATAGGGTGAGCTGCATGAGCCCATAATGGGAGCAGGGGTGAGTCTCTGCCCTGCTCAGAGTGGGCAACATGATTTAATTACTGACAATGGAAAGAATAAGAAGGGGACAGAAGTCAAGTGAGAAAGAAATGGGTTTGCCTCGATCACACCTTAGGTCTAAAGAAAGTTATTTAAAGGCTTCACCACACGAACACTAAAAAAGGAGGGATAAAGGATAAATGGAACAAAGTTGTAATTGTAATAATTCAAGTTTTGATAGTAATTAGTACAGACATTATATTGGACAATATAGTGTATGCAAACAAAATGCTTTTTTAAAGTTATCACAGTTTCAGAACAACTTAAAGGGAAAATATAAGCATATAGATGCAGTATACCTAGTACTTTTTGTTTTCCTAACATAATGAAATGTTGGTGTCTGCTGAGAGAAATTATTATTCTGGTGAAGGTGCACACCCGCCACCTTGGTCAAAATCATACAAAATATCTATTGTAGTTGATATTAAGGCAAATAAACAAACTGTTGAAGGATGGAAATTCAATTAATGAAGAAAATATGAAGATAATCTGACAAAGGACAAAAACAGAAAAAGAGGGATGGACCAGACTGTGTGGAACAGTTGTGTTTAAACTGACTTCCTCTTAAAGTAGTTCAAGACTGATACACTGACGTGTAACTGATCTTCCTTCCATTCTGACATGTGTTCTCTATGTAGTGGTTATGCCTGTCAAATTGTTCTGTCTGATAAGCAATTGGCTGAGCAAAATAATTTTAATATTTAATATTAAAAATGCACCAATATGAAAATTCTGGGCTGGTACCAATTCTGATATTTAAAATAACATGTTTTAATCATTGGATGCTTTTGATGGCAAATTGGTGGATTGCTGAATAAAAGCAAAAATCTTTAGCTATAATGTTGACTGATTATTCTGGTCACGATTTTTGGTTGTAGTTTTGATCAAAGTCTTTCAAGTTGCAGCCAGGTGTAGGACAGCAGATGTAGCCAAACTAATGAGACCTAACAGATTGTTACCGGTCGCTAATATCGGCAAATGCCACTGATCCACCGATACCATTCAACCACGTACAAACCAGCCAATACTAATATTGACTCACTTCATTTCATTTTCTGGTGATCATCCCCGCAATCACCAGCATTGGCAGTTGCTGTGGTAACCCAGTGTTTTGCCTTGCTCTCAACACATTCTGCATTTGACACATTCACAAACACACACACACACACACACACAAACCATAAGAGCAGGCTTGAAATAGCCTGTTTGTTCTCACTGCTGTATAAAACAGTTTTCACCCAGGTTTCAAACAGGAAACTGCTATCTTGATGATAACTGTTTATTAGCTATAATCCCAATTTGTTAATTTGTTTTAAAATTTTTGTTAGATTTGAAATGTTTTCAATGTGTTTCAAACGGACTCTTTGCTAAATGCCACAAACAACCAGTTATTCACTTTTCAAATCACAGTGAAGCTAAACAGTCCTCTTTTGCATGGATTAAAACATGCATTACTCTTACCAGTTAGAGGCAGGTCATACTATATTATTTCATTCCAAAATTCCATTTGAAAAAGCCCTCTTCACACAACACATCACTTTTTAGCATTTTCCGTCACTGAGGTTGTGTCTTTTGATACTATTATTTCATTCTAAGAGTTTAATCTAGCCAAACTTGATTTTCGTTATAAAAATATAATTTAATAGAGTAAATCTCAGTGCTAAAACTAAGCATCTTTACAGTTACTCTATTTTATCATTACTCTTTTAGACATAAGGACAAACTAGTGCTAATTGGTACAGGAATTGTAATGTTTATCTACCTATAGCACAATATTTGCTGCCTCTGTATTTTCTCTATTTGTGCTTATTTGTCAGATTTAAGTATTTCAGAGCATCTAATGCTAACAGGAGATAAAGATAATGATAGTAAACAAAAAATTCAGTTTTAAAATGATCAGTCCATGTGTCAGCCCACAACACATAGTTTTCACCTCCTTCTTATAACATAATACTAGCAAATAAAACCCTGTTTATTACGAGATCATTTTTTAGATAGAGTCAACCATGAGGCATTCATTTGTCTGCCAGTGACAATGTTTCACATAATGATAAGCTGATAAAATTTGCCAGTGATAACTTTCATTCCAGCCATATACTGTAGTATGTGTATCAGTTACAGCTGCAAAGCTTTGTGAAATCAAGGCCACATTGTTTAGGAAATTGCAAACAATTTCAATGGTATGTCAAAAGAAAAGTAAATCATTGTAAAGTCACATGCACTGTGCTGACATTGGTAATTTTAGTGATTATTTTATTAATGTCCTCATTGCTAGTTAAAAGTCTGGGCACAAAAGACTTATTAGGATAAAAGTTAAGTTTAAATAACATTTTAAGTTTTTATGCTCTATAATTTTGTTTCATGTACAGTATCCGTCAGAAGATACAGTAATACATGCTTTGTTTTGATAATAGAAACATTATCTTTACACTTGAATTGATTGTCAGGGCTATTTTATGTCTTCTCCACTGGTTGTGCAGAACTGTAATTGAACCTCTAAATAGCATCAGTGGATGTAAAGAGTAAGCCTAGAGCAAAAGCCAGTGATTTTTTTTTTTCTCTTTCAATCTGCCAGCACATCCATTACGCTATATTAGCCTTCAGCTCCATTTTCTATACACTAATTGCTTCAATGCATCCAAACAACTAATAGGGTTGAAATTCCCCTGTGTTACATTTTGTATATGCATTCATGTTCAACCTTATTTGTTCAATGTTGTAAGACCTGCTTGTAGAAATAAATTAAGTTAGAGGCTGAATGCTTCCTACAGTTGACAAACCCACAAACCTACTTCACATTATGGTAACAGACATGAACTAACTTCAATGGATTCATTTCTAGTTTATTTCAGGTTCAGTAAAATACATTTCCTTTAACTATTTTGGAATTTCACATTTTCTCATTTTGCTAAATAACAAGACAGACAGTAGTCACTTGACTACTATTTAAGTTGTTACTGTGCCACTTAATATACAATCTAAAAGATAGAAGGACAGATGAAGAGGAAAAACTTAAGGACACAGCGGCTGCTCAACAGCAGCACATACGTGCAGCAGCTGACAAGTATCCAGAGCCTGATTCAGAGCATTGCATTCCTCTGAGTCACAGAGTTACAATGTTTGTCTAAAAATTAGCATCAGCAGGCCACAGTGTTTCACTTACTGACTTGTCAATAATAAAAATTGCTCATTTAAGATTTAACAATAAAAGAGGTCTAAATTATCTTCAACCATATCCCTCTAATCGCTTTGTCTGATGTGGACAACATAAGCAGCAGTTAAAATGAATATTGGCTTTTACATAGATTAAAGCATTGGAGGACATTTATTTTTAGATCAATGTGGGATCAATTCTGCCAATTCTGCAAAAAACTATGTCTAACTGACTGATTGAATTGACATGGTTCATGTGGACTCATGGGTGTTTCTGGCAGTTTAGTAACATACCAAAGTAATGGAAATGATTATTTTTCCTAATATAGTTCCTGTTACATTATCCAGGAGGCAAGATAATAAAACAGCAGGTTGATAAAATTCCAATGCAACTTGGCAATGCTATATATAACTCAGAACTCGGGGCTCCGGACTAATTTGTTGCTGTGTTTTTTGAGCCATTTTTTTCTTTATTGGGCAGAAAAATGACTTATTTTCTCTGATATTATTCTTATAGTTCTAGAAGCTGTTACGATCAGACAGGATGGGGATGAATCAGTCATTTCAGGAAATATGACTGATACTTGGTGGTGATAAGGTGATGACGTCATACAGAGTATGTGTGTGTGTGTGTGTGTGTGTGTGTTAGTGTATCTGCTGTGTCATCCAAAGGTTTGTGTACTTTCAAACATACATTCAATGGTATTGAAGCTGGAATCATTTGTGTGTCTGTGTGTGTGTGTGTGTGTGTGTTATTATAGTTTCTTTCCAGCCAGGCTAAGAAGGTCATTGTATGGACACACGCACCTTCACACGTTTGAAGTTTGTGTGCATTTCTCTGTGTTGTCTGTGTCTGCCTCCTTCCCGCAGCGCTGCGCTCCCTTTGATTTCTGTTCCTTCCTCCCTCTCTACCCTCTCCCTCTTGTTAGTTTCACTCTTTGTCCCTCCCATTTTGTGTTATTCCTCTCACCCCTCGTTCTCATTTTTTCCTCAACTCTTCCCTTCTCTCCTTTTCACTTTCTCCCTCATACAATCATGTTGCCTTTATCGTATTTCGTCCTTCCTCTCCTCTTCAGTCACCTTCAAAGTTCCTTTTTCCTTTTACTTTTATCCCTTCTCATTCTACGCCCCCCAACCTTTCTTTAAGCCAGAGTTTTCTGTATTATTTCCACAAATTATTAGGATTGTCGGTCAGTTTTGTTCATCCAGTTCAATGCAGTAGTTCACTAAACCAACTAAGGCACCTGACCAATCAATTCACCAAGATACTCCATCTTCAAGCCCCCCGCCCTGTGTGCGGATGTCATTAGTGAGTGGGGTCACTGTAGCTGGTTAATTACCACAAACACACACACACTGATCATTTCAGGCCAGCTGTGTGTGTGTCTGAACGTTTGAGTGCATGTAGAAAGACAGCGATAAAAATAGTATGGCAGTGAGAGGGAGAACAGAGAGAAAGAGTCTGCCTCATGAAAGTGAGATGTCACAGCAGAGAAATGAATTGTATCCTAGCAATTGAAAAAACCTCAATGCCATACCTGTGACTTTCTGTCTGTATGTTTGATCCCATGTGTGTCATATAGACTAAAATTTGGATACTGGGAGCTGCCCAGTGACACTGTTCCACTGTTGGCTGCTCTGAATCCATCATGGTTTGGTTCAGTGGCTTTGTTTTCTTTGAGTGTTTCACAGTCCAAACACACGCAGGTTTGATTAAATTGGCCCCTCTTTAATTTGCCCGTAGGTGTGGATGTGTGTATGTGTATATGTGCGTGTCAGCTCCTGGGGTGACAGAATGGCAGCCACTGTACTATACTGGGATCGGCTCCAGCGACGACCTTCAACAGTCTAAGCTGTTAAGGAGTGGACGGATGCCTGACTCAGTAACATTTCAGTTAGCGAGGAGGAAACTAGCTTTGTACATCTGCCAAAGAGTGGAGCTGGAACCTGATCCATAGGTCCATGTTGCTGCTGTAACACACCATTACAGAAGAAGACAGAGAGATGGCACTCATGTACATTGTACATGTTTGTGACCCACTCTGGGTTTTTGACTCCACTTAGCAACAGCCTCTAATTTTTTTGCCCTCTTACCTCTGACTGTGTATGTGTGTGCGCGCAGCTTTTTAGATAAAATAAATTCTACGAAACACGTCAAAGTGCATAAAATCAGGAGGGCTCAGAGGAGGGCCTTTAGGGGAGGCAGCATTCACGCAGTCACACCCACTTAGCCACCCAGCCACAACTAGCTCTCTAGCAGAGCTCCATAAATCATTCTGCAGCTCTCTGAAACCACATGCACATGCTGCTACACTCTCTAACTTCCTCACTGTGTTTGCCAGGCTGGCACCACATTGGCCTGTCTCACCTTCCCTAGCCAAAAAAATCCAACACTAAGAACAGGACCATGATGCCTCTTGCTCTCAGTTGCCAGGGGACATTATCATCAGTGTGACTCTGCTAAAACAAAATTCAAACAATCAGAGACTGAAAACTTTGCTTGTCTGTAATCTGACTTCCAAACGATTGGGAGTTTTGTCAGCAAGAGTGGCTCGAAGAGCAAATGTT